>CM053578.1:93502460-93751078 GCA_028646485.1 Cryptoprocta ferox | reverse complement strand
CAAGACTGGCACAGTCAAGTACTGGAGATGCTGTGGGCACAAGTTAAGCCCAGCCCCTGTCTTCATGGAGCTGAAAATATAGGGATAGAGGCAGATAGACAAGGAGTAACTTTTTCTTACTATGTTGACAAAAGCTACCAGGGAAACGTACGGAGTTCCCTGAGAGGATAGGCTGTGGTCTCCTAAGCTGGTCAGGGCATTCAGAGTAGGCATCTTCAAGGAAGGGATCCTCAAGCTGGGACCAGAAGGATAAATAGTTTTCAGGGGAAGATCCAGAAAGGAGTTTTCCAGCCAAAACCAACAAGATACATAAAGACTCTAATCTCGGAGGGCCTTTGGACATCTAAGAAAGGTCTGTGTGGTTGGAAGGTGGTGAGTGAGGGAAAGGAGACGTGAAGATGAACAGGAAGAGGTAAGCAGGGGCCCTGCCTATTTTATTTACTCCCCACAGCAGACCTGTGAACAGAACTTAAGTCACCACGAATTATGAGCAAGATAAATGGTGATAAAATCATATCTTAGTGAAATTTAGAAAACCAAGGCTTATAAAGCCCATCTGGGCATGACCAGAGAGAACAGAAAAATTACTTATAGAGGAATGAGAATTAAATTTACAGCATATTTACTAGCCATAGAGGCCAAAAGGCAATCTAACAACATATTCAAAACACTATTCTTTTCTTCTGAACAAATAAATTCCTTTTATTCAGAGTCCCTACAAATACAAGTACCTTCAAATGTGCGTCATTACTGGAGAAATCAAAGTTGAATCAGCACAGAGATCAAATACTGCTCGTATTCCTTCATAGGAGGATGTTATCCAAGCTACAACGTTTACGTTATCTGATTCCATCAACAACAACCAACATGGAAATGAAATGGAAGGAAACTGGAGAAAGAAAACATCCAGGGTATCAAAATCCTTACACCTGCATCCTTCCACTGTAGTGCTCAGAACCGCTTCGTGATCTTGTAGTTGACAGCATTTTTTTTTAATCAATGATCTTCGATGAAGGCTGGGAATTTTCAGGAAGGCTTATAGATATTATAGAATTTTATATCCCACTAAACCCTCGTTCACAAGTTAGAACAAAATAAAAGCAAATCTAGTCATAGTTTAGATGCCCAAAAATCTTCATTTAAAAAAAAACGGTAAAAAGGGGTGCCTGGGTGGCTCAGTCAGATAACCGTCTGACTCTTGATTTCAGCTCAGATCATGATCTCATGGTTCAAGAGTTCAAGCCCTGAACTGGGCACTGCACTGACAGTGCAGAGCCTGATTGGGATTCTCTCTTTCTCTCTCCCTCTCTCTCTGCCTCTCTCTCTCTCTCTCTCTCTCAAAATAAACAAATAAACTTTACAAAAACACTGGTAAAAAAAAAAAAAGTGCACTAAAGAAGAAAGATGAACCCTGGGAAAAGACAGGGCAATTCCAGAAAGAGTCACAATATATCATTAAATTTAGTAATCTGATGACTGCAAGAAACAAAGCATGTTTTTTTAAAAAAAAGCAAATTCTAAATATCAATCACAAATAGGAAATGTTTAAGGGAAAGTTAAAGAGTATTAGGTTTTGTGGGGGTCAAGAGGAGGAAGAAATAGCGAACAACTTCTCACATTATTAAAAAATATATGTGTTTAAAATTTAATGGTATATGTCAAAGGAATAGAAATACAATTCATACCTAGTGTTCAAGCCCTCAGAAGAACAACAGACACGTTTTGAGGTCTTTCTATCTGCTGGCCGCTGCTGAGGTGTCTCCCGTCACGCTGACAGTCACCCCAGGAGACAGTGCTCCTTGTCACCGTTCCCAACAGATAAGCAGCCGAGGGCACGTGAAGTGACTGACCCAAGGTCATACTGCCAAACAGTGGTGAAGCCAGAACTCAAACCCAGAAAGTGTGCTTTCGGAGGCTGTGTCCTTTTCTATCTGTGCTATGTAAAGGCAATTTTATTAAGCCTTCTGATGACAGGGGTAAAGGAAGAAAAGGAAGCAAAGGGAAAAAGAATTGTATATAGAGAATAAAGTAGAAGAAAGTCCAAATATATCAATAATAATAATAATTAAGCACTTGGGTGCCTGGGTGGCTCAGTTGGTTAAGCATCCGACTTCGGTTCAGGTCATGATCTTACAGTTTGGGAGTTCGAGCCCCAATTCGGACTCTGTGCTGACAGCTCAGAGCCTGGAGCGTGTTTCAGATTCTGTGTCTCCCTCTCTCTGTCCTCCATCCTTTGCTCGCTCACTCTCTCAAAAATAAATAAACATTAAAATTATTTAATAATAATAATTAAGTATAAATGGGTCTTACAAATTGATTATTTGGAAAAATAATCTGAAGTCCATACAGTAACGCAGAGAGCCCACCTGCTCTGTCTCCCCCTTTACCTTCCTGACTCCTTCTAGCACTTTCTCCCATTACCCCTCCGGATCAAATCGAACTAGCCTTTGTGATGCCCGCACATGTGACAAGAATGCAGCCCCCTCAGGGCCCATGTTCTTTCCACTCACTGTGCCAGGCATGCTGCTTTCCCATAGGTCTGCTCCCCCTCATCCTCAGACCACCTTCACAGTGACCCCTTCCCTAGCTGCTCTGCTTTAAAATTAATTTAAATTCAAACTCTCTCTGTCCTCACCTGGCATTCCTATGTGTCCTTTCCTGCTTTATTTTTCTCCACAGCCGTATCCCTTCTCATTCCCTTTACATTTTTGCCTATTTATTGTGTTGCTTTGCTGTCGTCCTGATTAAAATCTACATTCCACGAAGGTAAGGCACTCTGTCTTGTATTTTAGAAAATGTCCACTGCTTTACACAGTGCTTGGAGCATGATAACGAGTAAATAAACATTTCTTGAATAAATGCATGTGATGATAATAATAGAAATGATGAAATATTTAGAGCTACATGATAATGAAAGTATTCTATAATAAAATACGTGCAAGGCTCCTGTGGATGAAATTTGGAAACCCCGTGGAAACACTTAAAAGTAGATGGGAAAATGTGTCATAATAAAGACAATACAGGAAAGATGTCAATTCTCCCCAGTTGACCCTTAAGGTACAAGAGGGATTTTCAGAAAATAAAAATATTACAGCTCAGCAGAAAAGAATAACTTGCTTATGGTTGCACAATTATTAAGTGCCAAAGCTTGCATCAGACCAGACTCTCTTTTCCTCCTCTCCTCTGCCTTCCCATCCCCCCTCGCCGCCTCACCTCCGAAGACCTCTCCCTGCAGGTCTGACGGTGGATGGCAAAAAAAAAAAACAAAAACAAAAAACAAACCCACAACCACAACCAGCAATCTCCCATTTAAAATTTGAGGTTATTCAACTCACACTTATTGAAAACCGACCCGTTTCAAAGCACTTACTGTAAAGTCATTTTACTCTTCACAGTTATCCATGGAGATGACTGTCTTTATGGTCCATTTACAGGTAAAGACACAGGCTCAGAAAGAAAAAGGAATGGCTTGGTCTTACAGTGAAAGTTCACACAGCCAGATCCTTACAGGATATCTTGCCTGGAGGTTTAACCTTGGCACTCAGTAGCTCAGTAAACATTCATTGAAGCAAGTTGATCTTGGAAAGTGAGATGACTTTTCTGATCCTTAGGTTGGCATGGGAAGAAGGAATGACTCTACTTCCTGGAGGACACACAATGGAAACCAAGAGAATCAATTCATTCCATCTAATATGGGTTTGTTTTTTTTTTTTGAGGCAGGTGGGGGCGGGGGAAGTCTTCATGATATATTTTAAAGGTTGCATGGCTCCTGGGTAGCTCAGTCGGTTGAGCATTTGATTTCAGCTCATGTCATGATATCATGGTTTGTGGGTTCAAGCCCCACATCAGGCTCTGTGCTGACAGCTTGCTTGGAGTCTGGAGGCTGCTTCGGATTCTGTGTCTCCCTCTCTCTGTATGCCCCTTCCCCACTTGCACTCTGTCTCTCAAAAATAAATAAATGTAAAAAAAACTTTTTTAAATAAAAGTTTGAATTACTTGTCTGTCTCTAAAATCGTGGAGATCTGGGGTGCCTGGGTGACTCAGTGGGTTAAGTGTCCAACTTTGGTGCAGGTCATGATCTCATGGTCGGAAATTCGAGCCCTGTGTTGGACTCTGTGCTGACAGCTTGGAGCCTGGAGCCTGCTTCGGATTCTGTGTCTCCCTCTCTCTCTGTGCCTCTTCCCCACTCACACTCTCTGTCTCTATCTTTCCCCCTTAAAAATAAACATTAAAAAATAAAAATAAAAAACATGTGGAGATTGGGGCGCCTGGGTGGCTCAGTGGGCTAAGCATCTGACTTTGGCTCAGGTCATGATCTCACAGTTTTTGGGCTCTCTCCTGTCAGCACGGAGACTGCTTCAGATCCTCTATTTCCCTCTTTCTCTGCCCCGCACCGGCTCACTCTCTCTGTCTCTCAAAAATAAACAAACATTAAAAAAAATTTGGAGATCTTATATAAAATCTGGATTCCCAGCTTTTTTGGAAAGTCTAAAGAACTAGAGCATTCCATTCCTTCATGGCAACAATGTGTGGAGGTGAGTGGCTGCTGAACTCGGCACTCTCCGCATTCATGTGTTCTACTTGTTTCTCTGTTGAAGACAGTTGATTTCTAATTTCTGCAATGCCCATACTCTCTGCATAAGATTTAATAATAAGTTAGTGACAGATCAGAAGCTAAGACCTTAGGACCCACGATTTTGCCTTGTCCCTTATATCAGTGTGAATTCTTCGCACGCATGTCAGTCTTAAGGAGGCCTTGAAATTCTTATGCTCATTAGAAACACATCACAGGTCAACAGTCACCTATCAGATGGTGGCCGTTCCTCCCCCTACCTGTCTCCGGGAAAGTCTCTTCATGCTCACAAAGCCAGCTAAGGCAAGATCATCTCCCATCTGCCGCACAGGGAGGCAGCCGATCTCTTTCATGTGAGTTGACCCAGGGAGTCCTTAAACATCCCTCTCACAGACTTATCAGCATTTCATGGCCGCCAGGCCCATCAAAAATTTGTCATCTCCTCCCTTTCCACACGACTACTCTGCCACTGTGTGGTACTCAAATGTCAAAACAACGGCGAGATGGCAAACTGTCAAATCTGCTCCCGAGTCCGGCCTCGTTGCAACACCAGATGCTTCCGGTCACTTGGGAAATCACTCTGACAATAGCTACGTATCAAGTTCAAGGTCAAAGTGAATTCTCAGCAGATCCTGCAAAAGTAGAATTTCTCAGCAGCTGTTTAAATAATTTATAACAGCAGGATGTATGCCTGCCTGAAAAGTGAGACATAAGATTTCATGTAGGTGACATGTTCCTATTATGTCTTAAGGGGGTAAGGCAATCGGGTATCTCCACACAGGACAAGTGGTCGGGTGATGATGCAGTTTCAATCCCTGAGTTCTAATCTGACCTTGCTCATCCTCTGTCACTGACTAGAACTGAAGCTTCTGACAGATAAGGAAGCCACATGTCAGCCCTACACACCATTTTCTAGCAAGGCACGATCATATGTCCCAAAAAAGGACAAGCTGTGTCATCATTTATTTGAGGAGGATGGAAGGAAGGTACACGTGCCAACTCTCTGTTGTCTGGAAAGCAGACAGCCTAATGCAGCTCATCTCCTTTCTTGAACATTGCCCTTAGATGTGGGAAAACCCAAAGATCGAGTGCATTCTTACCGAGCAGACTCATGCTGAAGGCTGGAGGAGGGTGGTTTATTCGCTGATGTAGAAGATGAGAATTAGCTATGTGTTTATCTAGGGGGAAACACTCTCAACCACGGGGACAGCTGAGACCAGGGTCCTGAGGCGGGAATGTGTCTGGAGTGTTTATAGAACTGAGAAGGCCATGTGAGTAGGGTGGAATGGAGTGTTGGAGCAACAGGAGTGGCAGATGGAAGGGTGGCGCCAAAGACAGGACAGTGTGACACCTTGGCCGTCACTGTGGGAACTTGCCTTTTACTCCCACTGTGCTGGAGGGAGGCTCCTGTGGACTGACTGACACCCCAGTGCATTTAAGGATGTTTAGAACCACTTGAGTGGTTCCACTTTTTCAAATGTCAATTTCGTGAAATCTGAAAACACAGCATTTCCAATGAAAATTTAGCATCTGAATTACAAAGGGCTGTAAGTGTAAAACGCACCCTGGATTTTAAAGATTTAGCAAGAGAAACACCACGTAAACTATCTCACTAGCAATTTAACTACTATTTGCATATGAAACAGTAATAGTCTGGTTCTAGTGTGTTAAATAAAACATATTAAAATTAATTTATTTTTTTATTTATTATTGAGACAGAGAGAAACAGACCCTGAGTGGGGGAGGGGCAGAGAGCGAGGGAGACCCAGAATCCGAAGCAGGCTTCAGGCTCCGAGCTGTCAGCACAGAGCCCGATGTGGGGCTCGAATCCACGAACCGTGAGATCATGACCTGAGCCAAAGTTGGACGCTTTACCGACTGAGCCACCCAGGCGCCCCATATTAAAATTAATTTAAAGAAAAGAAGTTTCTTTTACTTCTTAAACGTGGCTACTAGAAAACTTGTAATTGCTCTCAGGGACCATCTTCTGATGTAATTTACCAAGTCTGCTGCAGGCGAACCTACAGTAGATTTAAGGATGGACCCATAGACCGGCGTTTTAAGCAAGCACTCCCAGGTGATACCAAAGTGTCTGAGGACTCCGGTTGTCCTCCTGAAATAGGGCCCAGAGGAAAACACCAAAAGCCCCATCAAGGAGTCATGGTGGCAGTGGCCATGGCCCTTCTACACGCCAACAATCATTGGCTCTGCCATCCTTCAAACTGTATCCCCAAGCCAGTGTATTGTCTGCATTATTACTTGAAAGTAAATCACAAATAATTACAGAATCATCACTCCTAGGATTTATATAAAAATCTGCTAATTCTAAATAGCTTTTGGGACACCTGGATGGCTCAGTCAGTTGAGTGTCCAACTCTTGATTTCGGCTCAGGTCGGGCTCCGCGCTGAGCATCAAGTCCGCTTAAGATTCTTTCTCTCTGCCTCTGTCCGATCCCCTGCTTGCATGTACTCTCTTTCTCTAAAAAAGAAAACACCTTAAATAGCTTTCACTCATATATCAAATTTTAAAATTAGTATGACAACTATTAAAGACTAAAACCAGTTTGGTGCGGGAAAATTCCAGGTGTCACAACCATTTGACTTAATCACCATTTGACTTAATCAAGAGTAAAACATTTTTAATCCCAAGAAAATATGATGTCAGTTCATTTTATTAAATTTCTTTCATATTATCTATTTTTATTTTCATTTACTGTTTTCATTATGGACATCTTTTATGTAACTACATTTTTTGAAATTTAGATAACATACAGGGATAAATTAAAAATCATCCAAAATCTTACCATACAGAGATAGGAACTGTTCTTTTGGGGGGGGGGGGTGTTTCCAATCCAGTTTACATGGTTTTGATTTTACTCTATACCCAGTTGGATATATTACTTTTTCACCCAACATTTTCAGGTTCAGAATACTATTGCTTTATGGCTATTCCATATTTTATTTATTTATTCTTCTTTTTTGAACATTTAGAGATTTCCGGGATTTTGCTATTAAAATAATGTGCAATGAGCATCCTTTTATAAAACTCTTTTAATGTAATTACTTTCTCAGGTAGAGTTTAGAAGGTAGAATTTAAAGGTCTACAGTTAAAACCTTTTTAAATATCCTTAATACTATTAAATTGCTTTCAAAAAAAATTTATCAATCAATAAGTATTGTGGATTGAAAGTGTCAATAAACAACTAATAATAGTTTTGCATTAATTTCATTCATTTTTCAAATCTTTGCTAAACTTATTAGGACCCTCCAAAAAATATTTCATTGTTTTAATTTGCAAGATTATTAGTGATATTGGGCTTTTTTCCCTTTTTTTGCCATTTGTATTTCTTCTAGAAATTGTCTGTAACTTCCTGTCTGTAAATTCACCAATATTTGTTGTTTTCACTTGTATGGCTTCATACTATATTGAAAATTTCAATATGGCAATGACCTAACAGATAGTCTTTATTTTCACATACTTCAAAACTTTTGTCTCCAGATGACCTTTAGAATGCGTTCATCAACTTCTTTTTTTTTTTTTTAAGTCTGGTAGAGATTTTGATTGGGCTTCCATTAAATCTATAAATCAGAAATAAATTAAGACTTCTTTGTAAAGAAAAATATTTATTTATTTGTTTATTATGAGAGAGAGAGAGAGAGAGAGAGAGAGAGAGAGAATCCCCAGAAGGCTCCATGCTGTCAGCGCAGAGCCTGATAAGGGGTTTGATCTCACAAACCGTGAGATCATGATCTGAGCTAAAATCATGAGTTGGGCACTTAACAGACTGAACCCCCCAGGTGTCCCAAGACTTCTTTAAAATACACAGTCCTCTTAGGGCTTTTGGGGGGCTCAGTTAGCTAAGCTTCAGACTTCAGCTCAAGTCATGAATCACAAGATTCAGCAGACGGCATGACTCAGTGCAGTCAGGACAGAATCTACTTCAAATCCCCTGTCTCCCTCTGTCTGTGTCCCTCCTCTGCTTGCACTCTCTCAAACGTAAAACTTAAAAAAAAAAAAAAGTTGTTGAAATATATATATACAGTCCTATCACCAGGAGAATAATCTCCATTTTCCTAAGTTTTCTATCTTAGTAAAATGCTAGGTTTTCTTCATTATAAATCTTATGAACTTTTAAAAAAATCATTTCTGAGGTTTTTATATATGGGGACCTATCATCAGCAGAATACTTATTCTTTTTCTATATAGTAAAGTATAGTATTCTTTTTCTTTAATAGTAGTTTGGAAAACGACTGATTTTTAAATGTTTCTTTTGCAACATAAGGGTTAATTACAAAATAAATTTTTTAATTCTTTTTCTTGAGGTTTGTAGATATACAATCAAATTGTCTATAAATAATGATAACTGTCTTGTCATTTCCAAGAGTTATACAAGTTGTTTTTATGTCCTGCTTTGTTGCACCAGATGTGATTTCACAAATGATTTTTATGGTTCACTTTTGTGGAATATTTTCAAAAAAAAAAAAGCACTTTACAGAAACTAGGGCAGGGTACTCTAGGCTATTCAGATCCTTCAGGAGAATGTATTTAGGCCTGACATCTTAATTCAAGAGGCTTCTTAACCAATGGAACGTGTTTGAAAAAGAGTGTTCATGATGGACTTAAGGCCCTCGTTCCCACGTTAGATGATAAACAGTTGAAGGAATGGGGATGTTCATTCTGGAGCATAGACACTCATGAGAACGTGATAGAACAAGAATTTTCATGAAAACAAGGATTGGACATATTACATAAGCTCTCCAAAGATACGAATGAGAAACAAGCTACAGAGAGGCCAATTTTTGGTCCTTGTAAATAATTATTTTCAATTTTTTTTAATGTTTATTTATTTTTGACAGAGATAGAGAGACAGAGGGGCAGAGAGAGAGGGAAACACAGAATCTGAAGGAGGCTCCAGGCTCCGAGCTGTCCACACACAGCCTAACACGGGGCCTGAACTGCGAACTACGAGATCATCACGTGAGCTGAAGTCGGAAGCCTAACCGACTGAGCCACCTACATGCCCCGATCCTTGTAAATAATATTAACTAAAAAGTAACTAGTAGGAAGGGGAAACTCTCACAGAGGAAATTGTCAAGTGTAGGGTCAATAATCCATTACAAAGATGCTTTGGAACATCTGATAGGTGGTTCCACTAACCACCTTTAAAATCCAAATTCTAGGGGCGCCTGGATGGCTGTTGGTTAAGCATCTGACTCTTGGTTTCAGTTCATGTCATGATCTCTTTGTTCATGAGCTTGAGCCCCATGTGGTGCTCTGCACTGATGGCCCGGATCCTGCTTGAGATTCTTGCTCTCCCTCCCTCTCTGCCCTTGCTCTTAGGCATGTATGTGTGCACAAGCTCTCTCTCTCTCAAAATAAATAAATAAACTCTCAAAGAACTTAAAAAATAATAAAAAATAAAAGTCAATAAAATCCAAAATCCAAATTTCCACAGCCCACTTCTACAACCTCTAGAATGCCTGGCACAGAAATGTTTACTGAAATTCATTTAAATACAAATAGAAGCAGTATAAACAGCGTCATTATTTTTAGACCGATTGTTTTAATAATCACATTCTAACATTTAAATAAATATATCGGGGCACCTGGGTGGCTTAGTCGTTTGGAGTCTGACTTCCCCTCAGGTCATGATCTCATGGTTTGTGGGTTCAAGTCCCGCGTCAGACTCTGTGCTGATAGCTTAGGGCCTGGAGCCTGCTTTGGATTCTGAGTCTCCCTCTCTCTTGCTGCCCCTGCCCCACTCGCGCTCTGTCTCTCTCTGTCTCTCAAAATGAATAAACATCAAAAAATTAAAATATATATATAAATGTGTATGCATAAAAAAGGGAAAAGACTTTCTCCAATCACTCCTTCAACCTGCAGCCTTGAGTCAATCAACAAATATTTATCAAAAAATCCAAAAAAATCCATACATACAGAAAACAGAAGAAATGAATGTGCAGGGAAAACTATCACCATGAAACATGTTCTAATCACTTTTACCCTACTGCAAAAATGCATATATGTTTAAACATTAATTGAATTTTCAAATAGATGCTATTTGGAATGTATGCTATTTAAGATTCATACTTTTCACTCCCAACAAAGAAACCCCTTCAGGAAAAAGGTAATGAAAGCTGTTAATTGTCGAATGTCCTTCTCATTCAAGATTAATGTTCAACCTGTATTTCTTACATTCCCAAAATATCCCTGGGCAACATTTGCCCCCAGCAAACCCTCTACAACCAAATGAGGCAAAAATGCTTACAAGATAGAAACCTACTGAAAAGTGAATGTACGGTCCTTGATCTTATCCGGAGGAATTTAAGTATAATTATCTTTTATAATAATCTTTTATTATTGTATCACTGCAATAATACGTCCTGTATGGTTACTGTCACTCTTAATCAACAGTTGTCCAAATTAGTAACTTACCCCCAAAAGTATAGAATTATGACATATTTTCTAGAAAAGACAAAGGGTAATTTTTATGTGCCAGTTTTAATGTACTAATGACAGTGATTCTATAAAACATTTTATTTCAGAAGTGGTCACAGAAAACTGAGTGCCTGGGTAGGGTGGTGAGTTCCTGAGAGAAACAAAGACCTCCATTCCTCCCTGGAAATTTTTGGAATGCTCTCTTCTCTTCAAACACAAAGCAATATTCTAGAACTGTGGATTGATATGAAATGAAAGATACAAAGAAAAGCTCTGTTCTGAAAAACAAAACCCAGAATGAATAAGTCATGGAAATCCTTTACCTCCCTGACAGTCTAACTCCCCAGGCGCTGAAAGATGGCATAGAGCTGAGTGACATCTATTGTTCAGGAAGGTTTACGGGTGGGATCAACCAGTCCCACTGAGGAGACGGTACAGTTGGCTCATGAGCAAAAGGCGACCTGTCTTCCCAGAGGAGCAAATCCGAGTGACCTGAGAAGAGGCAAATGGAAACTAATAGCCAGTTCATAAGAATCATCCAGGAAATGCGGGCAGAGATCAACAAGCTGAAGAAAGAGAATCATTTCCTCCGGATGAAGCTGACTTCAAGTAGTCTGAGAACCTCGGGCGGCCCATGCAGAGAATCAGGAGATGAAAGGGAAGAGGAAGCCACAGACCCTGGTGACCTCGGGAAAACAGGGAAAACATCTAAAAAATCTCCAGCAACCCTTTACGGTGGTGTTTCCACCGATGCAGCATCAGCTGGGCACAAACATCAAGGTACCGAGTGACCATAGTTCTTCTGGGCCGTGCCCACCTTTGCAAAGGTCTCCTAAATATCAGGTTTATTGCACCTTTTCTATAACTGCATAGTTGGTATTTATAGCGGTGAGTCCCATTCTTTTTCTCCTGGTAGATTAGCTTTAAATCCCCAGGAGAAAATAATCTCTAGCATCTCCATGCAGCATATTTCAGCAACGTCAAAATTATTTCCAGATATTCCTGGAAAGAAAAGAATGGCAGGTTTGTGAAAAATCAACCACCTTAAAAACAATGTTTTTTTCCTTCTTGACCTCAAGCATTTAAATGCCACATAAGAGAACACTGAGTGGACGTAGGTCAGATGGCATGCTTACTTATTAAGTTACAATATTGCACCATAGTTGAGCGTATGGCTATTATAGTCAGACAAATATGGCTGCCAACGATTTGTCATTCATTATCCACTTGACTCGGAGATCCTTACTAGAAATCTTTAACCTCTGTTTTCTACATTTGGAAGTGTGATAGTGCTTACCTCATGTGGTTTTAGTACCTGTCTCACTACAATAATAGACCGAATGTTTAGTATAGCACCTACAAACACACAACAAATGGCAGATAGTGTTTCTTAGCCATGTTTTACAAAGAACTTTACTGCCCTGTAGGAATGTATGTTGCACATACTTCAACCAACTCTACAGGTTGAAGGCTTCAAGAGTCAAGGTCAGTGTCTAATATATTCTAAACATCAAGTCTCTCATGTTTTATGGGGAAGAATTTTGACTGCAAAGACTACACACAAAGTCAGAAATCAGCAGAGCGAAAAACACATTCTACATTAAGTTGTCAGTCCTTGTCTACATACAACATATTCAAATAAATTGATGTACATAATTAAGTACTCAAATTTCATAATAGCGTCTATCAAAGCCTTCAGGCAATGCCATTTGAGGTTCTGAACAGCTTGGCAAGAAAACGTGTCATATTTACCAGCTGGTTTTCTCCATTAGAGAGGTCTCTCTCAAGCATGGGGCCCTACATTTCAAAGCTGGGAACAGATTCCAATCAGGATTTTTACCCTTTTTGTCAAGTGCGACTCTGGATCTGAGCAGTTCTTTCTGCTGGCTATTTGATAAAGCTAAAATAATAACTGATAAGAGGTTAAACTTTCCCCTCGTTTAAAAAAAGAAAAAGAAAAGAAAGGAGGACACATTCCTCCCCCCAAGTTTCTCCACCTCTGCCATCTTGAACATTTTTTACTAAATGGCTCTGTCTTGGTAAGGTCTGTCTGTCTTGGATACTGCAGGATGTGTAGCAGCTTTCCTGGCTTCTAAATACTAGATGCTAGTACTATCTTCCTCTCACACTCATCATGACTATCAAAAATGTCTTCAGACATTCCAAGTGTTGCTTGAAGGACAAAATTTCCTCCAGTTGAAAACCACTGCCTTATTCCAAAAGTAGACAACACTCCTTCAAATCTATTTTCTATAATGCTTATCCTAATGAAAAAGTAAGTTGAGTCTGAGTTATCTCTTGTGGCCATTCTGCAAGTATGACACCATTCAAAGAACAAAGAGCATTACCCTTTAACCCCTCAGGGCCTGAATGACTTCAAGGTTAGGGGAGATTAGACTATTGTTAAGAGCTGAGAGTGCAAGGGTGCCTGGGTGGCTCAGTTGGTAAACATCCAAGTCTTGATTTCAGCTCAGGTCATGATCTTGAGGTTCATGAGTTCGAGCCTCATGTTGGGCTCTGTGGTGACAGGGCAGAGCCTGCTTGGGATTCTCTCTCTCTCCCTCTCTCTCTGCCCCTCCCCCGCTCATGCTGTCTCATTCTCCCTCTCTCAAAGTAAATAAATAAACATTTAAAAAAAAAAACAAGCTAAACACACAATTGATAGCATACTTCTTCTGCATATGGATGGTAACTTCCATTAAGAATGTTAGCATTAAGGGGAGCCCGGGTGGTTCAGTCAGTTAAACATCCAACTTGACTTCAGCTCAGGTCATGATCTCGTGGTTCGTGGGTTCGAGCCCCCCGTCGGGCTCTGCCCTGACGGCTCAGAGATTGGAGCCTGCTTTGGATTCTGTGTCTCCCCCCTCTCTCTGCCCCTCCCCAGCTCACGCTCTCTCTCTTTCTGAAAAACTAAACAAACATTTAAAAAAGTTTTTTAATAAAAAAAAAAAAAAAGACTGTTAGCATTAACTGTGAGAAGAACTGGTGAAAATATTTGATGGAACTTGGGGAACTCTTGTAGTTGTATCAGTAAAACACAGAAAGAAATATGATTTAAATTTGTTCTTCGAAGCCCAGTTGAAGAAGTACGTGACATGCATTTATCTGAGTCTTCTGTGTAACGCACGATTATGGAAGTAAGTGACATTAAGTAGGGAAAACATTGGCCTGAGCATGAGGACACTGGGTGGCAGTCCCAGTTTTGTAATAGTTGATCCACACTGAGCAGGACACATAAAATTCCTGGTCTTAGCATCCTGATGTAAAAAGTAATGGATTAGACTAGATGCCTTCCAAGGCCTATTCTAACTGTAAAATTTCGTGATCCTATCAATGTAACATGCTTTTATGATCACTTGCTTTATCTGCAAAATGGAAATAGTGATAAAATCTATCTCATGTGGTTGTTGAGAGCATGAAATGAGATAGCACAAGTAAGACTCATCGTGACTTACTTGGGAATACTTAATATCATCGAATATGCCAGAAGAATATTATTTGACTTCAATATAAGGTTTTTATTAGCAGTTTTAATAAGGCATTGCCAATACCCACTGAAATTCATACTTGAAACTGAATCACAGACATTTGCTACTAGAGAGCAACTTTCAAGATAATCCCTTTATGTTATAGGTGAGGATATAAGACCCAGAGGTTAAGCAACCTGCTCAATCCTCCTTAGAAAACAGGATAATATAAACCTATTCTTTGATGGGCACCTGGGTGCTTCAGTCGGTTAAACATCCGACTCTTGGTTTTGGCTCAGGTCATGATCTCAGTTTGTGAATTCGAGCCCCACATCAGGCTCTGCACTGTGAGTGCAGAGCCTGCTTGGGATTCTCTCTCTCTCTCCCTCTTTCTCTGCCCCTCCCACTCTCTCTCTGTCTCTGTCTCTCTCTCTCTCTCTCTCAAAATAAATAAACTTAAAAATTTTTTTTAACTATTATTTGAGAAGGAACAATATGAAATCAGAAATGTGAGTCTCACTTTAAGAAAGGGAACGATTAAAGAGGACTTGGAAGAGAATCACTTGGAGCTAGAAGCTCCTCTGTTGGTTCTGGGATATGTGCAGTGAGACAAAATGGGATTTTATGAGTGGATAAGTCATCATCTTTCAGGACACAGAGCTACACTACAGCCCAGGGACACAGCTGCTTGAGTTTATTTATGTATGTATGTATTTATTTATATAATGTTATATATATTTATTTATTTAAATATATAAAATTGTATATATATATTATATATATAATTATATGCTATAATGAGAATGCAGAGCACCTGCTCAGAACGAATCTTTATTGGATCCATTCTTATGGAAGCATCTGTACTAGCAGATAAGCATTCGATGGATATGAAATCCAACCAGCACTTTCAGAGATGTTTCCCTGGCCCTCCGGCCCTGTGCAATGGCACCTTAGGACTATCAGGGAAGAAGTAATCTGCTGCAAGGAAGATAAAAGGAGCATCTCTTTCCAGAGACACCCCCCCCCCCCAGCATTGCTGGACCTCCCATTCTCCGCAACATGCTCCTATCCTTTGCTGCCAAATCTGTTGCATTTGGCAGCGATCTCTGAAATTGTGCTTAATGACCCCACGATGCTGTGTTGAATAGCCTTTCCCTTTTACTGATAAGAAACCAAAGGACACAGACTATCTGTGACCCAGAGAGATGGACAAAGAACTGATTTGCTAATCGGTCAAGCTGGAGTGTCTCAATTAAGAATAAACTTCCCTTTGCCATCCTCAGCGGAATTTCCTGTGCTGGGACCTCCTACTGTTCAGTACAAAGAGACTGTTTTGTAATTGTGTCAAACAGAAACTTTTTATGATTGTCAATAGTCACCAACTTATTTTTAGACAATTATTAGAATTTATATATCACGGCCAAACAAGTGTTTAAAGATAACTTAGAAATAGTATTTGGATGCAGTTATTCATTTCAGATAGATTTGAACTTAAACCACCTCCCCCTACCCCAAACTCTTGCCTAAAAGTTGGTCGTCTGCTCTTTCAAACTATAAAAAGCCAGAGACGTCTCCACTTGTTCAATGACCACAATAATTTGCTGTCTGCGACCTGCATAGGTGGGCAGTAAATTTAGGTAAGAAATGACTTTCTTTTTTTAAAGTTTAATGTATTTATTTTGAGAGGGGAAGGGAGACGTAGAGAGAGAGGGGGAGAGAGAATCCCAAGCAGGTTCCAGACTGTCAGCGTGGAGCCCATCGTGGCACTCAAACTCATGAACCCTGAGATCATGACCTGAGCCAAAATCAAGAGTCAAACGCTTAACCAACAGAGCCACCCAGGAGCCCCAGTGCAGGTCTTTCTTAAACGTCCATGCTAGTTAATGCCAGAGCTATGACAAGAAAGAATAAAGATTCAACAGACATTCCATAAGTGTTCCAGAAAATGAACACCACCCCATAAGGTCCCAGTTCTTAGCTCCCTGGAGTAATAACTGGAGGTCTGGTCAGCATTAGTACAGTGTAACTGCGATCCAGACACACTAACCGCCCTAAAATAAAGCTCTTTTAATCAAAGTGCCTGAGTTATAAAAAAGAGAGAAGACTTCATTCAGGTCAAGAGAAAAGTTTATTGGAAGACACTCATGGACAGAAATGGAATTGAGGGGCGCCTGGGTGGCTCAGTCAGTTAAGCATCCGACTTTGGCTCAGGTCAAGATCTCATGGTTCATGAGTTTGAACCCCACATTGGGCTCTCTGCTGTCAGCACAGAGCCCACTTTGGATCCTTTGTCTCCCTCTCTCTCTGCCCCTCACCCATTAGCACTCTCTCTCTCTCTCTCTCTCTCTCTTAAAAATAAATAAAAATTTTTAAAAAAGAAATGGAATTGAAAGTCCTCAGACACTAAGGCCATACATTTCTTTGTCTCTCTCAGGAGAACTCCAGTTTTCCATGCAAGGCTTCTGTGTTGTTTTCCACGTGCCTGCTGGGCTTCCATCTCTCAATCAGCAGGTTTCCTCAGAATGACTACCCCAACTAAAGTCAAGACGCATGATCATGGGCCAGTGAGCAGCAGCCAGTCCAGCTATTTGTGGCCATTCAGGGGCTGAGAGTTCATGATAAACAAGTTTTTCTATAATCTAGGAGAGAGGACGCTGTCCGGAGTTGGCATTCCAGAACGTCCATGTTCTTCCCATTTCAGAGTCTTGTTTTATTATTTCTACATGTCCAGATCTCTGTTCTAATGCTGCATCCTTTCCAACCACACTATTTATACAACTTCCAAACCCCCTCCCTTATCTGTCTCTATCCCCTTGCCTTCGTCAGCCTAACCTGACTTCCCAGGATCTATCACTACCAGAATTTTATCATATATGGTTTGTGTATCATCTGTCTGCATACAAGAAGGTAAGCTCTATACAGGCAAGAATTTTGTGTTGGCCACTACCATATCCCCAACTCTGTCTCTTAAAAATGTGCCTGGCTTGTTGCTAGCACTCAATTATTTGTCAGTGAATAGATGTAGTTTCTCTGAAAAAACAAAATAATCAAAAGCAATAGTTTTGTTTAGTTAGCGTTAATGAAGTACTAGTAATAGAGTTTGCCATTTGTTGACATCATCAAAGGTAAAATTTTCATGAACTTAAATTTTGTGTCTCCCATACAGGCAACGTCATGATTGTTAGACGCTATTCCATTTCTTCATCAGTTCATTCACTTGCTGCACATGACTCCTGGAAAGCTGGGGAAAGACATCCAAAGAGTGGAATTCTAGAAGCTCAGGGAAGAGTCAAACCACTGGCATGGTCTTCAGTTAAGAAGCAAGACAATGAAAAAAAGATGCTTGCAGGAGATTTTTTGACCAACAATAGTTCCAACAACAGAGCTTTTCCTGAACACGTTTTTGGTAATGTCACCAGGTAATGTACAGTCTGCCTCGAGCTAGGTTAAGGCACATGCTGCAATGGGTACCAAGATGTTCTCCTACATAAGCAAGGTCTTATCTAGTGAAGGAAAAAAACCAAATAGGCTCTTAGGTCAAAATAATTTCCATCTCATGCATGTCTATTTAGGGAATCAAAAGAAAGAAAAATTTTTGAGATCAAATGATGCTCTAATAGGTACCTCTATGAGCAGAACACTTAACCAATCTTTACTGACTCATCAAACATTAATGACCATACTCTGAGCTGGGCTCTGGTGATACAAGATTCAGCCAAAGTGAAACGTTATGTTCGAAACTCTCATTCAGGGGCAAAGACACACAAGTAAACTGATCATGATGATAAAGTGTCTCTCAAGGAAAAGACACAGTAGGAACTGGACACAGAATTCCTCTCTAAAAGACAATGGTTCTTGTAGCGGAATGACTCCGTGGATTGTGGGGCATATAAAAATGGCATAACTCAAAAGGGCCAAGAGACAAAGAGAAAAGTAACTTGTTCTGCAAAATATATGAGTTGATGTTGGAGAGTTAGGCACAGCCTGAGGAAAGGAGAGATTGGAGAAAACATTTGAGACACAGGTGGGGAGTCTTTAAGAGAAAGGTCAGACAGTGGCCCCGGTAGTGGGTAGAGCCAAGGGCTCTTTCAGAACAAAACTGTCCATCAAGTCTAACTTATCCCCTCTACAAAGCTAGAGCATGACCTCCCCTCCTCACACCCTACACCCTTGCTTTCCAATTCCCACTGAGGCCCTGACTCTTCAGGGGGAGTCTCCACACATTTGTCTCTTTCTAGTAGAAAAAGAGGCCTGAGTAATCATCGGGAAGAGAAAATGGAACAAATGTGGTTGTGGAAAGAATAAGGGAGTCATCGAAGTCAGCGGTGGCAGGAAATCAAAGTGAGGGACAACCAGGGATAGGCCAGCAGGGATTGTCATAAATATTGGAAAGAGCGCAATATGTGGACCTCCCACAGGATGTGGGACACAGAAGCTGAGTCAGTTTTATTTGAATTTTAACAGACAGGATGGAAATTGTGTTTCACTTATAGAAAGTTCTATTACAGGAACAGTGAGAGTAGCCTGAGTCATGGAAGACAGCTGCATGGAGCCAGGCAAAGAAAAATGGAAATATCACCCCAGGTAGAGCAGAAAAGACCAGAAGATAGAAGAAAGCATGACTGTGGGGAAAACAAAAGTGGTGAAGTGAATGAAGGTGAAGAAGGGGGCAAGACCCAGCAAAAGGAGTCTTCAGCGCAAGGCTCGTGAGTGCGTGCTTTGTCCTGTAATTATTGGAAAGCTAGTAAAAAAAGTCCTCCTGATGCAAATGCAAAATGCAAAAATATTGGAAGTGTTACAAATACCATTGTTTTCATCTGCAAGAATTCTGTCATACTTCCTACAGATATATTTATATATATAAAAGGAAAAAATATATTACTAATAAAGGCAAAGATCCAGGGGCGCCTGGGTGGCTCAGTCGGTTAAGCATCCGACTTCAGCTCAGGTCATGATCTCATGGTCCATGGGTTTGGGCCCCACGTCAGGCTCTGTGCTGGTAACTCAGAGCCTGGAGCCTGCTTCAGATTCTGTGTCTCCCTCTCTCTCTACCCCCTCCCCCACTCACGCTCTGTCTCTCTCTCTCTCAGAAATGAATAAACATAAAAAAAAGGAGTGTACATACTTGTATATAGTTATATGAAAGCACTAAATGTTCATTTTAAAAATGAATGTGTCCTTTGCTTTAAAAAATTATGTACACACATACATATATATACATAGATATGTATGCACATATCTATGTATGTATATAATGTATGCATATCCAGTTATATAAAGGCACTAAATGTTCATAAGAAAATCACAAAGTACAAAATATAAATGCAATATTCAAAGTAAAAAAGTATAAAAAGGAAAATATAACCTCACTGTCCAAATAACCACCACTTAGATTTTGATGTACATCTATCTTTCCAGGCTGTGTCTACATACTTTGAAATTGTGCAGTGCACATATCATGATGTTTTATTTTTTGTACTTAAACCATTACATTTTCACAGACCTATAATGCCGAGAAATACAGTATTATTAACTTCCCCATTTCAATTCATATTATTTTCTGTGATCATTTAGGAGTGTAGCCAATGTTTATAACGTATTATTTTTCTGAAGCAAAATGTTTTCCCAATTCCAAGTTGCAAAGGAGCAGACTATTTAGAATACAATCCATTGGTCATTTAGAATCTACTTTAATGGGGAAGACTGAGCCAACTGCAGGTTTGTGTTAAAACAAGAAAGTCAGTAATGGCTTAAAATAAAATCCAGTCCATAGGGAAAACTGTTGAGAAGAACAAAGCATGTATATTTTTTTGTTAGAGTGCTTCTTTATTTTGTCTTTAACTTCCTCGGTGATTAACTAGTAAAGTAACATGTCATTACATTAGCCCTCTAATTTTTTTTTTGTAAATTCATTTACTTTCTAATAGCTCTCAAAGAATTTTACAAAGGTTTATCAAGGACCAATTTGTTCGAACCAGCTTTTGAAGCAATCAGACCTAATTTGCTTGTGAGGTTTTTCATTATTACACCAAGGAAGTGTTTTACAGAATAATGCCAATGTCAATATTTCTAAGAACAAATGCTCTCCAAAAACCAGAGATAAAATGTTAATTTTTCCTTAATTTTCATAGAAATTAGAAACCTAGAAATCTAATCTTCTCCTGCATTTAAGAAAAAGGTCTCAGGCAGGCAGCTGGGTAGTTCAGTGGATTGAGCCTCCGACTCTTGGTTTCAGCTCAAGTCATGATTTCACAGTTTGTCGGATCGAGGCCCACGTCGGGTTCCACACACAGCACAGAGCCTGCTTGGGATTCTCCCTCTCTCTCTCCCTCTCTCTCTCTCTCTCTCTCTGCCCCTCTCCTGCTCACGTACTCTCTCTCTCTCTCTCTCCCAATAAATAAATGAATAAACTTCAAAAAAAATCCTAGGCTGTTGAAAAGATTAGGGGAAGGGGTCCAATATAGAGCATAGCATAAAACACAGAAACGCTAAATCACTATATTGTATACCTGTAGCTAACCTAACATCGTATATCAACTATACTCAAAATAAGATTTTTAATAAAAATTAATCAATAATTAATTTAATTAGAAATACTATATTATTCATTTTATTGATAGGAGAAACCAGGCACAGGAACATAAAAATATACAGTTGACTCTTAAACTGTGCTGGTCTACTTATATGTGGATTTTTTTATGAGTACAGTATAGTACTTAAATGTACTTTCTCTTCCTTATGATTTTCCTTTTATTAATATTTATTTGTTTATTTATTTACTTTGAGAGAGAAAGAGCAGGGGAAGGGCAGAGGGAAAGGGAGAGAGAGAATCCCAAGCAGGCTCCATACCATCAGCACGTGGAATTTGACGCAGGGCTCGAACCCACAAACCCTGAGATCGTGACCCAAGCTGAAATCAAGAGCCAATCATCCAACTGAGCCACCCAGGCACCCCTTCCTTATGATTTTCTTAATAACATTTTCTTTTCTCTAGTTTACATATTGTAACAATACAGTATATAGTGCATACAACATACGAAATATGTGTTAATTGACTGTTTATGTTGTTGGTAAGGCTCCCAGTCCACAGGAGACTAGTAGTAGTTAAGTTTTGGGGAGTCAAAGTTATACACAGATTTTCCACTGCCCCAGGGTCAGGCACCCCTAGCCCCTGCATTGTTTTGAGTGTCGACTGTATCATTTCCTTTTCTTATAGCAAAATGGTTAAGAATTCAGCCTCTGGAATCAGATGGCTAAAATCTCAACTCCATCATTGGCCTTGGAAGAGCTATTAGTGTTTTACACCGTAGTTTATGTTTTCTTAAAAAAGGAGTCATAACAGCAGTTACCATGTAGTTTTTGTGAAGAATAAATAAGATAGTCAAGTGAGTGCTTATAAATGACAGAGCAGTTATTATTTTATTGATCTCAAAATATGGAACCAGTAGCCTTCTTCCAAGGGAGGGAGCAGATGTGTTCCCCTGGATGCAAGCCACTAAATGCCACTCAGTGAAATGATGGTCTTATCTAATACAAAGAGAGAGAGACGGAGACAGAGAGAGGACAAACTTGGAGAAAAGGCAATAATTTTAAACCCTGTTCTTTCCATTTTTTCCTGAAAGCAGTATATCCTAGTTTATGTCAAGAGTCTCTATAACATTATTGGAGGGAAAAGCAGGGGGCAAAATGGAGCAATCTAATCCCTCAGATGACACAAGTCATCCCTCCTCTCTCCTTTTTACTGTTCAGGTGGGATGGATATTCTGTTAATTCACAGTCAATGACATCAGGTTTATCTGGATTATAAAACAATTGCCTCAAATTTCTGCTTCATTTCAACTGGAGAGCTTCAATGTAAGAGACCCTTCTTCACCTAAGACAATATGATACTCTTTAAATATCAAGTGAATAATCTTCCCTCAATAGTTGTAAATCTTAGTTTTATCAGCACCTTTCATTGGGCTTAATCAAAAGACCAATTCCAATGGATTTTTTTGCATTATTGTGGAACTAAACAAAAAGTATCGTTATATGTTTTAAACGAGAGTGTAATGCTTTAGGCAGTATTTGGTGGCTTAGAAAAAATAGCAAATGTTTTATATAAAGGCTCAATAAAAAGGGTTATGTATATTCTCCTTCCGCTTCCTTTAGGGACAAGATGAAGACAGTCAGTTTCCTGTTACCCATGGATGTGTCTTCATATTCCAAAAATTCAAGTTCTTTGAAATGCTCACAAAATCAGACCACAAACCAACTAAGTACCATTGCAGAATAGGATGTGCGAGATGATGAAATTTAAGAAACAGCTGATTCCCAAGAGATGAGAACACTGAGGCCTCGCTGGGTCAGAATTCTCCCCTACAAAGAGCTCTGGAAAGATGCCCAGTAACACACACAAAATGCTTGGCATCAGATCAAGGGACTTGTCAATAGACTTGGCCAAGAAATGGAAGCGATTACTTGACATCGTTGTTGAATACTAATGTTGATGGTGGGACGGTGACTATTGTAGTCTTTCTATGCAGCATGTGAGCAATTAAATGTAATTAAATTAAATTGCATGGTGGTGCTCAGTATCCGCCTTATGCCATCAGAAGAGGCTGCTGTTTACATTATAAGTGTCACTTTCCAGATGAAACTATAACAAATCCAGAAAAAACAGTTCTATTTTTGATTAATAGTATAGAAGCAACAGTGATTACCCTTATAGTTAATTGTGTGTTGATATTTTAGTGACACTAGCTCATTTGGTCTTTTAATACCCTGTGTCATAGGCATGAAAACACAAACACAGCAGACTCTCATAGCATACCTGGTGGGCTTGGAGCATCTATGGGCTGGCTAATGACAAATCCACTAGCGCTGGTTGGAAGGAGAGAAAAAACTGTTCAGCTGATCATCACTTAGGGGCTGGAAATTCCAGAACTCCCTCAACTCCTGAACTTCTTTTCAGGAGAACATCTCCCCCTCCTGGTTTACAACAATCACGTTCTAATACCAATACCCTTTTTAAGCGACTATCTTATATTAAAATAGTCAGAGCATTAAAATGCAGATTCCTTGGCCCCATCCCAGTGCCAATACTCTTTTTAAATAAATATCTTATATTAAAATGTGCAGAATGTTAAAATGCAGATTCCTTGATCCCACCTCCGACCAGTTGAATTTGTTGTAGAGATAAGGGGACAGACAGGGAGAAAACCAGAAATTCACATTTTAAACAAGCTTTGTCAGATGATTTCTGCAAGGCTGCCATGCTTACAATTTACTATTGCAAATAATAAGAAGCACAGTCCAGGTCTTCCAAATCTGGTGCCAAGTTGAAGTGGAAGCAGTGAAGCAAGGAAAGGGTGAGAACAGTCCAATCCACTTTAATAGTCACAGACAGGCTCACAGAAGGGAGATGGATGGGTCCATGAATACCCTAAGGTAAAAGCCACATAATAGATCAAATGCTTCTTTTATTTATGACATTCATTTAAGATTAACAATATTCTCAACATTATAACAGATGTACAATAGGGCAAGGTTACAACCAGAGGGGAAAGATAAAAATAAGATGTAAAAACATATTTCACCTGGGAATAAAGACACGCACCCAGTAGATAATTAAGATAGTAACCTATGAGATTCCTGGCATTTTAAGCTTATGCACAATTATATTTTCTGCCTATTTATAAAATAAAGACCTTTGTGTTAACATCTGTTCAAAAAGACGTTTACCAATCAGCAAAACTAAAAGGCAACCAACGGAATGGGAGAAGATATTTGCAAATGACATATCAGATAAAGAGTTAGTATCCAAAATCTATAAAGAGCTTATCAAACTCAACACCCAAAAAACAAATAATCCAGTGAAGAAATGAGCAAAAGATATGAATAGACACGTCTCTAAAGAAGACATCCACGCGGCCAACCGACACATGAAAAAAATGCTCAACATCACTCATCATCAGGGAAATACAAATCAAAACCACAATGAGATACCACCTCACACCTATCAGAATGGCTAACATTAACAACTCAGGCAACAACAGATGTTGGCGAGGATGTGGAGAAAGAGGATCTCATTTGCACTGCTGGCGGGAATGCAAACTGGTGCAGCCACTCTGGAAATCAGTATGGAGGTTCCTCAAAAAATTAAAAATAGAACTACCCTGTGACCCAGCATTTGCACTACTATTTATCCAAGAGATACAGGTATGCTGTTTCAAAAGGGGCACATGCACCCCAATATTTATAGCAACAATGGCCTAAGTATAGAAAGAGCCCAAATGTCTATCAATGGATGAATGGATAAAGATGATGTTGTATATATATATATATATATACACTATACACACACACACACACACACACACACACAATGGAGTATTACTCGGCAATCAAAAAGAATGAAATCTTGCCATTTACAACTGCATGGATGGAACTAGAGGGTATTATGTTAAGTGAAATTAGTCAGAGAAAGACAAATCTCATATGACTTCACTCATATGAGGACTTTTAGACACAGAACAGATTAACATAAGAGAGGGGAAGCAAAAATAATATAAAAACAGGGAGGGGGACAAAACATAAGAGACTCTTAAATATGGAGAACAAACAAAGGGTTACTGGAGGGGCTGTGGGAGGGGGGATGGGCTCAATGGGTAAGGGGCATTAGGGAATCTCTCCTGGAATCACTGTTGCACTTATGCTAACTAACTTGGATGTAAATTAAAAAAATAAACATAAATTTTAAAAAAATAAAAAAGAGGGACATTTACCAAACAGGAAAAAAAATAGATTAAAATTTTTAAATTAAAAAAAGGGCAATAAATGACAACCCAATTACAATGTCAAAATTGGCAACAATATAATGACAAATTATCCCCAATGGCAAGCTCAATGTGATTGGCATTTCATTGGTATGTGATTGGCATTTCAAACATGTTCTGTGAACTGAACTGAATTAACAATTACATGACTCTAACACTGCCCAGTAAAAACCATAGCACCACCAAATGTTAAATTTTGATATTAAATTATCTATATTGTGATTTCTCTGACTCACTATACTGTTTGATAGTAAGTCTTCTGAGAATATTTTTAAATATAATGAACTATAAAGAACATGAAGTGTATCTTAATCATGCTGTGATTGACCAATTATCTTTGTCTTCTTCTATGCCCCAAACTTCTGTAAGTCAGGAACTCAAATGCCTACTAGGGACTATTAGTAACAGAAATGACCAGGGGCTCTGGAGAACAGATTCATGCATGCCTCATCCAAAGGGAGTTGCAGTTCACATTTGGGTTCAAAATGGCGATGGAGGAAGACTCTGAACTCCCCTCCTCCATGGAACACAGCAACTTACACTTACTAATAGAACAATTCCTCCTGAAGAAGAATGAGCACTGACTAAACAGCTACTGAACAGCCAAAGACAGAGAGAACAGCAAGAGAACAGGGAGACAGATGGAGACACTGTAACAAACCCCCAACCCAACACTGTGAAGAGCCATGAGGAGAGATAGTAGTGAGGGCCTGGGAACAAATCCCTCTGTCCTTGAGTACAGGAAAACAAAACAAAACAAGGTTTAAAAGAGGAGCCAGCGGGTAAAGGAAGCAACACTAGAACTCTCCCAAGCAGTGGAGGAGCTGCGGGAAAGCTCTCCAGGTCAGAGGGACTAGAGAACAACACGCTTTACATTCCTGCCCCACCTTAAAAACCTAGACTGAAGCAAGATCTGCACATCATAACAGGCGAGTCTCAGTGAGCTCATGATCTCCAAGAGCCCAGGGCATTCAAACCTATACCAGTCACTGTGTGCCGGGGTACAGAAAACTAGCTATAATTTTGTGGGGAGGTTGTGTTTTTTTATTTTTGTTTTTACAGGTTTATCCTGTCTTGTATGCTTTTTAATGTTTATGTTGTTTTGTTTTTATTCTTTTCTTTTTGGTTTTGTTCTTTTCTTGTTCTCTTGTTTCTTTTCTCCTTTGTTTCTTCTCCTTTTTCCTTTTATTGTTTCGCTTTTCTTTTATTTTCCTTTCTTTTTTCACTTCTTTTTTCTTTTATTATTTTTTTTATCACTTTTTCGGTAAAATGCCATAATTTAAAAGAGAAACTAGTGTACAGAGCCACAGGTCCAGCCATCCAGCAAAAACCACCAAGTACACACAGTCTGCATAGGGTCGACATATACAAGACCTCTCCTTCAGGTGAGGTGAAGTAGCCATTTCACCTAATCCATAAAAATACACAGAAAGTCAAGCAAAATAGGGAGACTGAAGAATGTGCTCCAAAAGAAAGAATGCAAAATACCTCAGTAAAAAAAAATGAAATCAAACAGAGATAAGTAACATGCTTGATTAAGAATTTAAAGTAATGATCACAATGATACTGACCAGGCTGGGGAAAAGAATGGAATAACTCAGTGAGACCCTCAATAAAGAGAAGAAAATATTAAAAAGAACCAATCAGAGCCGAATAATACAACAACTCAAATTTTAAAACACACTAGAGGGAATCAGCAGTAGATTACAGAATGCAGAAGAACATATCAGCAATCTGGAAGATGGGGTGATGAAAAACACACAAGTTTAACAGCAAATAGAGAAAAGAATTTTTTTATGAGGATGGATTAAGAGATCTCTTTTTTTAATTTTTTTATTTTAATGTTATTTATTTTTGAGAGAGAGGACAGAGTGTGAGTGGGGGAGGAGCAGGGAGAGAGGGAGACATGGGAGATCTCTTGAACAACATCAAATGAATAAACATTTGCATTACAGAGGTCCCAAAAGAAGAAAAAAGAGAGAAAGGTATAGAAAACTTGTTTGAAGAAATAATAACTGCAAACTTCCCTAACCTAAGGAGGAAAATAGACAACCAAGTCCAAGAAGTACAGAGAGTTCCAAACAAGATGAACCCAAACAGGACTGCACCACTGCACATAATAATTAAAATGTCAAAGGTTAAAGATAAATAAAGAATCCTAAAAGCAGCAAGAGAGAAAAAAGTGACCTACAAGGGAAAATCTATACTACTATCAGCTGATTTTTCACTAGAAACTTTGTAAGCCAGTAGGGAGTAGCATGATATATTCAAAGTGCTAAAAGGAAAAAACCTACAATCAAGAATACTCTATCCAGCAAGGTTATCATTCAGATTTGAAGGAGAGACAGAGTTTTCTAGACAAACAAAAGATAAAGTTTATCACCATTAAACCAGCCTTACAAGAAATGTGAAAGAGGCTATTCTAAGTGGAAGAGACATGGCCCAGAATTAGACATAAGAAAAATATGAATAAAAGGATACAAGATACAGCAACATATACATAAAATGTGGAGAAGAAGTAAGAAGGAAAGAGAAGGGGGGAAAATAAAAAGAAAAACCCTTTTTCTTATTCTGTTTTTCCTTTTTTTCAGAATGGGTTTGAACTTAAATGACCATCAAATTAATATAGACTGCTATTTACTTAAAATATTATATATGAACCTCATGATAACCACAAACCCTAAACTTATGATACATACACAACAAAGAGAAAAAAACAATCAAAACATGAAAGGTACATAAAACAAGCTCCAATAAATTTAGGAAGATTGAAACATACCATGCATCTTTTCTGACCACAAGAGTATGAAACTAGAAATAAATCACAGAAAAAATGGAAAAAAAACTGTGGAGACTAAACAGGATACTAAACCGTCAATGGATCAATGAAATAATCAAAGAGGAAATTAAAAACTACATAGAGAAAAATGAAAATGAAAACACAATAGTTCAAAATCTCTGGGACACAGTTAAAAACAGTTCTAAGAAGGAAGTGCATAGGAATACAGGCCTAAATCAAGAAGAAAATAATCTAACAAGCAATCTAACCTTATTCCTAAAGGAACTAGAAAAAGGAAAACAAACAAAACCCAAGGTGAGTAGAAGAAAGAAAATAAAGATCAGAGTAGAAATAAATGACGTAGAGACTGGAAAAGTAATAGAAAAAAATCAATGAAACCAAGAGCTAGATCTTTGAAAAGTTAAACAAAATTGCAAACCCTTAGCCAGACTCATTAAGAAAAAAAGAGAAAGGACCCTACTAAATAAATAAAATCAGAAATTAGAGAGAAGGAACAACTAATACCACAGAAATACAAAGGACTACTAGAGAATACTATGAAAAAGTATATGCTAACAAACTGGACAACAAAGAAGAAATGTTGTCCAGAGAACAACCGTCAATCTTCCAAAACTGAACCAAGAAGAAATAGAGAATCTGAATAGGTCAATTACAAGTAACTAAATTGAATTGGTAATCAAAACACTACCAAAAAATCAAACTCCAGAACTAGATGGATTTACAAGTGAATTCTATCAGATATTTAAAGAAAGAATAGTTAATACCTATTCTCAAAATATTCCAAGAAAACAGAAGAGAAAGGAAAGCTTACAAATACATTCTACAAGTCCAGATTTTCCCTGATTCCAAAACCAGACAAATGTACCACAAAAAAGAAAACTACAGGTCAATAGCCCTGATGCAGACAAATGCAAAAATCCTCAACAAAATTTTAGCAAACCTTATACAACAACACATTACAAAGATTACTCACCACGATCAAGTGGGATTTATTCCTGGGATGCAAGGATAGTTCAATATTCACAAATTAATCAATGTCATACACAACATTAAAAAACAAAGAATAAAAATCATACGATCAGGGTGCCTGGGAGGCTCAGTCAGTTAAGTGTCCAACTTCAACTCAGGTCATGATCTTGCAGTTTGTGGGTTCAAGCCTCACATCAGGCCCTGTGCTGACAGCTCAGAGCCTGTGGCCTGCTTCGGATTCTGTGTCTCCCTCTCCCTCTGCCCCTTCCCCATTCACACTCTGTCTGTTTCTCAAAAATAAATAAAACATTTAAAAAAATTTTTTGAATCATATGATCTTCCCAAAAGATTCAGCAAAAGCATTTGACAAGATAAGATTCAACATCCATTTATAATAAAAACTCTCAACAAAGTGGTGTTAGAGGAAACACACCTCAACGTAATAAAGGCTGTATATGAAAAACCCACAGCTAACATCATCTTCAATGGTGAAAGCCAAGAGCTTTTCTTCTAAGGTCAGGAACAAGACAAGGAGCTCCACTCTTGCCACTTTTATTCAACATCGTACCAGAAGTCCTATCCACAGCAATTGGACAAGAAAAAGAAAAGAGGCATCCATATTGGTAAAGAAGTTGATCTGTCACTATTTGCAGACAACATGATCCTGTACCTAGAAAATCTTAAAGATCACACCAAAAACTACTGTAAGTAATAAATTTAGGAAAGTGACAGGATACAAAATTAATACCCAGAAATCAGTAGCATTTCTATACACTATTAATCAAGTCAAAAAAAGATAAATTATTTGAAAAAGACACCATTTACAATTGCACCAAAAAGGATAAAATACCTAGGGATAATCTTAACCGAAGAGGTAAAAGACCTGTACTCTGTAAACGATAAAACGCAGACAAAAGAAATCGAAGATGACACACACAAATGGAAAAGTATTCCATGCTCATGTACAGGAAGAGTTAATATTGTCATGATGTCCATACTACCCAAAACAATCTATAGATTCAATGCAATTCCCATCAAAATATCAATAGCATTTTTCACAAACTGGAACCAACAATACTAAAATTTGTATGAAGCCACAGAAGACCGCAAATAGCCAAAGCCATCCTGAGAAAGAACAAAGCCAGAAGTATCACAATTCTAGATTTCAAGTTACACTACAAAGCTACAGTAATCAAAACAGTATGCTATTGGCACAAAAAGAGACATAGAGATCAATAGAACAGGATAGAGACCCCAGAAATAATCCCACATTTTTATGGTCAATTAATCTATGACAAATGAGGCAAGAATATATAATAAAAACAGTCTTTTCAATAAACGGTGCTGGGAAAATTGGACAGCTACGTATAAAAGAATGAAAATGGACTACTTTCTAACAGCATGCATAGAAGTAAACTCAAAATCAATTGAAGACCTACATGTGAGACCTGAAACCATAAAAGTCCTAGAAGAGAACACAAGTAGTAATTTTTCTAACATCAGCCATAGCAACATTTTTTAGATATGTTTTCTAAAGCAAGGGAAACGAAAGTAAAAAACTATTGGGACTATTTCAGAATAAAAAGCTTTGGCACAACAAAAGCAACTATCAACCAAACAAAAAGAGAACCCATTGAATGGGAGAAGATATATCCATTGAGGGGTTAGTATCCAAAATATATGAAGAACTCATATGTCAACACCAAAAAAAAACAAACTATCCAAATAAAAAATGGGCAGAGAACCTGAACAGACATTTTTCCAAAGAAGACATAGTGATGGCCAGCGGACACATGAGAAGATGCTCAACATCACTCATCATCAGGGAAATGAAAATCATAACCACAATGAGATATTACATCAGACCTGTTAGAATGGCTAAGATCAAGAAGACTAGAAACAAGTGTTGGTGAGTATGTGGAGAAGAAGGAACTGTTACAACATAAATTGGTGTAGTCCCTGTGAAATACACTATGGAGGTTCCTCAAAAAATTAAAACTAGAAATACCGTAAGATCCAATAATTCCACTGTTGGGTATCTTCCCAGGGACCACAAAAACACTAACTCAAAACTATATATGCATGCATGTTTATTGTAGCATTGTTTACAATAGTCATGATATAAAAGCAAACTAGTGTTCATCAATAGATGAATGCATGAGGGAAATGTTGTATATATGCACAATGGAATATTACACACCCATAAAGAAGGTTGAGATCATGCCATTCGAGACAATATGGATGGATATAGAGGGTATTGTGCTAAGTGAAATAAATCAGAGGGAGAAAGACAAATGCCATATGATCCCACTCACAAATGGAATCTTAAAAACAGGAATAAACAACAACAACAAAAAGCAGAATTAGAACTATAAATACAGAAAACAAACTGATGGTGGCCAGAGGGGAGAGGGGTGGGGGTTGGGTAAAATGGGTGAAGGGAAGGAGATATAGGCCTCCACTTATGAAACATGTAAGTCACAGGAATAAATGGAACAGCATAATGAATACAGTCAATGACATTGGAAGAGCAATGTGTTGGGGTAGATGGTAGCTACACTGTGGTGAGCACAGCATCATGTATGAACTTGTCAAATCACTAAGTTATACACCTGAAACTAACGTAACATTGTGTATTAATAATATTCAAATTTTCAAAAAATGCTCACCAAAAAAAAAAAAAAAGCCTAAGGGAGCTTCAGCCACTCCCCTTCATGATGCTCTGTGGGAAAGCAGACACTGTATTGCCACACAGCCTGTAGTCCAGAGATGTTAAAAATCTGGATTTTTTATTGCAAGATCTCCTGGTTCATAAATACTGGCAATGTGTTCCAGTTTTAAAACTTTATGAAACCCAACACGATATGTCTTGGGACCATCAAGGGTACCAGATTTCAACTTCTGTCTTAAAAATAAATTTCTTTTTTTTATTTTTTTAACTTTTTTTTTTTTGAGAGAGAGACAGACAGAGCACAAGTCAGGGAGGGGCAGAGAGAGAGGGGGGGAGACAGAATCGGAAGCAGGCCCCAGGCTCCAAGCTGTCAGCACAGAGCCCGATGTAGGGCTCGAACTCACAAACTGTAAGATTACGACCTGAGCCGAAGTCAGACACCCAACTGACTGAGCTACCCCAGGTGCCCCTTAAAAATCAATTTCTTAAATGTAGGGATCCAAAACAAGAAAGTGGACAAGCAAGGTGAAAAAAGAGAGAGAGAGAGGGGTGGGGGGAAGAGAGAGAGAGACAAACCAAGAAACAGACTCATAACTATAAAGAACAAACTGATGGTGAATAGAGGGGAGGTGGGCGGTCGGGGCAGGGGTAGGGGGAACGGGTGATGGGGATTAAGGGGGGCACTTGTGATGAGCACCGTGTGATGCTCACTATATTGTACTCCTGAAAATAACAGAACACTCTAAGTTAACTATTCTGAAGTTAAATTAAGACTTAATAAACAAAAAAAAATCGAGAAAGTGGATATAGGGAGCTTCAATTTGGAAAATAGAAAGGGAAAAAGAAGTTTAAGGTTGGGAAAAGAAGATACAATGGTATGAGTAAGGTCTGCTTAGATGAAAAGGTCAAAGTTCCGCGTCACAAAAATGTAGCCGAGCCTGGGTGGCTCCCAGTTGAGCACCCAGTTTTTGATTTTGGCTCAGATCATAATCTCACAGTTCATGAGATCAAGCCCCCCACTGAGCCCCATGTCCGGGTCCGTGCTCACAGTGCAGAGCTTGGTTAGGATTCTCTCTCCCTCTCTCTCTGCCCCTCCCCTGCTCGCTCACTCTCTCTCTCTCTCTCTCAAAATAAACATTATTAAAAAATAAAAAATAAACAAAAATGTAGCCTAATCCAGAGTCAGCACATTCTCGTTCAGAGAACCAAAATATAAGGCATGAGCTGCGTTTTGTTTTAAAACTTTTTTCATTATATGGTTTTGCTTATTTCACATCTTTCGCCTATATAGAACTTTTGGGGCTGGGGAATAATAATAGAAGCAAACAACAATTTGGTTGATTTTCTTCCTTTTGGCGAGGAAAGTAGTTTCTGAAGTCACAGGATCATAGAATTTTCCAGCACAATGGTTGTTCCCGACCATAACTTCCAAGAGTAAGTATAGCTCAGCAAAGTCACTCCACCCGTCTGAAGCCACAATTTGTAGCCAAGCTCGACCAGAACCCGTATCTGCTGACTCGTCCTGTAAGAGTGCCATGCTGCCCCGCTGAATTTGTTGAGGCATTCTCAACAAGCAAAGACGACCTCAGTGAGCTCAACGTCCAGGGTATGCAAAGACCACATGAGATTGTGTCTATGGATATGTTGCATAACAAATACAAGACACTCTTACTTTGTTCCACTCAAAACATACACTCCCGACATACGTATAGTTTTAAATCAAGGTGTTATTGGTAAAGATTTACCTGTGAAATTTCTAGCTTTTGTGTTTTCTAGCTTTTGATTTTCTCTTGGTCAAGTTGATGAGTCATGGGCTAATAGGTCGACAGCAAGACCCTTCCCTAGCATTCAGAGTCACGCACCTCAACCTGTAAGGAAGAGGAAGAACAAGAGAAAGAAGAAGGAGGAGAAAACTGCCCCATGATGAACTGTTAATGGCCAACGACACTGCCAATAATGGCGCAAATTAATAACTGTGAGTGAGGAAAGCCACGGTTAACAATTACATCAGTCTGTTATCAAAGTACACCAGCATCTGCCAGAAGCATTGGCTTCCGTAAATATGGTCTCCTGTAAACCTCTTTTAACAAGAATATTGAGGGGCACCTGGGTGGCTCAGTGAGTTAAGTGTCTGATTTCAGTTCAGGTCATGATCTCAGGGATCGTGGGTTCAAGCCCCACGTCCGGCCCTGTGCCAACAGCTCAGATCCCAGAGCCTGCTTCAGATTCTGTGTCTCCCTCTCGCTGCCTCTCCCCGGCTTGCATTCTGTCTCTCTCTCTCTCAAAATTAAACAAACATCTAAAATTTTTTAAAAACCAAATAAGCGGGTTGAAATAGAGGAAGACTTTAAACAATGTTTTCAGAATCAAATGGAAAGCCCTGGCAGTTTTTCTAGCGCCTCAGTTCTGTCTACTCCCAGTTTCTTGAGCTATGTCTCCTTCCTAGGCCATGAATCTAGAATAAACTTAGTCAGAAATATAGCTGTGTGCAGGGACCGTGTGAAACATGGAGTTCATTTTATTCCTTGATCCGAATTCTAGTTTATCCTGTAGAAGACAGATCTTAGAAATCTCAAAGAGGTACAACCAATGCGCTTGACGTTTTTGCCACCAAAATAAAAAGCAAACTACAACAGTACCTGCTGATGGTGGAAAACGCCATCCATACAACTTAAACAGTCTGGGAGAGGAGTATGTGGCTATAGTAATCAACAAATAACGTTCAATGATAGTCGTGCCTTAAGAGGCTGAGTTCTGCCACCTGCCGCAATACTTAATTTTTAAATATTGATGCAGGGAAATATCCATTCATTCCAGCTGTGTTTGAGATAGCATGTGCATAGTTGGAGAATACTCTTTCTCATCCAGGAATGAATAAAAGACCGGTTGTAGCTTTCGTTCTTCTTTGATTTCTGCCTTTATCATTAGTGCCAAGAGGCAGTCAAAATATTTCATGACTACTATAATCTGCTCACAATTAGTTTTCGAAAAGCTGAGAAGAAAGAGACTGAATTTATCCAATCTCATACATACATACTTAATAGTCTGACATTATTAAAACTACGCCGAAAGTTGAACTTGACACACAATTCACCCTGAACTGAGACAGAGATTAAACGTGTTCCTGGCCAGGTTGTACTAAAAGATAATTCTCTGTAGCACTCGGGTTTTCATTCTGGAAAAAACTTCTCATTTTTCTTTTTCCTTTCGCAAGGATTTCTCCTCCTGCAGTCACTCCAAAATCCTGACACTTGAGATGTCTGAATCTGAGGACCAACTAGAGGCCTATTCTTAATGACTAAAAAAAAATTCATTCTGCTCTCTGCTCAATACCAGTTTATGAAAACCATACATATACCCAGCTTTGTTAAAAGCGTTCCAAGAAGTACAACACCCCTCTTCTTTAGGGAACACAATTATCAGTCATAATATCATTCATTCATGAAAACTGTCCCCAATTCCATCTGGCATTGATTCCTAAGCCCATTCCCTTCTCCTTCTTTCCCCCTCAGCTCTGATAATTTTTTAATTCACACTGGGTTACTTCAGACCAGGAACTCACTTCTGATGGAAAGACAAGGGTGCAAGCAAGATTTTCCAAGTTGGAGAAAACGTCACTCTTTAAAACACCCAGAAGATTCTTGATTTTTAAATATCATGTTGTCCAACAAATCCCATTCTTTGAACCAAGAAAAACATTCAGCATTGAAGAACAGGAGAGTGGATAAATAGCTCAGAAGTAAATACAGTAAAACCTTGTATGGCAAGTATCTTGTTCTGTGAGTGTCCCACAAGATGAGCAAACATTTCTAATGAATTTTAACTTGATAAACGAGCAATGTCTTGCAGTACAAGTAGCAGGTGACGCCAAATGTCACATGATCACAAGTGAGCCAATGGTTCTTGAAATTCGCTTTGACATATGAGTGCTTTGGATTACAAGCAGGTTTCTGGAACGAATTATGCTTGCAAACCAAAGTTTTACTATAAATATCTCTTTAGCCCACTTGCAACACTATTCAGCACACTAGAAAAAGTGACTTGCTAAACGGCCCATGGTCACATGTAACAGTTAAATGGGCATCCAGGAAGTCAGCCAATGACTCTCTTCCTACTATATTATCTCATCTATTATGTGGGTGATTTTATATAGTCCACAATAACTGTGGCCTCTTCCATCACTGCCATTGCCTTTGGTGATGGTCCATAGATTGTATGGAAACCTGTCATCACATCATCACACACAAGACACTTCCTCTCTTAAAACAGAAACTCTCTCTGGCATCAAATCTGTCCTTAACCAACCCATTCAAGTGTTCCTCCCAAATATTCACGTCCTTCCTCCTTCAAACGTTTTACATTCCTAGAGCTGCTCGGAACCTAGTCTTAGCCGCAGGAATCTAGCATTTATAGGAGCCCCTCAAGGGGCCATTCCAAGAAAAGCCAGCTCTCAGAAAACTGGAGCTCTGAAACCAGAAAGTGCCTCGGTCTTCCCAGCCAGTCCCCAAAATTTCATGGAAAGAAACAGTTCTCCATCCTGGCTGCAAAATAAAATAAACCGGGAAGCATTAAGAATCAGACAGCCCTGAGCTCTAGCTCCTGCACATCCGTGTGATCTTAGGCAACGTCCCGGGGCCTCTTTAAGCGTCAGTTCCCTCATCTGTAAAAATAGAGATATACTGCCCTTCTCTAGCAGGTGAAGATTCAATGAGCTAAATTATGCAAGCCACCTACTACAGTACCTAGCATCCAATAAGCACTCACAGGTAACAGTCATAGCAGCAATAGCGGTCGTACGTACAAGGCATGGCCTTTGCCTGTGTGGAAAAGTTAGGCAGAGGTTCATTGCCACTCCCTGCCCTGCACAGGGAACTAGTGGCAGGCTGCCCCTAGAAACCCCATCTCCCAGGTCACGGGCCAGTACCTTTTCCACCGCACCTCACTTTTGTCCTTGATGAACCCTGCCCTTCTGTCTCTGTTCTGCGGCTGCAAAGGATTCATGCAGTAAGACTGAGAGTAGAATCCCAACGTTCTCACCCGTAAGAAATGCCATGGCTTTTTAAATCTACTTGTTGCACGTATCCTTAAAGAGTTCCTTTCTTGTTTAAATGCTGAAGCAACTTCAAAAGGTTTTAATGAACTCTGAGCGATTTCTCATCAGTTGGCTTTCTCATCAGTTGCCTTCCTTCCAGGAGGGACCCCCCCCACCCCACCCCACCCCGCCCCGCCCCGCCCCGGCCAGGGATGGTTTACAGAGCTGCTGAGCTGAGCTGCAGAGGAGGCTTCACGAAATTACAACCACCCTGGTGAAGATTTTCAACCAAGTTGCTACAATGACAGCTATATATGTGTCAGGGAACCATGCCATCATTCTCCTGCTCAGCGGGACCTCAGAACAAAACGGGGTGTAATTACCTCAATTAAGCGCCTCAACGGAACAGGTCAATGAAATCTATTTACGGAGCAAGAGTCACTGTGAAAAACTATTAGCGAGAGGCAAACAGGTACATTTTGGTTGTTTTCAAAAGAAGTTTGCATTCAGAGCTTTCGAAAGATTATGAGCTTTTAAGGCAATGAGTACTTCCATAGCTACTCACTGATAAACACTTCGACTCAATTAAATTTTGTTTTGTATCCTAGGACACTCTGCACGATGCTTTATTAACTGGGTCTCCAAATATTCAATAATGCGCATCTCAACAAATGCTTCACTGGGGACAGATTACCCTGAATGCCAACTCTCATCCTTATCAAACATGACAGGAGCATTCATGGATTTGAAGGTCACTTACCTATTTGACATCAAACATCATATCTCGGGATCCCCACAATTCCTTGCAATGCTTCCTTCAGCTCTCCTGATTTGAAGGTCAGTACAAAGAACAGTGGACACACTGGTGGACTATTCCGCTGCTATGAGAAGGGGTTCTTTACTACTAAAAAAAAGACACAAAGATCATTCTCCCTTCTTCACTGAAGAGTGAGGTGTGAGAGGGACGCTTGGAATCAAAACAGCCATCTGGTCACCATGCAGAGATTAGCCTGCAGTCAAAGCTAAAACCACACTGAGGATGTCAAAGAGCAATTTTATAAAGAATTTAAGACCTTTGACGGGGCGCCTGGGTGGCTCAGTCTGTTGAGCGTCTGACTTCGGCTCAGGTCGTGATCTCACGATTCGTGGGTTCAAGCCCCTTGTCGGGCTCTGTCTGTGCTGACAGCTCAGAGCCTGGAGCTGCTTCGGATTCTGTGTCTCCTTCTCTCTCTGTCCCTCCCCCACTCGTGCTGTCTCTCTCGCGTGCGCTCTTAAAAATAAACATATTTTTAAAATTTTTAATTAAAAAAAAGAGAATTGGGGTGCCTGGGTGGCTCAGTCGGTTGAGCGTCCAGCTTCGGCTCAGGTCACGATCTCGTGGTTTGTAGGTTCGAGCCCTGCGTCAGGCTCTGTGCTGACAGCTCAGAGCCTGGAGCCTGTCTTCGGATTCTGTGTCTCCTTCTCTCTCTGACCCTTCCCTCCTCACGCTGTCTCTCTCTCTCTCTCTCTCTCAAAAATAAATAAAACATTAAAAAATAAAAATAATAAAAATAAAAGAAGTTAGGACTTCGAATATGTCATTATGCTGCTAAACTCAGCAACCCCCAAAACACCCTACTTCCTACCATCACTCTGGGAAATCCTTATTAGTTTCCTATTGTTACTGTAACAAATCACCACAAACTGGGTGCCTTAAAACTGCACAACTGTTACAGTTCTGGAGGTCGGATCTCCTAAAAGGGCTGTGTTGCCTCTGGAGGCTCAAGGGGAGAATCCACGCCCTTATCTTTAATAGTTTCTGCTGCCTTCTTTGGCCCGTGACCTCGAGCTCTCTTTGTGGCCAGCAGAGTAGCATCTTCAAATCTATGTCTTTCTCCATCTCTCCCACTTCCTTCCTCCCTCTCTCCTTCCCTTCCTCCTGTTCCTCTATCGTCACATTGCCTTCTCTGACTCTGACTCTCCTGTCTCCCTCCTTCCCGTACAAGACCCCTGTGATTACTTTGCCCTCCCACCCAAATACCCCAAGATAATTTTCCCATCTCACAGCTGTAACTTCATCACACTGGTGAAGTCCCTTTGCCATCTGCTATAACCTATCGGCAGGTTCAGGGATTAGGACATGGCCATCTGGAGGCAGAGGGGCATTATTCAGCTAACCACAGACCCCAAGGAAAGGCAGATTTCTTCTGACTATGCTGTCACAGAGAACAAGAGGGTTGGCATTGCCCTGGGATAAAACTATGAATGTATATTTTTATCCCTTCCATGTGAATAAAAATTGTTTCTCATCTTCTTTTCCAGCTGGGTTCCAAAAGAATGTGTTTGCCAAATCAATGGTCCTATACCAATAATCTGAGGTTGTATTAATCTGTTCTAGCAAAGAGATCTTATCTTGCTTGCTCAACTTTTGTTGGGGCAAATCCTGGTGAATTAAGTGGAGATATGATAAGGAACACCAATCTGGCATCCTTTGTATCCTTAAGGGTGGCACTAATCTCTCTAGGATCCTTTGATACAATACTGTTTTTATGTACTCTCTTGTCCAGGGATAGAGAAATAGTTTCAGAGGCTTCTGCTTGAATTTCCTCACTCTAGAAAGACCTTACTCCACAAGCCAAGCACCCAATGTGAGGGTACAGTTAAAGGAGAAGAAAGGAATATGTGAGCCTTCTCTTTGAAAAGAGGAAAACAGGGGTGCCTCGGTGGCTCAGTCGGTTAAGCGTCCGGCTTCGGCTCAGGTCATGATCTCACGCTTCGTGGGTTCGAGCCCCGCATCGGGCTCTGTGCTGACAGCTAGCTCAGAGCCTGGAGCCTGTCTTCAGATTCTGTGTCTCCCTCTCTCTCTGACCCTCCCCTGCTCGCGCTGTCTCTCTCTGTCTCTCAAAAATAAATAAAAAACATAAAAAAAAGTTTTTTTGAAAAGAGGAAAACAAAATACAGAACCTTTGTGAGAAATGACTGTTTACATAATATATAGAAATGTCTCAAGGGAAAAGAATCAATCTCAGTAGAGTTATTCTTTTTAATCCTAGAAGAGACAGTTCATATCTAAAAAAGTAGAACATAAATAATTTTCAGAAGGGAAAAAAATGTTCACGGAAGTTTATCACAACAAAGAAAACAATAGCTATTTTGTTAAATGCAAGTATAAGAAGGAAAAGGGGGAAAAGTACAAGTCTGAGGTAGAGGAAGATGAAAATTCACCTTTTTCCTCTACTTTTCTTTAGCATGTTTTTTTTTTATGTGTTCTGTTATTCTCCAGATCAAATAAAGCACTTGAGTTTTTATTATCTAAGGGGTATCTTGACTCTGTCTCTCCTGTTGATGAATGATAGCATCCATTATCTATCTACCTTGTATCTACAATGAGAGTGATCTCAGAAAGGAAACAGAATGCGGAAAGAAATTCACCCGGTAATCTCAACCCTGTTTGCCCCCAGAATCCTGGGAGAACTTTTAGGAAATACATTATGTGGAGAGAGGGGATCCTGAAAACAAGGAAGTACCCAAAGTACCCAAGTGACGCCCTGAGTCCATACGTTTTCCTCCCCAACCCCATCTTTTGATAGCCCCCCTGGTTCCTCTGCGGATCGACGTCAGTTACCCTGCTGTGAGGTGGATTCTTCACAGCCGCTGACCACTGGACAAAAGGAGTTTCAAGTCCCGGGCAACAGCAATGGTTTTAATTCAATGGAACCCTTGCTGCATTGCCTGGAAAGAGAGCGCCCCACTTTGAGGATCAGGGACTCTAATGCTACACAGCCCAGAGGTGCAGCGATACCAAGCGCCCTAGTCATGCATCAACCTGGCTGCCACAGTAACACCCGTTGTGCCTCAGGGAGGTGGCTCTCTGAAGACCCAAGTTCCTCCACAGGTCACACGAGCCTCTCTTGCTGGGAGAGACAGAAGAGGGAGCTCAGTGGGATCAACTGCGGCCCCAGGCACCTGCCCCCTCCTCCACTATCAGTTCTAAATCCCTCGCTCTCAAGTATCACCTCTTGGTGGCTTACCTGGTGGTGTGACCTCAACCCTGAAGGTTCTCTGGCTCTGATAACATACCCTGCTCAGCCCAGGAGAACCACACTCGGTATCCCCAGGCACAGTTGAGGGAGGAACAAGCAACCCACACCCATAAGGCCCCCTGTCACTGCTCCTCCAAGTGGGCTCCTCTGATCTCCTTCAGTAACATTGTCTGTCCCACTGTTGGGCACTTTTTTTTTTACTTCCTGGAGACAGAAATCATTTTTATATCATTATTATTACTTTGAAGCTTCTACCTCAACTAGCATAGTGTCTTACGTATAGCAGATGTTCAGTGAATAGGTTTTTTAAGTTTATTTATTTATTTTGAGAGAGAGAGAGCAGGGAAGGGGAAGAGAGAGAAGGAGAGAGAGAATCCCAGGCAGGCTCCACAGTGTCAGCACGGTGCCCTTCCAGGGGCTCGATCTCATGAACCATGAGATCACGACCCGGGCCGAAATCAAGCATCTGATGCTTAACCAACTGTGCCACCCTGGTGCCCCCAGTAAACAGTTTTTGATTGACAAGTTCACAGTATGTAATCTAAGGATATTTTACAGTCTATGAGTTCTTCAAGTGATTTATTGACTGATGATCTTTATAATCCAACAGTGTACATATTTTTGTTTCTAGCATAAACAAAAACCATTTGGCTACTTGTAAATTACACATCACCTTTTTTGAGAACATTCAAATTTGAATGAGAACTGTGTGGAAGTTCCTCAAAAACTTAAGTTAGAACTATAATGCAGCAATTTCACTATTAGATATTTACCCAAAGGATACAAAAATACAGATTTGAAGGGGTACACGTACCCCAATGTTTATGGCAGCATTATTAACAATAGCCAAACTATGGGGAGAGCCCAAATGTCCATTAACTGATGAATGGATAAAGAAGGTGTGGTGTATATAATGGAATATTACTCAGCCATCAAAAAGAATGAAATCTTGCCATTTGCAATGACATGGGTGGAGCTAGAATGTATTATGCTAAGTGAAATAAGTCAGTCAGAGAAAAACAAGTACCATATGATTTCACTCATATGTGGCGTTTCAGAAACAAAACAGGTGAACATATGGGAAGAGGGGGAGAGCAAATAGAGAAGAGAGTAAAACAAACCACAGAAGACTCTTAACGATAGAGAACAAACTGTGGGTTGACAGAGGGAGGTGGCTGGGGGTTGGGCTAGATGGGCGAGGGGTCTTAAGGAGGGCACGTGATGTGATGAGCATTAGGTGTTATATGTAAGTGATGATTCACTGAATTCTACTCCTGAAACTAATATTGCATGAACTAACTAAATATTAAATTTAAAAAAAGAAGAAAAAACTAAAAAATAAAAATAATAAAGTCTAAAGAAAAGACAGAAAACAAAACAAAACAAACAAAAACTTGAATGAGTTGTAGGATGTGATGATACTCAACAGTGTGTGAACGTGCGTGGGAGTGAATTTGACTATGAAAGAATATTAGAGAAATAGTTGAAAATCGGGGTGTAGACTTCAAGGTCACTGGGCCCACTGTTGAGGTCAGATGCTCCATAAGCGTTCACCAGCCTTCTTACCCATGCCCACCACAAGGTACCGTGCTGTGCATTTCCATGCCTTGCTCCAAAACCATCAGAGATACAGGCTGTTTGGTCATTTGTCTGTCCCTACTGTCTTCCGTTATTTCCTCAATATGTGTGGAATGAATGAGTGGATTAATGGTTGAAATAGTGGCAGGAATGCACAGAAATCACTTGATGTGTGAAATGAGCCCCACATTCAGAACTACAGGGGAGGATGATAGTGATTAGATCTAGCTTTTCACATAATGTCAGATGTGAGGAACATCCTTCCTCTGAGGCTCCATTTCCTCATCTGTTAAATAATACTGAAGGGGAAAAAAAGCTGTTTTGAGCAAGAAAAAAGATACGTAAAGAACCTAGGGCACCACCCAGATCAAAGGTGATTTCCCACATGTGGCACTTGCTATTATTCTGTGGGTAATTTAGACGTTTTTAAGCCCAAGACTATTGTTAGAAATGTATGCAAGGTCTATTTGGAACACACACATGCAAAGAAAGGAAATCTGGAGCTCTTCTCTACACAATATTTACATATATTCAGGGTTTCAGGTGGGAACAGTTACTGTTCTTAAAGTGTTTCCAAGGCTAGTGTGTCTGACCTCCTTGTAAATGCTATAAATGCTCTACACTGACCATGGGGCCTATGTAGGATTCTCTCTTTCTCCCTCTGCCCCTCGTTCCCACTCGCATACTCTCTCTCTCTTAATAAAAATTAAAAATTGAAAATTGAAAAGAAAGGTCCTACCATTATCACGCGTCCAGAGAACCCCGTACCAATACTGGGAAAATTCCCAGACTCCTCAACCCAGTAACTACATATCTGGGAATTTATCCTGAGGAAACAATCAAAACAATGCAAAAAATATTCAAAGGCACTCATCGTGATGTTATTCCAAAAAGCAAAACATAGCTTTTATGTCCAAAAATTGGGGATTGCTTTAATAAATTGAGGGGCATAATGGATTTTAGGGTTTTTACAGAATATTTCATGACATGGGAATATACACATGATATATTAAATGTTACAAACTGGGGCACCTCAGTGGCTCAGTTGGTTAAGCGTCTGACTTTGGCTCAGGTCATGATCTCGGGGTTTGCGAGTTTGGGCCCCGTGTCAGGCTCTGTGCTGACAGCTCAGAGCCTGGAGCCTGCTTCGGATTCTGTGTCTCCCTCTCTCTGCCCCTCCCCTGCCTGAGCTCTGTCTCTCTGTCTCTCTCTCTCTTTCTCTCTCTCTCTCTCTCAAAAATAAATAAGCATTTAAAAAACACACACACAAGATAGAACATATAATCCCATTTTGTTATTAAGAAAAATACACACAAGAAACATCACAAAGGATAACTAAACTCCAAAGTGCTCAATGTCTTGAGTGATAGAATTATGAGCAAATTATTTTCTTCTTCACCCTTTGATTTTCCAAGTTTTATATAGTGAAATTTTATGATCTGGGAAATGTTATTGATTACACAAAAAAACAACTCCTACCTTACATCATGCTGACTGGGCAAGCTGATAGCATCACCTTTATACATGAATAAGGGCATTGTTGAAACATTCTAGAACCTTGCATTTTTGGCATGGTTGTTTCTCTTTTGACTGGGGTATCATCCTTCTCTCGGTACAAAAAAGATTATATATAATTTTACTATATCTATATATATGTATACATAATAAAAATAAAATGTAACTTAAATTAAAACATAGGCTTTTAATAAACATCTAAATAATATATACTGAAAATTACTTCAGGGTGTACAATATAAAATTAATGGTCAAATCAAATGTCTGTGTTCTGATGATCAGGAACAACTTTTTTAAGTTTATTTATATGTTTTTGAGAGGGAGAACGTGCGCTCACGTGAAAAAGAGAGGGGAAGAGAGAGAGGGAGAGAGAAAATCCCAAGCTGGCTCTGCGTTGTCAGCACAGAGCCTGACGCAGTGCTCAATCCCATGAATCAAGAGATCATGACCTGAGCAGAAATCAAACATCGGCGCTTAGCTAACTGAGCCATCCAGGCACCCCAAGAACAACTTTTTAGATGCTCATGCTAGTCTGTTTCCCTCTGAACGACTGAAAAAAGAATTCAGTTCCATGTCCATGAAGTCAATAAACGACGCTTCCCCCAAGTGTCGCTTTAGCTAAACTGTTTCCAACAATCTATCAAAAATGCGGAACATTCCTTCACACAGAGAGAGTGAGTTGGTTTTCCAGCCAAAAGATTTCTCTGCAGCATGACATTATCAGTCAGTTGAAACCTGGTCTGGGGAGGATGGAATTCTACACTATCTGAGAAACTGATACTTTTATTTATGGTTATCACCCACGCAATGCTGTTAATACAGAATTTGTTCCTACTGTACTGATTTTTTTAACATGAGTTTCTTATATATTGCTATTGTCGTCTCCTCTCCTCAGCTCAATTCATATCTATTACATAAAAGGCAGTGAAATGATTGGAATTCCAGGCCATGGCAATCCCTCCACCTAGTTAACACCTCAAATTTCTCATCTGTCAAAGAGGGCTTGCCACCACTGTCATCCTGTGAGTCTATGACCTTCATCACAACTTGTTATCTATGTTAGGTAGGAAACAGACCTGAGCAAATATGGAACCACTCATAAGAAATTTTGCTACAAACCCTGAAGAATCCCATAAGTAGGTCAACACACACTTGATGTATCCTTTGGTGTCTATGTTAGTTTGACGTGTTTTGTCACTGGGCATTTCTCAGGGATATCAGTGGTCTCATTGGGCTAAAATCAAAGTATTGGCAGGATTGTATTCCTTTCTGGAGACTTTAGGGGAAAATATATTTTCTTGCCCATTCTTGCTTCTAGATGCCACACACAGTCCTAAGCGCATGGTCCTTTCCCTCTGTATTCAGGGACAGTAGGAGGAGGTGCTGAAGTCTTTCTCACATTGCGTCGTTCTGACCTCCAGTTCTGTCTTCTGCTTTTAAGAATGCTTGTGTTTTCAGTTTGAAGGCGGGGTCTGCAAATGCTTTCAGTCCACAGATTACTAGAAAAAGCCCTGTATTTTGACTCTCCCACTCACTCCTGATAAAAACTATCCCCCAAACACGTGAAAACTTGGGTAGAACCTGAACGTCCAACTTTTGGAAGAAGGTTGAGATAGTTACGTTATAACACTATCCTGGCAACAATGACAGACAGTATAAATTTTCATGAGAATTTCTGATCACATGGTGAAATATTTGTGACATAACGTTGATATGTTCTCAATAGTGTCCAAAAGACATGAAAAAGCAGTCAAAATTTAAAGTGCTTTCCATTGAATGATGGATTGAATGTTTTTTCTTTACCTTGTTTTACTGTATTTTCTAGGAATTCCCACAACTTCATATATTATTTTTATACACAGGAATTTTTATACACAAAATGACTCAATGAAAAATTTTGCTTTTACTTTAAAAAAAAGAATTCTTGTGATTTCATTGCACCCCCTCGGAAAATCCAGAGTAATCTCAAGGTTTATGAAGCAGTTCATCAAGATTTAGGACAGAAGCCGACAAAATGCAAACTACTAAAAGGTAATTCATAGTTCGCTAGTTAGTCTCACATAAACAGTCAGTCCAATTTAGCAGTAAATCAACTATCTAAGTTTATGCTTTGATTTAGCTGAAGGACACATGCAAAATCTACATAAAATATACCAGAGTTCACAAAAATGTTATGCAGCCTAAGAATCAATTCATCTGCTTATCTCGTGCCCCTTAAACTAACTCACCCAAGAGACTGTTAACTGATATTTGATGATATGAATCGTGTAATTTGCAGCTAATGTTGACTTTTAACTGGATAAACAAGCCAAGAGCTAAATCATCATCCCAGTCTTGAAGGTTTTTATTTTAAGCTTCCTACTTAAATTTGCAACTGACTGAAAAGTTCTTGAAACTGAAATGTGTTTTTAAATGCACGCACATTAGCTGGTAGTAAAATAACGAAAATAGATGCAAAAGAGTGGCGTCCACCTCATTTTAGCTATTGCTTTGTTCTCCTTCAAAGAATGTATATTCACAACAGATACTTGCTATTTAAATTAAAGTATTTGCGTAAATACTCTACCATATGGTCTCAGTTACATTTGCACTATTTTGCCAACATGTATCATCTGATTCACTCGAGGAGAAAGAACTCAGTAGATTAAGTAAGAAAATAGCACAAAATGAAAAGTCATACCTCTGGCGCTGCGCCAGGCTAGTCCTACTTACCTGTGCACCTGCTGCTCTGTGAGAGATCGGGGCCATCTTGATTCTAGCGCACCCCCCAATATGATGCCAAGTACCTTTCACCAGAAGCAGTATTGCTTCTGCACCAATTGTAAACAATGTTATACCTGAACCTTGGAGTTTTCCAGGTAACGAGCATATTCATGTATCCATTTGCCAAGTGACTTCTCACCATGGGTGACATTGAAAATGCCTTTCCAGGGGCTCCTGGTTGGCTTGGTCAGTTAAGCATCCCACTCTTGATTTCAGTTCAGGTCATGAATCTCACAGTTCATGAGTTCAAGCTCCAAGTCAGACTCTGTGCGGACAGTGGGGAGCCTGCTTGCCTGCTTGGGATTCTCTCTCTCTCCCTCTCTCTGCCTCTCCCCTGCTCTCTCACTCTCTCTCTCTCTCGTTCTCTCTCTCTCAAAATATATAAACTTTAAAAATAAACTTGAAAAAAGAAGTGCCTTTCCCTCTCCAAAGTCTCAGGGGAATGGGACTTTCATAGGCATGAAATTTAACCCCTAAAGGTAAAAATCCAAGCACCAATATTGATAGGCAGTTGCTCAGATAAGGCAAGTCACTCTCCCAAAGTTATATTGCCACGACGTGACAGAGACAAACTTTGACCTTGGGCAGCCTGACTCCCATGGGATTAACCGTTACTCATACCTTTCCCTGTGTTGTTCTGTGACCTCCTAAGCCACAGAGATCATGGTCATGTGTGCATACACCTTAAAATAAGTCTACCTCTATTGTCCATGATTGGGCTGGTCAAGAAGGAAGAACGCAGTGTTCCCTGTGCTTAATGATATCTTGAGATGCCATAGAGAGTCCAATTGCAGACTGACTCCAGGTCAAAGGATCGCAAAGAGTCGCATATGTCCCCAGACTTTCCAAGCCACACTTAGGTAAACCTGCCAGTGAGGCAGCTCCAGAGGCATTCCACATTCATTAGGATGATCCAGGAAAGAGAAACAAAATCCCACTTAAAAAAACACACTGGATTTCCCCAGGGTGAGCCCACTCAGGGAAACATCCTAGATGCTGAGCACATAGGGCCAACATCTTTTCATACTGGACCGACTTTAAGAAGGATAGAATAAGAGAATCAAGATGGTCAGCCTCTATAGCTTCTCTCACTTTCCAAGCCGAGTGGCTGTGTACCGATAGTTAAAGTTACCAAGACTACTCAAACGTCCTTGTAGAAACATGGCTTTCAGATTCCCAAAGATATAGTATAGCTTTATATCAACAGCAATTTGTCGCTATGACAGAATGGCATTCAAGGACGTATGGTTGCCACCTAGCCCTTCCAGAAAGCCCATTCATTTCTTCCGGCAATTTTTTAAATATTTATTTATTTTTGACAGAGAGAGCTGGAGAGGGGCAGAGAGAGAAGGAGACAGAGGATCTGAAGCAGGCTCTGCACTGAGAGCAGAGAGCCTGATGTGGGGCTTGAACTCATACACTATAAGATTATGACCTGAGCCGAAGTCAGATGCTTAACCGAATGAGCCACCCAGGTGCCCCTTTTCAGGCAATCTTAATTTAACATCCCTATGGAGGAAGTGGTCTGTCAGTGCTGAGATTACTGCTGTGAAATGCATAGGCTGGTCCTTGATGGGGTAACACTTACATTGTAGTTGGGGAAGTAGACAAAAAAATTTACCAGCCAGGCAAGCAATGAAAAAAATACATAAGGGAGGCCTGGCTGGCTCAAAGCGTCCAAGTCTTGATTTCAGCTCAGGTCATGATCTCATGGCTGGCGGCGGGGGAGGTGTTGAGCTGTCAGCACAGAGCCCGCTTGGGATTCTCTCTCTCCCTCCTCCTACTCATACTCACTCTCTCCCCTAAAATAAATAAATAAACATTTTAAAAATACATAAAATACTTATTCAGTAAGTAAATCCACTGTGTCCTGAATAGAGAACAATTAGGTACAGCTTTTAGGAAGTAAGGTCGAAGGATGAGATAGAGTCAGCTTTTCTTTTTTAATATTTATTTATTTTTGAGAGACAGAGAGGCAGAGCGTGAGCAGGGGAGGGCAGAGAGAGAGGGAGACACAGAATCCCAAGCAGGCTCCAGGCTCCAAGCTGTCAGCCCAGAGCCCGACACGGGGCTCGAACTCACAAACCGTGAGACCATGACCTGAGCCGAAGTCGGCCGCTCAACCAACTGAGCCACCCAGTCATCCCAAGATAGAGTCAGCTTTTGAAGAAATGGGAGAAGAGCATCCAGGGAGAGGAAAGACTAGTTACATTCCTGGTGCAAAATCAAAGGCACCATTTTCCACTATGACTGTCCCATGGTCTTCCATGAAGGAAGAATGAGTTGTAGGCAAAATGGCACTTGAAAATGACCTTTCTGAGATCTCAGTCCATAACTTTGATGTATACAACGTGACTCCATGAGGAAGACAGTTCAGTATAGTGTGGAGACCCGAACATCTTTAAAACCCAGCCTCTGGTCTTCGCTCTGCCCTTCTCAGGGTATGCCCTAGTTACCTGGGCCTCCAGTCGCTTAACCAGTCTGGGCTTCTATAAACTGCAGGCGTCGGATTATAAAGCCCCTTTCATCACTCACGTAGCTTGTAATTAACTGGCAATTGCAAGCTTGTACCATCCCTTAATCTTTTTTTATTCTATCACATAAAACATGCTTTATTATATAGTTTTATTCCACATTATTGGCTCTTAAGAGCTTACCCTTGTGGTTTTTCAAATGGATACAATAGGGCACCATTCCAAATGGTCCTTCACCCCAACCATCTCAACTAAGAAAATGATTTTTCCATAAATGTCCTACCTTACACTTTCCCAGTATAATTTGTCCTTAATAGTGAGCTGACCTCCCATTTCCCATATCTTTAATTCCATCTGGCATTTTCTGTCTCCAGTTCTGTTCATGCCTGCTCAGAATGTCTCCTTGAGAATCTCTTTTTTATATCATGTTCCTTTCTCTCCAGGTAGACTGTACCACCTGTTACTAGCAAACTCCAGGGAAGTTGACTCCAAACCTGGTCAAACAGCACACTACATGGGGACAGGGGTTTCTCTGAAAAAATTAAAGACAATTTCCACCAACATGTTCTAATTCCCACTGAATGACTCAAGCATTCCAAAACAGGGCAACCTTTTGTCCTAAAAAAAAAAAAAAAAAAAAAAAAAAAAAGCAAATCTTATCATTCTTACCTGTTTTGGTAAACTTTAGCTGTAGTGTTAGAAGTCAGAAGAGTAATTACTTCCAGGAAGGTAGACAGGGTAGTGATTAGGAAGGAGCATAAATTGGGCTTCTGTGTTCCAGTAATGTTCCACGGTTTGACCTGAGGGGTATTTACTGGCATATCTACTTTGATAACTCATTTGTGATTTTTATACTGTCTTGTATGTGTGTTGTATTTTAATTTAAAGTTCATTCATAAAGAAGCCAAAACTGCTCCCCATACTTTACTTAGCATCATGTCCTACGTGAGTGACTTAGGGGTTAAAGGTGCAGCCTCTGGAGCTCTGGGTTCCCTTATTTTATTGCTGCATCCCTTTCCTTGTCTGTGAATTGTACCTACCTTGTTGTTCCGAGTACAGGAAGAATTACCATCCACGGAGCCCTTAAACACAGAGCCCCTTCGACGGCATTTCCTCGGTCTGCTCAGTGACCAAGGTCCACAGTTTATCAAGGGTGACAGGTGGACATTAGCTCCAGCTCCTCTCTAAGGGTGATGCCTCCTACCAACCTTTCCAAAGTAACTGGGGTGGGATTTGTCAAAGTTGATCCTGTCGTAATGCACTCCGCCAGCATCATCCCAGCCCCCTGGGTGCTTTCAGCGCTTGCCCGTGTGGCCGTGGCTGTGGCTCCAGGTCATCCTCAGTCTGGACGGCATGTCCGTTGGCAGCCCAGATGAAAGAAAGCGAGGGCAGTATTTAAATATTATTTCTCATGGGGCACCTGGTGGCTCAGTTGGTTGAGGGTCCGAGTCTTGTTCAGGGAGCCTGCTTGGGATTCTGTGTCTCCCTCTCTCTCTGCCCCTCTCCTATTCACGCTCTCTCGCTCTTTTAAAAATGAATAAATAAACATTTAAAAAATATTATTTCTCATGTATATAAAATATGACTGGAGTCATTAGCACATTTTAAGAGTGCAACCTTCAGCAAAAGGTCAAAGCCTGAGGTGTCCTGAGGGCCCAGACTCGGGTCTATCTGGCGCTGTGATCCCCAAACCAGGTAAAGGTCACCTTAGCAAATGTCACCAGTATTCACCCAGTTACTAAAGCTCAAAGCTTAGGGGTCATCTGGGACACCCTGCCCCCCCACCGTTAGTCGTTCAGCTATCAGCAAGTGCTATCAATGGTATGTCCAAATCGGCCTCCTTCTCTTAACTGGACTCATTCCTCCCTGGTCTGCTTATTCCATGCATGGCTCTTCCTGTCCCTTTCTACACAGCAGCTAAAAACTGTCTTCTAAACGAGAAAAGCTTCTAGGGGCCCCTGGGTGCCTCAGCTAGTTACAGGTCCAACTCTTGATTTCGGCTCAGCTCATGATCTCATGGTTCGTGAGACCGAGTCCTGCAACAGGCTCTGCATTGACAGTGAGGAGCCTGCCTTGGATTCTCTCTCTCCTCTTCTCTGCCCCTCTCCTGCTCGTGCTCCCTCTCAATCTAAGTAAATGACTCCTTTAAAAAAATATTTAAAATAGAAAATCTTCTAAAAGCTCTCAAATGGCTTCTCATTACACTTTGAGGGGGAGGGAGGAATCCCCAAATCCCTTGCCTACAAAGTCTAGTGTGCGATATCCCCTCTGTCTGCTCTCAGCTACTCTGAGCCCTGTACTTTGCAGGTAAGGAAAACGGGACACAAGGAGGTTAAGAAACTCGCCGCCGGGGCTACAGGCCTAGTGAGTGGCAGAGGCAGGATTGGAACAGACTCCAGCCAGCACATGTCATCCCCACGCCAACAGTCCCAAGTTTTTCCTGCCCCAGCGTCTTCACTCACTTTTTGTGCAGCTCATTTATTCTGACCCTTTAGATCACAGTTTAGATGTCATCTGTCAGCCAGGTGTGCCCTGGTTCCCACCATTACCCTCAGCCCTCTCTTTACTTTGCAATATTGATACTAATGCACAATCATTTGGTCCCTTTACTTGTTTTTCTCTGCCATCCGCCATTAGTACCTGGGCCCCACGAGGACACGCACCATATCCGCCTTGTTCTCCATCGTTTCTCTGGTTCCTGGGACGGCGTAGTGTTCAACAAAGAAAAGATGGATGAAAGGGGCGTGATTTCTACATGGGATGATTGTTACTCCCTAAAAGGGAGCCCAGTATTTAACCCACTGGCTTTTTTTTTTAAGCTTATTTATTTTGAGAGAGAGAGAAGGCTGACTCAGCAGAGAAAGAGGGAGAGAGAGAGAATTACAAGCAGGCTCCACACCATCAGAACGGAGCCTGATGTGGGGCTCAAACCCATGAACTGTGAGATCATGCCCCGAGCAGAAATTGAGAGTCAGATGCTTAACCGACTGAGCCACCCAGGCGCCCCTAACCCACTGTTTTTTACACCCTTTCAGGTCTTCATGGAAAATGTTCTAAGTTGTGAGTGACATTTTTTTCATTCTAATTTTATAAATCTTTTCGAGTGTGCATTCATTCAAAACATGCAGCAAAACCAAGCTCCAGGTCCTCATGAAACTTACATTCGGATGAGGAGAGCCAGAAAACAGATATCAGACAAAATAAAGGACTAAAATACAAAGCACATTCCAAGGAGACAGACGCTACAGAAAAAGAAGAAACAGAGTGTGCCGTAGAGTACGCTCCCTTGGTGGCCCCCAAGGCTCCTTACCCACGCACACTGTCTTTGTGTAGTAAGACCCTTCCCCATCACCTCAAGCCTTGGCCATATGGCTTGCTTTGGACAAAGGCAAACAGAGGTTCGGTAAGTGCTTGTACACTGGGGCTTAACTTCTTGGAATGGTCCTTCTTGGAACCCAGTAGCCACTAGGCTGCACACTTCACAGTTGTGAAGCCTGAGCTACACAACTGAACCACGAGACACCACACAGCTCTGGAGAGGAAGAGGCCATCTTGGACGCTGAAGCCCCGGCCAAGATTCCAGTTGAATTCATTTGCAGTCAGATCACAAAAGTGGGCCAGAGTCGCAACCTGTGGTGGCGGAAGCCCTACAGCCTAAGTGAATGGGCTAACCTCTCAGGGCTCCTGCTTTCTCCTCCACAGGACTTCTGAGGCAGGCGACCCCTAGCCTCTCTCTCAATTCCAACTTTCTAACATTTTAGATAGATGTTTAAAAAGGAAAGGAAGCGTGCCGAATGTATTGGTTTCATAACGGAGACGTGTAACGATCAAAGAATCCAATTTAATTCCAAGTGCTATTGTGCTATAGAAGGTATTTCTGTTTTTCTTTGGAAAGACAAGATGAGCTTTTGAGCCATAATACATAACATATGTTCCTTTTGCTCTGTCCTTTCTTCTTCTTTACCTGCTTACAATTTCCACAGAAATTTCAGTGTTGAAAAAGTAAATAAACACAAGATCCCTGTGCTAGTGCCTGGTGAAAGAGGAAAGAGATGTGACTAGAAAAGTAAAACTTCCCACATTTGAAACAAATTTTTACAGAAAAGTTTGTGTCGGTGTCCACATTGGGTCAGTTTCCCCCATTAAGGGGTTAAAATGGTGCTCTCTCGCTCTCTCGCTCTCTCTCGCTCTCTCTCTCATTGAGGTGTAACCAACACGTGACATAATATCAGTCTCAGGTGTACAACAAAATGATGTGATATTTGCATACGCCACAAAAATGATCACCACAATACCCTCTGTTGCCATCTGTCACCATACAAAGTTATAAAGGTCTTTTTTCTTGTGATAAAATTTTTTAAGATTTACTCTCTTAGCAACTTTCAAATATGCAACACAAGATTATTGACTACAGTCAGCATGCTGTATATTACATCCCCATGACTTATTCATTTTATAACTGGAAGTTTGTATCTCTTGACCCCTTTTACCCACCCCCCAACCCCCACCCCTGGCAACTACCAATCTGTTATCTGAATCTATCAGTTTCGTTTTGCTTATTCATTTGTTCTGTTTTTTTTTTTTTTTAGATTCCACATATGAGTGAACTCATATGGTATTTGTCTTTCTCTGTCTGATTTATCTCACTTAGCATAATGTCCTCAAGGTCCATTCATGTTGTTGCAAAAGGCAGGATTTTGTTCTTTTTAATGGCTAAGATTTCATTGTGTATCTATACCACATCTTTTTTACCCATTTATCCATTGATGGACACTTAGGTTGTTTCCATGTCTTGGCTGTTGTCAATAATGCTGCAGTGAACATAAAGGTACCACACATTTTCTTAACAGCACGAGTCTTCTTTACCATTTGCCTTTAGAAATGAAATCATATGGGGTTAAAGATATCTGAAAACCTTACAGTTTTTCCTCCATTAGCTCCCAGGAAGGGGGTTGAATTTCACCAGAATCAACATGGGGTGACAAGGAAAAACTCAAGAGAATGAGGCTGAAGGAAAGGGGAGAAAGCAGAGATCATTGTCCAAGGAGAGAATGAATCATCATACATCAAACTAACCATGGCCACTGCAGTTCTTGTCCAAATTCCTTTTGAACCTGACGTCCAATGAGAATCTGATGGTAAGACATACAATGGAAGTCAGACTTGAGAAGTGTGTCCAGGGTAAGTCATTCCGGGAAGACTGGGGGGAATACTCCTCGGAAACTGGGTGGGAAATGAGACAGACAGGGTTCTGTGAAAGGTAAAGAAATGCCAGCCTCCCAAGGTATCTGGATAGAAAAGGAAAAGCAAATATTGTTGTCTGCTCTCTGATATGTTTGGGTAGGAAGGAGAGTGGAGAGGTGATGGCAGCATTCAAGATGATGTCAAAGTCAACCAATGGCTGAATAATAAACCATCCCAAAAATGTGTGGCTTACACAGCAGTAATGGGTTATTTTTCAGAATGCTGTGAGATGTCTGAGTGGTTCTTCTGAAGTCTTTCCAGGACTCTTGCATGTTCTGCACTCAGCTGAAAGCCTACCTGGGCTAGAAGGTCCAAGATGACTTCACTCAAATGCCAGGCGATTGGTGTAGCTGCCTACTAGGGCACTTATTTCCCCTCCCTGTGGCCTCTCGTCCTCCAGTAGGAGAGAACTTCTTCCCTAGCTGGTGGTCTTTGGGCAGTATTCCGAGGAAGCATGAGGAAGCTACAATTTAGACATCAGAATTCACGCTATGTCTCTTCTGCCATTCTGTTGGTCAAGGCAAGTCATGAGGGCAGCTAAAACTCGAGGGGGAGGGCAAGTCAATTCCATCTGCTGACAAGAGCTGCAAAATCTGGAGGCAAGGTTTTTCCCATTTACCACGGAGTCTACCATTTCAGCCCTCTGCTTTGTCATAATCAAAAAGTATCTTCAAACCCCACTAGATCACTGAGTGACAGTTAACTGTATGCTACCCAGTAGAATTCTCAGTGATTCCAAGTTTGAGAAGAGGCAGCCTTCAAATGACTGGATGATCGGTGAATAATAACGAGGTCATGATGAGGTTGGGGCTGAAACTTACAATGAATGTCACAAGAACTTGCAATGATTTCTGAGAAGCTAAGTCTAAATCTGTGAACACTGCCTCATTTAAAATGGGGATACCGACGGGCACCTGGGTGGCTCAGTCAGTAAAGCATCCGACTTTGGCTCAGGTCATGATCTCACGATTCCTGAGTTCGAGCCCCACCTCGGGGTCTGTGCTGCCAGCTCAGAGCCTGGAGCCCGCTTCAGATTCTGTGTCTCCCTCTCTCTCTGCCCCTCCCCTACTTACACACTCTCTCTGTCTCTCAAAGATGAATAAACGTTAAAAAAAAAATTTAAAGTCTGTAACTCTGCCTGGTGATGGATGTTAACTAGACTTATTGTGGTGCTCATTTTGTAGTATACACAAATATCAAATTATTATATTGTGCACCTGAAACGAATATACCGTTGTATGTTCATCATACTTCAATAAGAAATTAAAATGATATAAAATCAATTTGTCAAAAAGAATGTAATAAAATTAGCTCTTGCTATTATAATACTCTCTTTCAACGAAATTGTTTTTCTTAGAAGCGTTATTGGCTGTGATGAGTCTCTCCTACTTCAATAAGTGAACTCTTCATACCTTGAACCAAAAAGCACAGACTCGGGATTATAAAACCGTGTTTACTTTTGTGAGCAAGCCCAAATCCCTCCCTTTATAAAATGAATACGAACAGCTGTCTGCTGTTTAAGGTCCTTTCAAAAGCATAATGCTATTTGGTTGGGCTTTGCCAGGTTGTATTTGTTTTGCCTTTAAGCAACATGAGCTCCACATGTTTCCAAAGCTCAGGGCCACGTTGTTTATAAGGTGCCCTCGAGGAACAATCTTGTGCACTGTCTCTCGTCCCAAATCAGTACACACAATATGCCCTCTCTGATTGTTGCTTTCTTAGGTGTACAGAAGCAGGAAAATATTGATGAATTAATAATAATTTCCAATTGTTCCTTAGATCCAAACCTTTCAAGAAACCAACTGGATGATTTTCTTAAATTAATTCGATCGTATACGTCCCTGGATAGCTCTAAATATATGGAAAAGGAGACATATTGGAGAAAAGTATCACTAATCTAGTGCTTTTATCTAGGAAGGGTCTGATCTTAGATCAGTACTTCTTTTTCTTTTTTAATGTTTTAATTTCTTTTTGAGAGGGAGAGAGAGCACAAGCATGGGAGGGTCAGAGAGAGAGGGAGACACAGCATCTGAAGCAAGCTCTAGGCTTTGAGTTTTTAGCACAGAGCCCAACATGGGGCTTGAATGCATGAACCACGAGATCATGACCTGAGCCAAAGTTGGACAGTTAACCAACTGAGCCACCAGGCGCCCCTTAGATCAGTACTTCTCAATTTTAGTGTGCATAAGAGTCACCTGAAGAGTGTTAAAATACAGATTCCTAGGGTCCACCTTAGAGATTCTAATCCAGTACACCTTGGGGAGAGCCTAAAAATATATACTTCTAACAATTTCTCAGGTGTTGCTGATCCTTCTAGTACATAGACCACATTTTGAATAAAACTTTCCTAATCTACATCACGTATGAAGATTCTGCAAAAGAAAATACACTCTTTATCTTTCACCTTTGCTTAAAGGTGATACACAGATACTATGCAATCTCTCCTTCTAATACAATAACCTATAAATCCTCATTTACTTGCTCTACGAAGCAGCTTAACTAGTTGTTGCTGAAAGTAGATTCTACTGAGATTTGAATTTTGTTGTTGGTGTTCCAAATAGACCTTTCACATAGTTCTAGCAATGGTCTTTGGAATTAAAATACCCAAATGACCCAAAAAATAATGGCAACCTATGAGACTAGCATTGTGGTAGGTTACTTAAAGACCAGAAATTCCTCCCATCCCACACCAATTCTCCAACCCAGTCTGTTTTTCCACTTCCTGAACTTGAGCTGGCCTTGTGACTTGCTTTAACCAATGGAATTTGCTGAAAGCGACTTTAATAAAGTCTCAGCCCCTAAAGCGCAAAAGGCCTTGCAGTTTCCACATTTGGCATTTTGGAAAACTCTCCTGAAATTGCCATATGAAGCGGCTAGTCTAGCTTAGTGGAGGGTGAGGGACCACAGAGGAGAACCAAGGCACCGCACCCCACAGCCAGCACTAACTGCCAGGCGTGTGAGTGAGGCCATCTTGGACTTTGAATCCAGATCACCTCCAGCTGAATGCCATTGCATGAATGAGCCCAGGCAAAACCAACAGAGGATTCACCCAGCCAACCCTTGGAAACTGAAAAAATAACAACTCATTATTTTTTAAGCCACTTAGTGTCAGGGTATTTTTTTTAAGCAGCAATAATGAACTGGTACAGCCAGCCTGCATGTGTCAGTGAATCTGGGTAAGGAAGAGTCCTGAGAATCTATAGGACAGAAATGATCATGTAACAGCACCTTATAGTCTGTAGTGCCTGCAGCCATATCGCAGAGTCTACATCAACGGGTAGTGTTATGACGCCTTGGCCACCTTCATTCTTCTCTATGCAAAGAGAGAGTGCATTCACCTCAAAAAAAAAAAAATACCACCAATTATTCTATGTCTGAAGGAGTAAAAAACAATGTAATCAAACAGAGAACCCTCTACTTTTCCAGGCTCGCCTTAAGCCTAGACCATCTGTGCAAACTTTCTTAGAAGCACAGTACATGATGGTGTGCCACAGAGAAGAGGAATTTCTCACCATGCAGTTAGGCAGAGCACTGTGGTAAAACAGAAGCAAATCTTTCTAGATCAGAACCATTGATAACTTGCACTGACTCTTTTAAGAGAAATGAGTAGCATTTGCATTGCAGCAATACCTTCCTCTATACCCCTTGATCAAATGACCTGAACGAAGATATCTTATAAAATTAGCTTGTCTTTTTAAAACCCTTTATAGGGGTGCCTGAGTGGCTTAGTCAGTTAAGCGTCCGACTTCAGCTCAGGTCATGATCTCACAGTTCGTAGGTTCGGGCCCCGTGTCGGGCTCTGTGTGGACAGCTCAGAGCCTGGAGCCTGCTTCAGATTATTCTGTGTCTCCCTCTCTCTCTGCCCCTCCCCCACTCGTGCTCTATCTCTGTCTCTCAAAAATAAACATTAAAATAAATTTCTTAAAATAAATAAATAAATAATAAAACCCTTTATAATTCATTAGCATTCCTTTTCAAGGGATTTGATTTGAACTTAGGGTGTAAGAGAGTAAACATTATATGGTCTTCACTTAAAAAACAAAGCAAACTGAATCTTAAAGCCAGGTAAAAACTTGCCCAACATTTATTTAATAACCAAATCAATATTCCTCAGTACTAAATCACCCCGAGTTCAAAAGAGCATAGTGAGGAGGTGGGAGGACTTTAGTTTCAGAAGCAAAATAAGTAATAAGGGTGTTCAGTGTTTTGCCCCATTTCCCCAGCTTCATATTCAGTGAGTCTGGGGTAAAACCCTGAATCTGCCCTTTTAACAAGTATCACAAGTGGCCCTCGGACCAGCTTTTGGAAAACACTGGAGGAATTTAAAAACACAGTTATTAGAACAACCTAGACCAGACCCTGCTCTGCCTCTCACTGGCTGCTTGACTTTGGGCAAGTTTACTCCCATCTGTACAATGGGAATCATAATACATGACTTAGTTTGTTAGGGTTGCTGTACCAAAGCACCACAGACTGGGAATATATTGCCTCACATTTCTGGGGACTGCAAGTCCATGATCAAGGTGTCTGGAGGGTTGGTTCCTTCCGAGAGCCGTGAGGGAGAATCTGTTCTGTGCCTGTCTCCTAGCTTCTGGTGTTTTGCTAGCAACGTCTGACATTCCTTGGTTTATAGATCTCTGCCTTCCTCTTCCTGTCCCTACATGGGCGTCTGTATCTCAATTTCCCCTTTTTATAAGCACACCAGTCACAATGGATTAGAGACCCACCCTATTCCAGTATGCCTCATCTCAACCAATGCCAACTATTTCCAAACAAGACCACAATCTCAGGTTCTGGAGGTTAGGACTTCAACACAGGAAATTTTGAATGACACAAATATTCATCCTTAAAGATTGCACAGATTTTAAGGAGGAAAATGTGGGTAACGTATTTAGCACACCGTCTGGCATTTATAAGCCCTAATAAATGATAGCCATTGACTATTATTATATTCCATTGTCTCCCACGACACAGGGAGTGTGTGTCTCCTTTCTACCTTCCCTATAGGTTGTGATATATAAATATCATTTTAAAAAGAGAATTAGCCTTTTCAAAATGCTGTTATATGCTAGAAAGAGAAATGATCTGATATGTCGTCTACATTTTACGGAGTATAAGAAATAGAACAATTATGCAAATCCTGCTAATGCAGCTGGAGTCTGGAAGTTGCAAGGGAACAAGGCAACCGCCTTGGTGCTTTCCTCTGCTATAGAAGACAATCGCTTTTTCTAAATGCTGCATTTAATTATATCACTCATGCTGCAGGATACTAAGCCTTTGCTAATCTTTCGCCTTTTGTACAAGCGTTTCGCGATTGTTTCCAGGTTTTATTTACTCATTTATACCTCGACTAATAGAATTGTTGAATCTCTTGGAAATTAAAAGTAATTTAAAGACTTTATTGTTCAACTTAATTAAATTCTCCATGTCCTCCTGTAATGTGGTGTTCCTTAGAAAGAAAAGACCCGCTATTAAAAAGTAAGTTGATTCGTATGAGAGCAATTTGCAGAGTAACGGTGTCTACTCTCATTATCTCCCAGCAAATTATCCACTCTGCAGATTATCTGCTGAAAATGAAGCTCTTATCCAAGAGAGTAAGTGAGAAGTAAGGTTCTTGTTCTGCCATTAACTCCCTAGTAACTTTTTTGTAAAAGTCTGAAAGCTCTCAAAATGTAGCATTTCTTGGCAGGGCCAGGTAACTGTGTAAAGCACCCAAGTTTTTCAAGAAGTTATGGAAACTTGCAGTGAGGGTCATCGGCATACGATCAGAGTCCGACCTTTTGCAAGACTCAAAGAAACACTCCCAAACTCCTTCAAAATCATATTGGAGTCAATATCTGGTAAAATAAAGAAAATTGGGTATGATTTATCTCCTTACATAGTCCCTTAGTCACAGACCCTCTGAGGAAGATAATTTGTAATCTTACCTCGCCTTTGTAAAATGCTTTATTGTTCTTAATGTTTATTCAAGGGATTAAATTTGATCTTGTATAGTCAAGTAAGACACATTTTATTGTCCCCTCTTCCAAAAAACAGATTCGAAAGTCCATTAGGTTTTACCATCTGGTGGGTGACATCTATTGTATTATCCTGGCCAACACTCAGCCCTACCCCAAAAGTCAGCACCTGTCTTCCTTCAGGGAACTATCTCTTCCCCAACCCCTTGATGAGCCGACCCCATCCCCACCAGCCCCCAGGCTCTAGAAGTGAACATGTGATTCAAATGAGCCAATAGGTGCATCCCATTCTCCAGGCCACAATTACAGATTCAGGGGTGGGCCAGTGACCCAAGACGTTTCAAAGAGCATCTTTATTAGAATGGTTGGGAAAGATGGGCTGTTTCTCCAGAAGTCGCTAAGCTAGTACGATGACATCTTTGTCACCACAAGGGAGAACCTGCCCAAGAATAAAGCAAACATGGAGGAAAACAGAACCAGGAGCTGAGAAAGGCATAATCGATGATGTTTAGCATCTGGATTTTGCTGTCCCTGAAACGCTACCGCTTGATTATTCAGATATGTGGGCAGATATACATTTTATTTTGGGCCAGTATAAGTACTGTTTCTTTTATTTGATACTAAAATAGGCCAAGGTCTCCACTATATTTATTAACAATAGTATATGTAAAGTTCCTGGTAATAACAAGGATAGCCATAGGTAGGGATCACAGCCACTGAATTATGATTTCTTGTGAAATGATTTCCACTGCTGTGTCACAGGATGATTTCATAAAATGTTAGCAGATACCAAAGTAAGCCTGCTCAGAGAAACCATGTGACCTTGTAAATCAGCTATCTCCTTCCCTTTTGTTCCCTCGCAGTCGCAGCTCTGGTTCTCAGAAGCTGACCTTGAAACACGGATTCATGCGCAAGGAATTGATTGAGGAAGCGTGGGATGCGGTAAGAGAAAGGAGGAAGCCCCACCAGGTGCGATCCCAGGCAGAGTCCAGAGACAGTGGGTCAGCAAGACACCACTGGCTTGCTCTGGTGGATCAGTTGCACCTCAGGGTGGTTCCCATTTGAAGCAAGAAGTTGGGACTTCCATACTCCTGCACCTGTCAGTCACCTGTACAGCTCTCAGAGACTAGAAATTCTGTGTACAGGCAAAGGCGTCCAGTAGCCCAAGGGCAGACCTCTGAAAGAGTCAGACTGTTGGGGAACATGCACAGTGACAAAGAAGGGGATTCAAAACCAGTAAAAAAAGAAGACAGAAATGTCTGGGCAGATCCCCAATATGATCTATTACATTTACACACTTTTCCCCTATCAATGACTTCGGGCAATTTTTATAAATGCATACTTAAAATAATAGGGAGAAAAAATATTACCGAGGCTTTTCAATCATTTTTAATTTTCTGCAGTTTAACATCAATATTCGTCAGTGCAAAAAAAGTCTATCCTTCAAACTTAACAAAAATGACCACTGAAAGCTAGGGGTTCATAAACTCTATAGAATCATCATGGAAAAAAGCCAGATTCTTCTAGTCCCAGCTCCTCTGTCTAGGAACTTTGAAAGCTTTTTAAAGTCCTTCAGACTCCTTGGTTTTGATTCACAAAATGCTTTGGTAGCCTTAGAAGACTCAGACGTAACTTATAAACAAAGACTATTTTTATGCCCTATTCTACCTCCACCTTCTATCCCTTTGCAGATTTGCAAAAGCGTGTATTTTCAACCACCATAATACATTGTACAGTCATCATGTATCAAAAAATACGAGCGCATTTTATACCTATCGTTATGCTTCACAATGGCCTGAAGGTAGGATACATAAACATGTATACAGAGCTTCCTGAACTTACGATGGGGTTAGGTCTGGATAAACCCATCGCAGGTTGAGAACATCAAAAGTGAAAAATGCCTTTAATATAGCGAACCTACCAAGCATCTTAGCTTCGCCCAGCCTACCTACCATGATCAGAACACTTACATTAGCCTACAGTTTGGCAACATCCTCGAACACAAAGCCTATTTTATAATAAAGTGTTGAGTATCTCATGTCAGTTACTGAACAAGTATTGCAAGTGAAAAAACAGACTGGTGGTTTGGGTATAGAATGGTTGTAAGTGTATCAGTTGTTGACCCCGTGGTCATGTGGCCAAGAGGGAGCAGTGGCTAACAGCATCTCAAGAGAGTATCACATCACGTATCAAAGATCGAAATTCAAAACTTAAATTACACTTTCTACGGAAAGTTTTCACACCATTGTGAAGTTGAAAAACTGTAAGTCTGATCATCATAAGTCATGGACTGTCTACATGTGTGTATATTTATTCATACACATATTTATCTTCTAGGAATAGGAGGTAAGCGCTAAAGTTATATACCGGCCACATTATATCCTTTTGTATCTACTGTCCATGGTGTCTATTTATCAGTTCTTAAAATCATCCACGTTCAATGAATTTTTGCTTACTGACTTACTTATTTCACTTTCAAGGCATAAAATTTGAAAGACTGGCTGCACCCTTGGGGCACCTGGGTGGCTTAATCGGTTAAGTGTCCAACTTTGGCTCAGGTCATGATCTGGCTGTTTGTGAGTTTGAGCCCTGCATTGGGCTCTGTGCTGACAGCTCAGAGCCTGGAGCCTGCTTCAGATTCTGTCTATCTGTCTCTGCCCCTCCCCCGCTCATGCTGTCTCTCTCTATCTCTCTCTCTCTCAAAACTAGATAAACATTAAAAAAAAAAAAACAGACTGGCTGTATCCTTGATTTACCAAAAACTTTTCTGCATATGTTCAGCCACTGAAATCTTGCCTAAGAGATCTTCCACCTTCTTTAAACATGTTACAGAGCCTATGAATTGTTTTGCTATCTAGTTATAAACATCTGAACATATGAGGTGGCTGATAAAAAATGCTAACAGATTTCTGGGAGCATCTCTGATCATGCCAGTGACCCTTTTCCTCTCCTTACCCTAGAACATGTCCTTTGCACTTTCATTAGAAGCCATCTTTCACTCATTATACTCGACGGCAGAAATAGCCAGGCACAACCATGGAGGTTGGGTTAAGAAGAGTGAGAAGAGAGGAATTCATATGTCTTCTATTAAAAGCTTTTCTCTTGATAAACCTTGCCTGAATGAAAAGAAGCAAGGAGACATTGTGGCTCTCTGACTCCTAAAAGAGGAGAGAGGGAGGAAAGACGTTTGCAGGGGTGTCGAATTAGAGTCACATCCTCCCTTTGTCACACGGTTAAGCCTTAGTACTAATGGAATCCTGAAGTTAAGGTCAGAGTCCCCTGTTGCCAACAGAAATGATCTCTTTATTTGAAAACACACAATTCAGTATCAACTGGCCATCTTTTCTAAAACTGACAGAGGTTTTTAAGGGGATTCTTTCCAAGAAAAGAAAATTATGTAACTCCCCAAATACTAACACAATCATTCTCTTTGTTACTTTCTCTCTTGCCTATACACTCACAGTTCGTTATGGCAATAGCACAAAAGTATTAAAAGACAAATGTGTTGTCACAAGACTTCAGTCTCAGGGCAGTCAGTGGGCAATCCTCTATTACTGGAATGAAAAAAAAAAGTTTTAATAAAAACGTTGGTACTCTAAAAAGCATTCATGCCGGGACACCTGGGTGGCTCAGTGGGACACGTGATTTCAGCTGAGGTCATGCTCCCAGGGTCATGGAATCGAGCCCTGTGTCAGGCTTGACACTGAGCACAGAGCCTGCTTGAGATTCTCTCTCCCTCTCTCTCCCTCTCTCCCTCTGCCTAAAAATTAAAAGGAAAGGAAAGGAAAGGAAAGGAAAGGAAAGGAAAGGAAAGGAAAGGAAAGGAAAGGAAAGGAAAGGAAAGGAAAGGAAACATTCGTGCCAACTCTCCTCGCTTCCATACAAAAGTCGAAGGTTTCCAGACTTCTTGATTCCTTTAGCTCTCATTAAATCACTCCTTCCTAACCTTCTCCCCTCACCCCACTGGGCCTGAGCAAACACCGACAGGCTCTTAAGCACTCAGGAGAAATTTAAAATGCTTGTATTTATACTTATCTAGCTATATATATCTCGCGCATTGCTGGCCAGAGCCAATTATCACTGGGTTTATGTGTGTTTTCTTGGTCCAGCCCATGAAGCGACTACCAACATCTGAAGAGCTGTTCCTAGCAGAGTGCTGAAATGATTAACCCATGCTTGACATGTCTGCATTCATTCCTCAGGCCCTGGGGGCACTACAATGTGCTCCTCGAGCTCAGAACTGTCGGGTTACCCTTGTGAGCATTCTCTGAGACACACCCAAAAGAAAATAATTTCCCAGCCTAATCGCAGCAGGATGCAAATCTCAGAAAAAAAAATGCAGCTGGTCGGGGTACCTGGGTGGCTCTGTCAGTAAAGCGTCTGACTCTTGGTTTCAGCTCAGATCATGATTTCACGGTTTCTGAGTTCAAGCCCCATGTTGGGCTCTGTGCAGACAGTGCAGAGCCTGCTTGGGATTCTCTCTCTCTCTCTCTCTCTCTCAATAAATAAATAAATAAACTATTTTAAAAAATCATCTGGTTGACAACTGGATTCGATGCCTGAAGCAGGGAACTCAGACTTGGTCAGACCATGGTATGACCCTAGTCCCCACTGTGACATAAAGGTCATTACAACATACAACATACCTAGATTGGTGCAGACATTGCTGTCCACTATGATAGAACGCACTTCATTGTCATTTCATTGTCATTACTGATTTCAGAACCTTACGTTTCTTCTATGCATAGAGCCTATATAATAAAATAAAAGGTATTTTTAAAGTTTGGAGATTGTACATTTATGATATCATGCACTTTTACTTTAAACCATTGTTTGGTGGGCCAAGAAATGTTACATATGCTACATAGTTTAGTTGAGTAGTCTTAGAGGAAAAAATAGTGCAATGTGTTACACGAAGGATACTGTGTGTGTGTATGTGTGTGTGTGTGTGTATTTACTTGTTAGACTCAACTTATCACAAAATGTGTCCCAGTCCTTTTGTAAATACTAAATACTAAATCTATAACTATTTTCCATTCATTTCTAAAAGATGCATCACAACACAACCATTACAGTTTTCGTAACTTCAAATGCTTAACAAATCCTAAGTGCATACAAATTTCAGGTTAATAATCATTCCATTCAACATTCTTTAAGATCAACAGAGGCAATTTCAGGTCATTTTTGAATGTTCCTTCCCTTATTTACACAGCCTTACAAGGGATGTAATGAGAGGAAAATATTTGTCCACATGTTAATTAAGTTGCGGTGATATTTAGTTCCCTAAAACTATATACAGTTCAGATCCTTGATGCAAAAAGTACTTCTCTGTGCATCTTGTTGCATTTAAGTCTGTGATTATCTATTTCTGTGTTTAGCCACAGAAGAGTTTCTTTTCCTCCTGGTTATCTACATCTGTACCCTGAGTTTTAAGAGCTATATCTTTCAGGATGCCTGGGTGGCTCAGTTGGTTAAGCACCTGACTCTTGGTGTCAACTCAGGTCATGATCTGGCAGTTCATGAGTTTGAGCCCAGCATCAGGTTCTGTGCTGAAAGTCGGATTCTCTGTCTCTCTCCCTTTCTCTCTGCCCCTCTCCCCCCTCAAAAGTAAATAAACTTAAAAAAAAAAAAAGAGCTGTATCTTTCAAGTCCACTTCACATCTTGCCTTTAGAGCCTCCAAGTTGTACTACAATTGATGCTCTAACTCTTGTTTACTGATTTTATGCCTGACTCCAAAAACTTATGGCCTGGAAAGAGCTGCCAGCTAAGGTCCAATCAGCTTTCAGCTCACCTTCAATGAGGAACCAAAAAACTATTCTGAAATATAGCATCTTAAGAGAAAGGTGATTTTCTTTGCCTTCTTTTGAATGCAATTCTCTAAACATACCGACAGTAAATAGCAGAGAAATCAGTGACCTTAACTACAAAGCTTTATTGCTTATCTATTCCCAAGTTGTTAAGGATTCACATATATAAAAAGATTAAATTACTTCAACATTTGATCACCAGCTTACCTACTAGATGTAAATTGGACTGCTCTGAAAATGACTTTCCAGGGCTGAAAACTTATGAATATGGAAATGAATGCATTGGACCATCAGGAATCCATGTGGACCGATTCAGGCATTTTCGGTGAGTTCCATCTTCATGATGAAGTAAACTTCAAAATAAAATATTCTGCTTCCGTTTGGATGCCAGTTTTACCTCTGTTCAAGTGTTCATAAATATATTTTATTAATTACCATTGTAATTGTATTTTCAAAAAGATTTTTCCCACACTCCACCCAAATACCCACAGCTGTGAGCAAGCCTTTCTCACTCTTAACACTTTTCACTCCATTACTTTACTTCAGGACAGTCATAAACAGAGAGGGGCACAAACCAAATTTAGTGGACATGGCATTTCAATACATTCTGTCTAGGCTTGACAAATTAGCCAAATTATGAATCCAAAGTTAAAGCAATCACTCTCATGACAGTGATGGAAGCAAATAAATGGGAATGCGCCATCCCTCGCTGATGAACTGTCCTGGCTTTTATTTACTGCGCTTGAACTTCATTTGTCATTAAAGATTTGCTGTTTGATTTAATTAGTGCGATGGGAAGCATCCGAAGGGAGGTAAGCTGGATTACCTAATTACCTGCATCATACTAATTAGCCCCATGCGGTAAAGTCCCTTCCCCTCCGCAAAATTTAAAAACATCTCTTTCCCATGAGGACTTTTCTTTCAGTTCTCAAATCCTCAGGACTGGGACTCTCACCTGCAAAATCGAATCCATGTTGCAGTTTGTCTCTCTTCTGTTTGACCTCCAGGGGGCGATCCTTCCTAAATTTAAACGGATCGGATTCTGCGGGAAAGAGCGGAGACGCGAACCAAATCCCAGAACTCAAAGTACTGTGATCATCTGTGGTGAAGACTCAGCCGGGAGAAAACGATCACTGCTTTCAAGTTACCTGTGACACACCCGCCACTCCAGTCTCCATTTTTCACGCTATGCCCTTTTTTCCATCCCCTCATCTGTGAAATGATGAACCACCTTTAACTATATTGGTGTAAAAAGTTAAGTGATCCCCAAAAGCCTCTTCCAGCCTCATGAATCCTACGATCTTCCATGTGTGACTTTGTTTCTTGGCACTGAGGTAGTAAAAGCTGTTTGCTCTCTATCGAAATACTGCCACATTAGGTGTCTTACCTTTGGCTTCTTCTTCCTGGGTTTTGTTTCTTTTGTCTAATACTGTTTTAAGAGTCAAAATGTGCCAGCTGATAAGTTGAAGAGACAGCCATATGCTGTGGACTCACACGGTACTTAATACCTGTCCAGTATAAAGTTTCCAGAAAGTCAAATAATTATCCAAGGGTCATCGTATTTCCCAATGACAGGGCCAGAGTTTAATCTGATGGTTTTAAAATGTTGATCTGACCCCCATCTATAATTCTACCACTAGGCTCCCTGCGAAAATAAGAACTAACATTTATAAGGCACTATCTAGGTGCCCAGCACTGCCTTAGGCACTTACCTGAATTATATTATTATTCCTCACAATTCAAGGATATGTTATGATCCACTTTACACATAAGAAACCCAAGGCTCAGAGTTGGTAAGTAACTTGTCCAACATGACTCAGCTAGGAGACTTTACTAGAAATCAACTACTCCTGTCTAACAGTCTATCTTCTTATCTATAGCTACCTAAAAAGTCTCCAAATCTGGAAACTTTTAAGTACTCCTTTTTTTCAAGGACAGTAGAGAGAAGTTAAAGAAATCTCAGGAAAAAAAAAAAAACAAGTTAATTTTCTCAATAGCCCACTGGCAAAACTGATTCATGTGGCTTAGAAAAATTCTAAATCCTAATTTCCGACCATCGTGAGTAGCATGTATGTTCCACATTCTGAAGCCAGATAGCCTCTATCGAAATTTTTACTTCTCATTTTACTAGCTGAATTACTTTTAACAAATTAGTTAACCTCCCTGGGCCTCAGTTTCCTGACTTGGAAAATGGATAATAATATATACTTCACGAGTGAGGTGTAAATCAGTAGTTTCAAGTGAAGTGCTTATAATAGTATCTGGTAAGTGTCAGTAAATGCAAACTCTTTATTTTTGTTTGCCCTCAGAGAAAAGAGAGGTTTAATAATAATGGCAACTATGAAAGAGGTTCTTCGACCTGGAAAAAATAAAAATAAAAAGATGGACACATCCTTAAGCTTAAACAAATAAGACTTTTTGATGACCCCTTGTAAATATGCCAGTTTGGTTTTGGTTTCTGTTTGGTCGGTCTGGGTGATCTGACTTCCAGGTTGCATAATGAGGTGGTTTCAAGCCAAAGAAAAAAGTCTACCTAGTTTAACAGGTCATGCTCACATTTCATTCCAAATGCCAGACCCCACCCCTGCCTCTACAGTGAAACTGAAATGCTTTATTTCTTGAAGACTGTTTCCGAAGCCAAAGCTATCCTTGCAGAAAAGGAAAGAAATTGATCACACCAATCTTCCTGTCTATCAGCCATTTCACGAAACTCAGTATTTTATCTCAATATCCCAACCTTACTGCCACTCTATGTGGCCCTCTGTCCTCAACAGCTGGGTCTGAACTTCAGGGCAGAGCTTCTCCTTTGGGAATGATAATCTGCATTGTCAATCCAGGGACGCTGCCTGGTAAACACCGTACCTGACACGGGTGATGAGTCCACCGCACGTCCGCTGCGTAAATTCCTCAGCCTTTATTTACTTGCCTTTGAATTGCCTTTACGTTGAAAGCATCTGTCAGTAGAGGACGATGTCAAAGTTGATAAACTCAACCACCTCCTGGGAGCAGTTGGTGGAGAAGTCACAACAGATAGGTCCACTGCGAAGGAGGAAGAACCCTAGGTTTTAGTCCTCACATTCTATGTGTTTGTATTATGATCACCCTGGATATCAGCATATTAGTCTTTTGGGGGGCTTCTATGTGCAGATTCAAGCTCCTTTATGGTGAAAACAGTTTCTTGTTATAAGAGGAGGTGGGTTGCTTCATATACATGCATATAATCAGTTTGATTAATCGAGCTAAGAGTTCTGGAAGAAAGCAATGTACTGTGATCACACATATGCACACCTTTAACCCTGTGCATGGCCGCCTTTCATTCAATCTCCTCATTTCATGGCTAAAGTTACTTTCCTACATTAACACTCCTAGGAACTCTTTTCTTTCAAGCTTTTTCAGGTTTCTCAGCCTTGACACTATTGGCATGTTGACCTTTATTACTCTTTGTGGGGGAGGGGACTATGCTGGGTAGGATGTTTTGAAGCATCCCAGGCCTGAATCCACTAGGCGCCCCTCTGTGCACTAGCAAATGCCTCCCTCAGTTGTGACCACCAAAAATGTCTCCCAGCTATTGTTCCGTATCCCCTGGGGAGCAAAGTTGCCCCTGTTAGGAACCACTGGGCAACCAATATTGTTCTACAACTGTTAAATAACATTAGGTTCTTGATTCTCATTTTGAAAATGAGTAGTAATCATGAAGATTTTATTTTGTTCCCCAGTTTTGCACTTTGCTTTTCCCTGCCTGTGGATGGAAAAGCATTCCTTAAATATCATAAAGCCTTAAGCCAGCATTGTTGAGTTATAAAAACTGTAACCAAATAGCTGTGTGACAGTCCCGGTCACTGAAGTGAAACTAAGCTCTCCCCCCTCCCCATTTATGCACTTGTTGTATAGTACAGTTGAGAGCGCTGGCTTCCATGATCTGGGCTAGCAGTTTTCCTGTTCATGTCCCCTCCACCACCACCAAAATGCCGGCATCACAGAAGGTCCGACGGAGCCTCAAAACAAAGGTAAGCAGTTGCCCAACTGTGGATCATGCCATAGCTATGCACAGCAGGTGCATTCCGGTCCCCAGGAAGCAGTGGGATTGAACAATACCGCCTCTGTGGAACCTGACTGCCAAGGGAGTAAAAACCTGTATATTTAATGTGCAGACATCTGTGGCATTGGGGCCAGCCCTACATCAGGTTCTGGACTATGCCTGGGTCACCCTGGGTCACATGCTTCACGCCTTCAGCACCCTACTCCATCACTCGCCCAACCTGTCTCCTACCCACCGGGAGCTTCTGCACATGACCCACCTGGGCTCGTCTGCCCCAGTGGCTTCTAGTGCTTAAAGCATCCTCTTAAACATACCTTTCCTGGATTGCATTTGCAGCTGATCTCACAACTAATCTGCAATCATCTAGATCAAAGTTTCTCAGCTGTTGGCCCATGCAGCAGATCTACCCCCCGAAGCATGTATTCCTTTGGCCAACAAGGTGATTTTTTAAACTCTTTGGTTTCACTGCCAGTGTTTGCAGACCCAGAAACTGTAGCGAAGAATTCCAGATTCCCAGCGTCTCTTGACGCAATCTTGCATGTGACGTCACCTGTATTGAAGCAGTTGTTGTGGCTAAGCCCTTGCAGCCTGTTTGAGCAGATCCGACCACGTACACCCTGGTGCCTCCCAGGTCTGCTTCCCTCATTTATGCATGTTACTGGCCTCGACCCTGGGGGCATCTGAGTAGGTGATCCTCTCATTCAAATCCCGGAGAGTCACATGCTAACACTGTAATTACTTTTGCAAAACAGAATCAGCAAGGCTACTGGAAGATGCGATACAATTAGAAACAATAACTTAACTTTTCAATGCCATTAATGCACTTGTCCTAGACATCATTTTTTCATTATCGACGATCAAGTGCCTCTTCTCGAGTGCTCTTTTTAGGGGCTGCGATCAAATGCCAGTCACATTTTGAAGCACTTTTCATGAAATAGTTCATCCGATTCTCACCCTAACCATCTGAAATGGGCACCATTATTATCTTCTTACTGGGGATAAGGCAACTGAGGCACGGAGAGGTGAGGAAATTTGTTCCAATGTCAGAATCCATGGAGGAAAGAACCCGGGTGGCCTGACGCTGGTCTCCAACTCAAGTTTGCCTTGGATCTCCACTGCTTCTCAAATGAAGTCAATTCTGACAATTGCCCTCAATGCAGGAAGCCAGGAAGGCATTTCAAAGTCACTCATCCAGCACGGCCCATGCCACATCTGCAAAGCTGACCTTGCCCTAAATGGGGTTCCTGCTCTGCTGAGGCGCACAGGAAGTAGCAACCCAGGAGCCAGGGACACAGGGGGGCAGTTGTGAGATAACTGAAACAAAAGTGACCAAGTCATCCACCGCCCATACACAGAAAGAACAACGCTTAGAGGATTCAGGAAGTGATCTCCATGTCTTTCTAGTTCTTCTGAATCTGCAGCCCAGCCTCGCTCCTCACTGAACATCACGCGTGCAGACCCAGATGAGCTCGGCTCACACAAGACAAGACATCGCTCCCTCCCGCAATGCACCAGGGGGCAGTGGAGAGAGCCCTGGATTTCCCACGAAACAAACATTTGGCCAAAAGCCTAGAGGTCATCCTGAATCCATCCCTTCTCTCACCACGCATGCTCTGTACCTGCGGTCCTACAGCTCTTCTCCAAAACCTATCCCAAATCCACCCTCTCTTCTCCATCACAACCACGAAAATCCCAGGCCATGCCACAGGGATCTCTCACCTGGACTTGTGCAATAGCCTCTTGGCTCACTGTTGCACATGCTCCCTGGACACCTGCACGCCTCGGAGCCACTTTCCAAAGAGCAGAATAAATGCATAAATCAGATCATGTCATTCCAATGTTCAAAACCCTCCCATCACATTTAGGATGAAGTCCAAACTTCTTAACAGGTCCTAGAAAGCCCAGTCTATCAATCTTCAACTCCTGTGCTCTCCTTGCTCGATGCTGGGCATCCTCACCTTTGCCCCTCAGACACATCAAGTTCCTTTCACTCATATACACTCTGCCCCCAACTCCTTTCCTACATTCTTCCATTGTTACTTGCTCCATGTTTTTCTCCATCCCCTCCCAGTTTCTCTCCATCCCATCCCAGTCTTTACACTGCCCATTACTATTATATTATTTTCATTTTTAATGAGCACTATCTGAAATTATCTCATATATACATTTGCTTACCTGTGTCTTTTTAGTCTTCCTTTGCCAGAATACATTCTCCCTGAGAATATAAACATTGCCTTGGTGAGACTTGTGTCTTCAGAACCTAGAACCATGGCTGGCACATAGTCACTGCTCAATAGATATTTGTTGAATGAAAGAACAAAGTTATAAACTCATCATAATATTTCCAGCTTTAGGGGAAAAAATGAAGAAAAATTAAAAAGAGAGAAGGAAACATAATCATGTTTTTTAAGCCCCTATGGGAGTTGAGCACAGTGCCTCCAATGTAGCAAATCCCCAACAAAATGGTAGCCGTGTTTGTTGGTACTATGTGCCCACTGATTGACATGCACAATTGCAGTTAATGCTTTCATGGATCCTATGAGGTAGACATTGGTGTTGCCATTGTGCAGGACAAAAGGCTGATGCTTAAGGTGTCTAGTAACATGGGCCAAACAGCTGGAAAGTGATGGAACTGACCTGGCACCAGAGATCTTTCTTTTCCATTCCATCACTCAGTGGCTTTGATTGCTGTCCCCGAGGTTCACTGCTGTGACCTTATATCCTTGCACTTTCTTTTTTAAAAAACTGGCTGGAAGAATTTGCCTCCTATAACCTAGGAATGTGGCCAAGGCAAGACGATAAGACTCAAAAATTGTTTCAGCATCTTGCAGGAACACTGTGTGACGGCAATGTGCCTCTTGACTATCTGGAATGCCGGCCCAAACTGTGTCCATGTTGTTAGATCGAGGTCAACAACCGAGGCCTGATTTCTCCGCTCCTGCCCATATCTGTCCAGCTTAGCTTCTGGATCTGCTTGTCTCCACTTAGACATGTACCAGGATTCCGGTTTTCAATTACAACGTCCTACCTTGCAAACGGAACATGATACAGTGAGACACAATGATCACAAACCTATCCACAAACTGGCTTTTCCCATTTGAAGAATCTTTATCAAGAATCAGTTTCCTTTTTATTTTTTAAAATATTTTTAATGTTTATTTATTTTTGAGAGAGACAGCGAGACAGAGCATGAGCAGGGGAGGGGCAGGGGAGAGGGAGACACAGAATCTGAAGCAGGCTCTAGGGTCAGAGCTGTCAGCACAGAGCCTGATGCGAGACTCAAACCCAGGAACTGTGAGATCATGTTTCGGACACTTAACCAACTGAGCCACCCAGGTGCCCCAAGCATCAGTTTCCTAAAGAATTGATGCTCTATTTTTTTTTCCTAGCATGTTGTTAGGAAAGTAAAATTGCACAGCCACTCTGAAAAATAGTGGGGCAGTTTCTCTGAAAAATGAAACATACGCTTAGCATATGACCCACCAGTTGCCCTTATCCCAAAGAAATTAAACTGTATGTGCGCACAGATCAGTACATGATTGTTCATGGCAACTTTTGAAATAGCCAATAGGTTGCTGCATTCATACCATGGAATGCTACTCAGCGACACAAAGTAATGAGCTATTGATATACTGACATCGCGGTTGGGGCTCAAGGGCATTTAATGAGCACCAAAAGCCAATCTCAAAAGTTCACATCCTATATGACTCCACTTCTGTAAGTATTTCAGAATGGCAAAATTACAGAGATGGAAAACAGATTAATGGTTGTCCAGGTTTATTGTGGTGGGGGGAGGGGCAGGTAGCAAGAGGGAAATGTCTGTGGTGTTGGACTGCAGTGGCGGTTACATAAACATACACATGTAACAAAACGACATCGGGGCTCCTGGGTGACTCAGTGGGTCACGCTCCACACTGAGCATGGAGGCTGCTTGGAATTCTCTTCTCTCTCTCTCTCTTTCTCTCTTTCTGCCCCTCCTCTGCTTGTGTCCTCTCTCTCTTTCTCAAACTAAATCAACTTAAAAAAAAGAAAACTAATCACACTGTACCTACGTCAGATTTCCTGGATTTGATATTAATACTCTAGTTGCATAAAATGTAACCATTAAGGGAAAACGAGTGACCTGTACAAAGGAATTCTCTATACTGTCTTTGCAACTTTCCTGGGAATCTATAATAAATTAAAAACAAAATATTTTTCAAGTGCATATTTAAGGCACTCTGGATATCTAGGAATGGCTGGGATAAAACAGGTCACTTACCCCCCTAATTAGAATAGTTAACACGTCATAGATGTGTAAGGATTTGTGTTATATCTCTCCCAAATGTTCCCTTAAATCGCTGACTTAAAATAACAGTTCTCTTTTTTCAGAGCTTCTCACACAAAGTTAGCATCCATCAGTTCTTCAAGGGTTGGTACAACCCAGTTCAGTTAGTGCCTGGTACGCAGTAGGTGCTCAACAAATATTCATTGAGCGGATGCCTGATGCAAGATAGTAAGAATGGACTTGTAGGAATACTAGGAGACAAATCACCAGGGCAGCCCCCATGGGAAGTATGGAAAGAAAATTAATCATTGAAACAACTGGCAATGCTAGGGAATAAAGGCTGGGGCAGAGGGGGGAGGCTACTTCTCAGTGCGCATACAGAAAACACGATTCTTCTCTCTAAAATCAGACAACCTAATAGAAACTATTAAGATGAACCACAGTGTTAGGGAAGTTCTAACTTGGAGTTCCAAGTCAATCCAACATCACGGTTCTATATCAACAGGTAAAAGGATAACCAAGCTTTGAAGGTCTTTCCAATATTGGTTTAAACACAGCTCTGGAAGGGATAATTGAAACTGGTAAAGACTGGGATGCCTGGGTGGCTCAGTTGGTTAAGTGTTTGACTCTTGATGTGGGCTCAGGTCCTGATCTCACGGTTCGTGGGATCAAGCCCCCAGTCTTGGGATTCTCTCTCTCCCTCTCTCTCTGCCCCTTCCCCACTCATTCTCTCTCTCTCTCTCTCTCAAAATAAATAAATAAACTTTAAAAATGGTAAAAATTAGATTTATTCTTGGATGGTGGAAAAGCATCTGTTTTTTCTTAGTATTTTTCCTGTTTAACCTAAATAAACTCCACCTTTATGTCTGTTTCCTTCTGTGGTTTAGTCTGAGGTGCCACGGTCAACACCTGCAGGGGCCCAGGCAAGTAAGGTAAATGCACAAAATCAAATAGGAGGTGGTGAGGCTTATAGTGAACAAAAGAGCATGACTCACCTAAAGCCATTGAAATCCAAATATTATAAAAAGAAAGAAAAACCACACACGTTGTGCCAGCCCAACAAATTTGCAAGCTCTGGGCCCAGAGCAACAAAATTACATTCCTGACAGTAAACACTCTTGCAGGTGTGTGCAGTCCCTGGGATGGAAGCCAGTCTTGTTTGTTTGCTTCTGAATCAGAATGAGGAGGTAGCCATAATGAGGAAGAGGTCACATTGTCACAATAAAACACCAGAGGGCTCCTCCCCAAGACACCCACGTGTTGAATTATTTACTTTTTAAAAGAGTTTGGCATGAAGCTTCAAGGCATCACCAATGAGATGAAAGGGGCTAAAACATAGCTCAGAGGTGGGACATATCAGGGGCCGAAAGGTTGCTACAAAGCATGCAGGATTAGCTTGTCCCTCCCACTGTGAGTTCTCCAGTGTAATTTATAAAATTTATACTGTTCTGGGTACATCATGAGAAAAGCAGAAGAAAATCTGCAGCAACAAGGGAGTTAGCTTCTGGGGCGCCTGGGTGGCTCAGTTGGTTAAGAGTCCAACTTCGGCTCAGGTCATGATCTCACGGTTGATGAGTTTGAGCTCTGCGTCCGTCTCTGTGCTGATAGCTCAGATCCTGGAGCCTGCTTCAGAGTCTCTCTCTCTTTCTCTCTCTCTCTCTCTCTCTCTCTCTCTCTCTCAAAAATAAATAAACATTAAGAACAAGTTCCTCAAAGCTGGTGTGGTTGCTGTCTGCTGAGTTTCTGTTGAGCACTGCAGTTCCAAAGCCTGGTCATCACAAAATCTGTTTTGTTAGAAGTACCTGCAAATTGCCAACCCGTGAATCCATTCCCCCATCTTCAAGCAAAATAATTCTAAATCTGTTAGTGCAGCTTGGAGATCTGGAAGCTTCCACTGTGTGAAATTCAGACCCTCATTTGATTCACATACGAATTGTTCATTAAAAAAAAATAGTGTAGCACTTATGTCTGTTGACTGCTTAATATCATTCAAATGGTTGACATCTGGTCTATTATAAAATCCTATGTCATTTGAGTCCTGATTTATGATTATATCTTCCTCTGTCCCCTCCAGATAGAATGCTTTTTACATATACTTTGCCTTTTCATATCAGGAAACTAGGGATTATTTGGACTTTTTTTTTTTATTTACAGGACAAATATAGATCAGATTTGCCGCCTTCTAGGTACTAATTTAGTAATTTATTCATTCAATGGCATTTGTTCCGCTGTTACTATTTACTAGACACTGTGATAGATGCCAAGTATAAAGAATGACTAAATTATGATACTCGCCCCCAGCAAAATCCAACAGAAAGAAATAGAGTAGGTGGACATTGGCAATTGTCTATTTAGCATTCGGTCCCCTCCCCTTCCCCCGTCAGATCTTCCTAACAGAGTTCTAGCCAAAGGGTCAATCCATTTCTCTTGTCAGTGATTGGGCAGATGAAAATTCTTGCTAAGGAATCATGAGAAGAGGTAGCCCCACACTCTTCAGAATGAGCTTCCGGAAGCATTTTATGGTCATCCAATGGTGAGAATGTTCATACATCATGTGTCTGGCACTGCCGCATCCAGTTCCCTACCAGCCTGTGGATGCAGCTGAACCATGGAGAGATAAGAAAGGAAACGAAGCCAAGGTCAATGGATTAAGACAACAAAAATATGTCATGTATCTGGGCTTCCAGTTACAGGAGTCAATGAATTCCTTTGTCATTTGAGCCAGTTTGAGTTGGGTTTCCTTGCACTTCACTTGCAAACAAGACTGATACACTTGTTACCAACAGCTCATCTCTTTAGATGATCCATGGCTCGTACGATTTTTTCTCAGTGATGATAGTGACACTTCATGGCATTTGCATGAACTTTGCTTCTTCTTTTTTTCTCAGTTGAGACACTTGAGGTTAATGGACACCTTCTTCTCTTTCTTTGCCCTTATATTTGCAGTGTCCCTTCCCTTATTTCTCGCTAATTTAATTTAAAGTACAGCATGAGCAATGGAAGGCAGGCATAGGAAAGTTTCTCAAAATATGATTGTTTCTATAGGTAGATACTAAGTTATAAAGCTTTTTTTCAGTGAAAATATATTTACAATTAGAACTCAGATGCATTCAGATGGCATGACTTAAGGACAATTCAGCTGAAACAAGGCCATTAGGAATGGATGCTGATAGAGTAGACAGTCTCTCTAGAGTGGTTCCAGTTGGCGACTATACTTACTGTGGGGAGGACTGCGTAAGGGATAGACCTGTCAAGTCGCTGTGTTGTACACCTGAAACTAATATAACCTTGTATGTCAACTACACTTCAATAAAAATAGAGAAAACAAGAATGGTTCCAGCCCTAGGAGCCTGTGCCTCATGGCGCTTTGAGTAGCAGGCATAACAGCAATGTTAAAGAAATCTACTTATTGCTATCCTCCATTGAGAAGTGCAAGTGTAAATGGAAGGGCATTTAGGGAGGCTCAATTGCAGAATAGGGACCTACCGCCTATATGACTAATTCTGACTCCAAATATCTGCTCATCTTGAACTAGCTGTGGCTTGCTCTTTTTTTCACCCAAGAGTATTTCTATCTCAAATATGAGGGATATCATTCTGTGCATAAACTATCGTAGATTCAAAATTGGGAGGGAGTGGAAACAAGGAGAATCTTCCAGAACTGACTTTGAGAACATTGTGTTTGATTGCTGGCTCATACAGGGATTAACTGGGGATAATAGTCAGATCCCATCCTACCCACCATCTGTAACCTTGCTTCCCCTTCGTTCTGAGCAGCCAAATTCATTCCTGTACTGAAAAACAGAGTAGAATGCCTGGGTCCTCAATACCACATCTACCATCCATTTGGCATAGTGACTGCACGTGATCCCTTACATAATGGCCAAATCCTATCATTTACCATTAGGGAAGTAGAGCCAGTATGTGAAATGGAACAACAAAACATCAACATTAAAAAAGAAAAAACACCGCCCTTTGATTTCTGAAGTGTTTAATTAAAATATATCAAGAATAAAATCCTGTAATGTTTATAATTTTCCTTTGAAAAGAAAATAGTTCATAATATCTTGTCATGTATGTAAAAATATTAAGTCACACTCATTCTTTATAGTCTACATTGCTAAATAAAGCAAATGACAATTCTATTTTGAATGTTATTTTTTCTTTTTCTTTATTGTATTACTAAATCTAAGAAAGGATTGCTATTTTCATAGTACCATTGCTGGCTCTTCAAGTTCCGGTGGATGGGGCACAGGATCTGTTGAGTATTTTAACATGTGCTCTCGAGGCTCCCGCAGTATTTACAGATTAAACATACAGAAAAACATGAAACATTTCTCACCATGAGAATACCACCTTAGATTTCTACAGTCCTTTTTGTTTGTTTATAATGCTTCTTTCCATGCATCATCACATTTTATTTTTCATTTGTGTGTGAGCAAGATTTCATTACACCGATATTCAAAGACATCAAAAATGAATGCACAAAAAGCATGAAAACTCACAATTAGTAAACCAAAAAGTGAAACTTGAACTCGAATTTTCTGACTGCCAATGAGCGCCTTTAAAAATAATGTTCTCATAAAAACGGTGGCCATCTTGAAGAATATCATGGACAAAATGCCTTCTTTGAGGGATTCTTCTAAGATGTATCAGAATGACATAGACTACCATTATTTAGACTATGATGAAACTATTATTTCAATTTTAATATAATAACCACAAATAGTTTAAGGGCAACACCCTCATGACCTCTCTGTGCCTCACATTTCCTAGCCTAGTGCTTTAAATACAATAGGGTCTCAAATATCCCATGCCTTCTACCTCAACAAAGGGCACCTGCTAGGGCAACTTCTATCTTCCCCAGAGGCTTTTAAACACATCAGCAGGGTCAGAGGAAAGCATCTTGCTTTGATTACCTCCAACAAGCTCAAAAGAAAGTCCCAGATACCCACCTTCACCCAGCCCCTGACATTTAAAGCCTCAAATGGAATCATGAACCCCCCAGGACAAATCTTATTATGTCCCATATCCTCGTGCCTGTCAATCACCCTAAGAAAGCCCAGACTTTCAGGTCATCTGAAATTTTTCTCACTCTACCCCACAAGGCTCTGCTCAGCCCCTGTTTGACTCCATCTTCATTTTCCCCTCAACTCTCTGAACCACTCCCACACTGCCCTTTGCAATGCACAGTCCATCCTTTGTATAATCCCTACACCACAAGCCTTTCCAGATGATTCCTTCGTTTTCTCACCAGAAGTGTAACCCAGGGCACACTGTGTCCCCTGTGGCCTCTCGCCTGATGGACCCTCCTCTTACCACAGTCTGGGCATCACAACAACTCGTGACCCTCCTCTACAGAACTCCTCTCCTCCAGAGTCCTCTATTTCATGGACGCCAACTCCACCCTTCCAGTCATTCGGGTCAAAAACCTTGCAGTCATCCTGATTCCCTTTTCTGTCACTGTTGGCTCTACTTTCCAACTATATCCAGAATCCAACCACTTCTCATCCAGATTACTGCAATAGCATCCTTAAAATTCTCCCTGCTTCCACGTTCCTGGAGTCTCTTTTCAACCCAGCTTCTAGAGCAATCTCTTCAGTCAGATCATGCCACCGCCCTGCAGGAAACCTACTAAAGACGCCCTGTTTGCACTGTAATAGTACAAACCAAAGTCCTTACAATGACCTACCAGGCCCTCCGGGACCTGCCCTTTAGCCCATCAGATCTCTCCTCCTCTCCCTGAGTTACTCTGCTATACATACTTCATGCCCCAACGTTCCCAGGAGGAGCAAGCAGGTACTATGCTTCTTAGTGCATTTCAGGTGTTTCCTCTGCTTAAAATGTTCTACTTCCAGATGCTCCCCCACCCCCACACCAGCACTCTTGATCCCTCTTCCCTGCTCCTGTACTTTCTCCTATCTCTTATCTCTTCTAACATCTATATCACTTTTTTACAGATCACAGTTTTGTCCCAAACCTTCCGTGGAACAGGAATCTTTACTTCTTTTCTTCACTGAGGTGTCCCAAGAGTCTGCTTAGGGCATAGGACTGACTCTGCGCATCATCTGACACAAACCTGCTTCGCCACAAACTCCCCATCTCAATTGATGGCTACTCCATCCTTCCAGTGGCCCTGGTCAGAAACATTGGAAACACCCTTGACTCTTTTATCTGTTACACCCACATCCAATCAGTCAGGAAGTCTTTCTGACTCCACCTTCCAAATAATTGCTCAATAATTTCATGTTGAAAGAAGACTGATTGATCCTTATGAAACTGGCTAATAATATGACCCAGTCCCACTAAAAGACCATGAACTAATCCCAATATATCTAAACCTTTTACTTACCCCTTGCATTGTTACCCCACCAATGACATGCGTATGGCTGGGTAGTCGTTCTAAATATTAATTTTGATTCTACTTTTATTTGGCTTGACTTCAATTTTGTATACACTTCATTAACTGCCTCAGTGTAGGGGATGTGTGCAAGAAGCTTTGTAAATCTTACAGGTCCAGTTCGGTTCTTCTCGCTCTGAGGGTTCAGTGTTTGTGAACTGTAATGGAGATAGTGATTTCACAAACTGCAGTCAGGCCAGCACTCGGAGTCCTTGAGATCCTATGAAAAAGTCAATCCAAGTCAATAAATCTTTACTGCATGACTATGCTATGGATTCTACTGGAAGTTGAAGAGAACAAAATACACAACTCTCAAGACACACACTGTCTGAGACAGAACACAGACATTTAAACCAACAATGTCAATGGAGTGTGGTAAATGGAAGATGAGTATTGATACTAAGAGCGATGAACCCCAGCAAGCCAGAGAAAGGCCAGGGCAAGTCAGAGTTCATCAGGAATACCGTGTGGGGGAAAGACAACCCAAGCAAAGAAAAACTGAACAAGACTCTTTTGTTTGTTGATAAGCTCCTGTTCTTTATTAGTGATGTTGCTTTTGACCATGAGAGGGCAGGTAGAGACGGGGGACTCAACTCATGGACCAGAACATATGAATTGGGTAAAAAATTTGAAGTAACCTGTTTCCAAAGTCCCTTGCAAAACTTCAATATATGATGACTCAAATGATCAAAAAAGAGTATATGAATTTAGTCAAGTTATGACTTATAGAACGCTTTTGGCAAGGTTCACATGAATAATATACTATTTAATGTGTCTGATGCCAAAACTGAAATATTAATAGACGGTGTTGAGATTTAAATCTAGTCATAAACATGTCTCCAAGAGAAGATGCATGACAATTAGGAGAAAAAAAATAGTCTGGAGCTGTTTCTTCCTGCAAACCATTAGAACTGCGAACAGCTACAATCTGTCTTTGGATTTTCCTTGAAAGTAAAATCACCAAAGAACAAAGAACAAAACTGCCTATACCTACACAACAGTCTGGGTATAATTTTGTTTTAATTCTGTTTGAAGATATTTTGACCACTTGTTAGGGAAACATTTTCTTCTGGAATCTGTACATTAGTCTTGACACTGCTTGCCTGACACGCACGGGTAAATACATTCCCATCTTCACCAGACTAAAAATAGACAACAAATTTCATCTTTCTTCAGGAATAGTGTGCTTCTTTTTACATTCTTTCAGCGATTCTTAAAAATAGAACTGGATTTGGATGCTGACTCCAGTGTCTACGAGGCAATAATAACTGAGATCCTCTGTTTTCCTACCTATGAAATGGAAATAGCAAGACTTGCCTTATCTTGCAACGTGTTTATGAAGCCCAAATCAGGCCCAAAAACACAGCAAAAATACTAAAATGTCAGACACAAACAAAAATTTGTATGTGAACGTTCACAGCAGTGTTATTTATAATAGCCAAAAAGCGAAAATAACTAACCAAAAGACCCATCAACCGATGAATGGGTAAACAAAAAAATGGCATAGCCATAAGATGGAATATTATTTAGCCATAAAAAGGAATGAAATGCTGAAACATGTTACAACATGGATGAACCTTCAAAACTTTGTACTAAGTGATAGAAGCCAGACACAAAAAGCCACATGATATGACCCCACTTCTATGAAATGTCCAGAGTAGGTGAATCCACAAAGAAAGTGAATTAGTGGGGGGCGCCTGGGTGGCTCAGTCGGTTGAGTGTCTGACTTCGGCTCAGGTCATGATCTAACAGTTCATGAGTTCAAGCCCCACATTGGGCTTGCTGCTGTCAGCCTGTAAGTACAGAACCCTCTCTGTCCCCCTCTCTCTCTGCCCCTCCCCCGCTTATGCTCTCTCTCTCTCTCTCTCTCTCTCTCTCAATAAATAAATAAATATATAAATAAATAAATAAATAAATAAAAGTGAATTCGTGGTTGCAGGGTTGGGAGAGAGAAGGGGGAAGGGAGGACTCAGGAGTCACTGCTAAGGGGGACAGGGCTAATGAAAATGTTCTAAAATTAAGATCATGGTGATGGCTGCACGATTCTATGAATATAATAGAAACCACTAAGTTGTACACTTTAAAGGGATCAATTTATGGCACATGAATTATATTTCAATTTTATAAATTATACAATAAAAATAAAATATACTAATATTTCATTGTTATTGTCATTATTTGGGAGTCTCTTTATTTCCAGGTTAGGGGTTTTCCCCTATACTATAGTACTCCCTCTCCCCTCAAAATCTTTCTCTAAAGTACCTAGAGCTGCCCTAACAGGCTTCTGGACAATAACCCAAAAATCAATTTTAATTACAAGAAAGCAGGTGTGGAAGGGCACCTGACTGGCTCAGTTGGAAGAATGTGGGACCCTTGATCTCAGGATCGCAGGTTCAAGCCCCACACTGGGTGTAGAGGTTACTAAAAATAAACTTTAAAAATATTTTTAATAAATAAATAAATAATTTACAAAGCAAGTGTGGAGAAAAAAGGTTGCCCTTCATAAGCATAACCACAGACACCAAGAACTCCTTCTTCCTCTATAAGCTGAACATCACGAAGAAAAGAGGTAGACTCTTCCCTTACCAATACAGTGCCCTCTGGGGATAAATGTATTGTGACATCCCTCTTTACTCCAGCTTGAACTTAGTGCTTATTCTGAGCTTATAATTTCACCTGAGTGAAAACGTGTGTGTGTGTGTGTGTGTGTGTGTGTGTGTGTGTGTGTAGAGAGAGAGAGAAAATTGTAAAAACACAACACAATTTAACTAGGGCTCTTGCTTCCCTCCGACTAAAGTTCACCAAATTTTTAAAATTTCACATGTTTTTGAAGAATGTTTTCTTACTTCCTACAAATTCTGAATAGCTGGTTTTAAAAAAATAATTAGTCAGGACACCTGGGTGGCTCAGTTAAGCATCCGACTTTGGATCAGGTCATTACCTCACCATCCATGATTTCGAGCCCCGTATCAGGTTCTGTGTTGACAGCTCAGAGCCTGGAGCCTGCTTTGGATTCTGTGTCTCCCTCTCTCTCTGCCCCTTACCCAGCTCACACTCTGCCTCTCTCTCTCTCTAAAATAAATAAATATTAAAAAAATTTTTAAGTAAAAGTCAATAGAAAATGAGGAATCACAATTATAATCTTAAAACTTTCACCAATATTATACAATATCATCACTGCAAATGCGGGATATTTATTTCCTATCTACAAACTATTTTCAAACAAAAGGGGATAGAATTTTATTTAGTTTGATCACTTTGTAAGAACAACTAAGGAATATACAACATGAATTTTCACAGAGAATTACTTTGTAATTGTACTGATTATTATTTTTACCACCCACAGAAATAGCATGAAGCATTAAAGGCAAAAAGAATTTTTTAAAAATAATTACTTTAACAGTGTGAGTATAGACACAAAAGTGAAAACCTTAAAAAGCAGCACATGTAAGATGCTCCTGTCTTCATTATCCTTACTGTATAAACTTAGAAAGGAGAGGTGGTGGCTGTGTGGTGCAGTCGGTTAAGCATCATCATCTCAGCTCAAGTCATGATCTCACAGTTCATGAGTTCGAGCCCCACATTGGGCTTTGCATTCCTGGTGCAGAGCCTTCTTGGAATTCTGTCTCTCCTTCTCTCTGCCCCTCCCCGACTTGTGCTCCTGCACTCTCTCTCTCTCTCTCTCTCTCTCTCTCAAAATAAATAAACTTAAACATTTTTTTTAAAAAGGAGGCACATTGGTGGTTGGATCAGTTAAGCCTTTAACTTCGGCTCAGGTCATAATCTCATGGTTTGTGAGTTCGAGCCCCGCATCAGGCTCTGTGCTGACAGCTCAGAGCCTGGAGCCTGCCTCAGATTTTGTGTCTTCCTCTCTCTCTGCCCCACTCCCTCTCATGCTCTGTCTCTCTCCAGAATAAATAAACATTTTTAAAAATTTTAAATAATAATAAAATAAAAGAAGAAGATGTGGAAGGATGTTAATAGCAGCTGTCTGAGCTGCGGATGGTGCATGGTCTTAGCATCTTTGTGCTTATCTATATTTGCTCACTTTTCTGCAAAAAGGATGTAAAAAAAGGTGGAGTATCTTTATAATAAGAGAAAGGAAAGTATTTGTAACTAAAAACACTGTCATTATTTCAGCTCAATTTTACCAACAGATGCCCTCTAAAATAAGGCCAGCCTCGCTATGATTTTAGAAAGATTGACAAAAACTCCAAATAAAACAAGGGCAATTTGCTCAAGACTAAGCAAGGGACCTACAAGGCAAGTCCTTTCAAAGAAAGAGACTGCTTAAGCCATTTATATTGTTTTACTAGATGTTTTCCTTTTTGAGCTTTGTGGTGGCCATTGGGATCTCAGCCTAAATTATAGAATGCTTTTAGAGAAATGCTTTCTTTTTCTCATTTTAAACTGATATTTTAAGAATAATTTGTAGTTAGAACATAGTATGCAAACATAAAATGATCTTAAGTTTATTCTTAAGTAGGTAGAATATTTTTTACACAACTTTTGCAGTAGTAAAAGCTATTTTCATAGAAAGCACAAAAGCAAGGTCTAGTCTATCATGTGTGTAACATTATGGAATGTATAAAGAAGGCCATCCAATACGGATAGACTTAGAGCTCTGTCTTCCCTGACATACTCGCTTGCCAGAAATTGGCCTTTTAAAATATTAAGGCTTATTTTGCCTATATAATAAATTCCTATTTATTTAGCACCAGATGAAGAAAAAATTCAAACAACCAGACATTTTTAGTGAATAAATAACAACTCAATAAAACTGATATCGAAACTTTATTCAGGAATTTATTCAGGCGTTTATCTTAATTACATACTCACACAGGTACGTAAACTTATTTACAGCTGTGTTCATTGTAGCATTATTGGCAATGCCAAGTTACTGGACACAACCAATATATCCATCAATTCTCAGTGGTTAAGTTAAATCCAGGTGTATCCGAATGAAAGAATATTGTGCTTTCATTAAAAAGACAGGTTGATCTCCAAGATCTATCATTAAGTGAAAAATATAAAGTATAAGGCAATATGTGTTGTAGGATCCCATTTGTGTTAAACACAAAAGGGTATACGTATAGGCACATCTGTACATTAAAAATATCTGTAAGGACAAACTTCTGGGGTGGGACAGCCCTTTTGTTGGATTCAGGCCTTCAACTAATGGGATGAGACCCACTTACATTAGGAAAGGCAATGTTTTACTCAGCCTGTTGATTTAAACGTTCAATCCATCCCAAAATACCATCACAGAAACACCCAGAACAACGTTTGATTAAATGTCCGGACACCCGAGTGAGAGAGATTTTCTCCTGCTTGACTGCCTTCAACACTAGACTGTTGTTCTATTTAAACCTTTTTTTTTTTAAAGTGTATTTATTTATTTTGAGAGAGAGAGAGAGCAGGCCTGCGCGCGCGCACACACACACACACACAAGCAGGGGAGGGGGCAGAGAGAGAGGGAGAGAGAGAATCCCAAGCAGGCTCTGTGTTATCAGCACAGAGCCAGACTCAGGGCTCCATCTCACAAAGCGTGATATCATGATGAGAGCTGAGATCAAGAGTCAGACACTTAACCAACTGAGCCACCCGGGGGCCCTTCTAATTTGAACATTGGTTCTTCCTGGGTCTTGAGCCTGCTGACCACAGATCTTGGGACTTGCCAGCCTCCGTAATCACATGAACCAATTCCTTAGAATAAATCTGTTTGATTGTTTATTATTTACGAGAAGTCTTCTATGTGTATATGTATACATATATGTATATATGTATTGTATTTACATATATACACACTTTTTACAGGCGATATATAGACATAGACATATTGGTACCATTTCTCTGCAGAACTCTGACTAATACACACCAGATTCAAAGGAACATGATCCCAGAGAAGCTGAAGACCCCAGATCACGCAATATCCCGATTTGTAGAAATGGCTCCTCCTGACACAAAAGTGTAGCAAAGTTTGGAAAGGGGTTTAGACACGTTCCCCCAGCACTTTTACTAGAAATCTGTTTATGCTAGCTTTTTCTCTCATATTTGTTTCAAATATATTCTTGAAGGAACCTCAAATTTGTCCTATAAAATAGCAGCTAGAGTTTACTCTACCTCCGTTCAGGGAATATGGGCATCTATCATTTGTGTATAAAGGTTTGCTTATAAATAAACAGATTTGCTAGACCATGAGTAGATACTAATTTTTAACACTTATCCTTCCAGTCATGGCACATAACTCCGACCACAACAGACAATAAATACATGCTAGTATTTATCGATCAAAATACTAGCCAAGCAGCAGCTGGAGCAGATGTGCCAGGACAGGGAATTTGCTCAATCCAATTGCAATGGACAAAGGACGGTGTTTAATAAAATCTCAGAATCTAGAGACACTCCTACATTGAGTGGTGGAACACAAGGATAGTTTCAAAACGAATTTATCTTCTCACTCCCGAGGGAAGCCAAAGACAAATGAAAATATCTAAGAAACATGCAGTTTTTGAGAGGGGAGATTAAGAACTGAACTTAAACTTTCAGAAAAAGGAATCCTGTATTGATAAGGTCCACTGGAAATATATGCAGACGGTGAGCACATATGCAAATAAAGGGGCAGTGGAAATGTGAACAGCAATGCTTCCCACACATGGCTTCATTGAACCCGTCTGTATCCATGAGGTAATAATAGGATCCTGTTTTACAAATAGAGACTGTGAGGCTTGGAGGCTTTGGTAATTACAAAATCCCAGCTTCCAAATCAGGGTAACACTCCACCTTCCATCCAAGTCTCCCAAATGTTCTGCTTTTCCTGGCTGTTTGTTTGTGTTCATTACCTTCTCTGCAGATCCAAGGTGATACTAATTGTATTCTTCCCAGTGAAAGTACGTTGTTAGGTAACCCAGGGGTAGGCTTTTTTCCCTCTTTGTCCCTCTAAAGTATTCACTGTCTGAAAGGTGATTCTTCTGGACCCAGAAGCCCCTGATGAGAACTCTGGGACCAGGGAGGGGTGCGGGAGGGAAAAAGGGCCATGCCTCTCCCTCTCACAGACACTGCCGGGTGAACCTTTGGCCAAAGCCACTTTGCTCGGGGCTACTTAGTTAAGAATCTCACAACAACCAAGCCAGGCAGAACCATTTGTTACAGAGGGCATTTTTTTTAACGTTTGAATCTGAAACTCTTTAAGTGAAACACACACTCATCAAAATCCCCAGCTATCTTACACTTGGCTGCACCCCCCACCGACATTTGCCTTACATCTGTGGCCCCTGAAGACATTTGAAATTGTAACTTCTAAAGCAGGTCTCCACTGCCAAGTCACTGGTGTTTATTGCAAAGCTGCACTGAATAGGGAGTGAGGGATCGAACACTGCACCCCTCATCTAGATGCTCAGTTGCCTTAAGCTTCACTGTGGCTAAGATTTCATGCCTCACTTCCAGGGCAGGGGGATTAACTTCCAGGGGCAGGGAACTATTAACCCCATTTTACATACGAAGAACCTGAAGCTCTAGGCATAGAATGACATTCTGATGTCACAGGCTATGGGATTCTGATGCAGATGGCCAGTCCTGGGCCCTCCTCAACTATAGTGCCTTAGTTGCTTTCTACCTTAGCCGTCTAGTATCTTCTGCCTTAAAGAGGAAAGAGCTGCGAACGTTGAACTGGGGGTCTAGAATAAAACTTCACATTTTTCCCATTAACATGACTTCGACTTTATTTCTTGGAAATGAACAGCCTAGTCTTATTAGGCCTAGAAAACATTCTCCCTGACTTTTTCCTACATCACATCGTGACGCATCCCATGGGAACCAGACGGTGAGTAACACAAGGCCCGAACACCCTTCCCAAGAGAGGAGGCAGAGGAAGGGAAGGAAGAAGAAGGTAGGGAAGAGTCTTAAGGTTTCCTTTATAGTTTAATATATGGTACATCTTGAATGAACGTTGAAGCCTCTTTAATATTCTGTCTTTAAAACTCTGCATAGGAGCATCTGGGTGGCTCAGTCAGTTAAGCACCTTACTTCAACTCAGGTCATGATCTCATAGTTCATGAATTTGAGCCCCGCACTGTGCTCTGTGCTGACAGCTCAGAGCCTGGAGCCTACTGCAGATTCTGTGTCTACCTCTGTCTCTGACCCCTCCCCCATTCATGCTCTCTGTCTCTGTCTTTCTCTCTGTCTCAAATAAATAAATAAACATTAAAAATTAAATAAAGCTGCATAAAAGAAAAAACAAGACACCCAGCGGGCACTTGGGTGGCTCAGTGAGTCAAGCACCTGACTTGAGCTCGGGTCATGATCTCAAGGGTTCGTGAGTTCGAGCCCCGCATTGGGCTCTGCACTGTCAGTGCAGAGCCCACTTTGGATTCTCTGTCTCCCTCTCTTTCTGCCCCTCCCCAACTTACGTGTTCATGCTCTCTAAATTAATAAATAAATAAACAAATAAATCTTAAAAATATATTTTAAAAAAACAAGACACCCAGAAAATGCATCCTAATACAGGGTCCCAGGGAACCAAGAATATCTACAGATCTCAAACCTGACTCTTTTCCTACACATGCCAAAGTCGCGAGTTTCCTTCATGGAGGCAGGGACTTTGTGGGCCACTGAGACAGCTGCTAAGTGACCAGAGCCTACTGTGACTTGGAAGTCATCCCTAATGGTAACTACAGAGGCTTATAAAAGTTAAATAAATGAATAAGAAAAACAAATAAGGCATCCATGCATTCATACATTTGTGATGTACTCAGGGTAGAAAGCTATTCGAAGCTAATTGCTAAGCAAATTAACGAACTGAATTGCCCAGAAATTGTCATTTAGTATGGGTAACATAATGCAGTGTATTAAATACAAACTATCATTGACCCTAGAGGAACTTTTATTTAAGAAGGGGGAGAAATTATGCCTTAGAGCATTCATATTTTAAGCTCTTTACCATCTGTTTGGGTGAAAGACTATATAAAGGCCAGTAATTACCATTATCACCAATTATCTGTCACTAGAAATTTTTTTCAGTTTACCATTAGCACTAAATTTGAAGCAAGAAATAGGCTTATTAAATCCTAGAATAGATTTTTATTCTCTATAGAGACATGTAGTCTACAAAATACTTTTGATATTCTAACGTGGAACTCGAAGTCTGAAAACAATAGGAACTAAGCCAACATACTTCTGTGCATGGAACTGTCTGTCCAGTCCTCATACTCACAGGGCTGTATAATCTGAGCTCAGTTATGTGTTCGATTCAGGTAGGTTCCAGCCGGACCTTACCAGGTAGACTCTGGCAACAGATAGAGTAACAGGTAAGTATCAGAAGAGACTACGGCTGGCATGGATTTCAAAGGCCCTACGACTCTCAGATTTGGTGATTCTAGGACCTAGAAGGGAAAGTTAAGACATATTTACTAGCTAGTGAATGAAACTCTCATTCACTCGCCCTCCCGCATTCACACAAATGCTTAATACATCGTCGGCCCATAGAAAAAGCCTGATAAATGTTAGTTGCTGTTTGTAGTTGTAGGTTGGCTCTTGGTTTCTTGGCTTGATTTAATCAGGTTGTCTCTAGTAATCTACTAACTTTATTTCAAAAGAGCTGAGGTATCAGATAGTCTTTTTCGCCAATTTCCTAAGCAAACTCATATTCCAATTGTCTTATATCTAGATAATTTAATTTCATGGCTTGATTTTTCCCTCAACTCTCAACACAGCGTAAAATCAAATTACCTGCTACTTGACTCTGGAGCCAAGGATTTACTCAAGAACCAAAAACGATATTCTAGAAAAACATGGCTGCTTCTTTTCATGATGTGTCCTCAGAGGTAATGGACACCCTGTTTCAGCCAAATGCCTAATGCCTCTAACCTTCTGATGCCATCTGATATTTCCATCCTTATTACCTAGTTGTTCCTGACATGAACCTTAGGCTACAGTAAATCCAGACTATATAATGATCCCTGAACCTCAAAGTTTAATTAATCTAGAAAATTTACTGAACACATCTATAAAATACCTTTATTCCGTGCCTTCGTTCATTCCATCTCCTCTTCCAGTAGTTAATTTCTTCCATATTCTATTCACACTTTAAGATCGTGGTAGATATGGCTCAGAAATATGTCTTCCCAAACTCCCTTTCCTGGAAATTGCCGGCATCCACCCTTCAACACTAGGACTGCTAAGGGAATAGGTAGGTGTAGGCGACAGTGATTTTATCATGTGTTTTCTCAATTGAATAAATTGTGTAGAGTAAATAGCTAACCCAAACTGGACCAATGAGATTCTTTTGCTGGGAATTTGGAATTAACAGTCAGTTCAACACAGAGCGTTATGTAAAAGCCCATCTAAGGTTTACTCTTGGGTTTATTCAACCCCAAGCCATGTGCACGACAAAGTTATGGAGAATCAGAGACCCAGAGTAAGCAAAGCAAGTCTGTTTGCCAGACGGAAGAGAGCATGCCTGTAAAGTTGAGTGCAGAATTATGCCACGACTGAAAGAAAAACAGCCATGGTCCTTGCAGCTCCTGGGGCGCAGCTCCATTCCCAGCTGTATTTCATTGATGTGAGAGCTCTGCATCCTAAAAATAAACCTCCCTTTCAATTGGAATTCATTTGAGTGGATTTCCATCCCATACAATTGCGTTTTTTGCCTTAAAAAAAGAAAAAAAAAACACCCTCACTCAGAGGACAACTCTTCCATGATAGTTTTCTAAATCGTCCCAACTGGAACGCTTCTTGCCTTACTATGCTACCTTGTCATGACCTGCCTGCTTGTCTGTTCTCACTGCCTTCTAGTCACTGTACTTCCTCCTGGGGGCTTAACCTCCACCAAAGCCCTAGTATAGATCGTGTTTTGTTATCTGCAGAAACTGCTCTAGTTCAATGACCTAGCACTGCTCTGATGGCATTAAAGTGGTCAGACTTGAGCTTGTTTCTATAACCAAATTCCATCCTTGTCCTTGCTTTGATAATTTGGCCTATGCCATCCTACCAAATTGACCTTACCTTGACCTGACCAGTCATTTTCTGAAACCACAATTCTTTTTTTTCTTCAAGATTTTATTTAAACTCAACTTAGTTAACATACAGTGTAGTATTCATCCCTTGCATATAACACCCTGTGCTCATCCCAACGAGAGTCCTCCTTAATGCTCATCACCCATTTACCACATCCCCCCACCTACCTCCCCTCCAGCAGCACTCAGTTTGTTCCTTATGGTTATTTAGTCTCTTTTGGTTTGCCTCCCTCTGTGTTTTTATCTTATTTTATATTTTCGTTCCCTTCCCCTATGTTCCCCTATGTTCCCCTATGTTCATCTGTTTTGTTTCTTATATTCCACATATGAGTGAAATCACTGTATTTGTCTTTCTCTGACTGACTTATTTTGCTTAGCATAATACACTCTAGTTCCATCCATGTTATTGCAAATGGCAAGATTTCATTCTTTTTGATCACTGAGCAATATTCCATCATAAATGTATTCTACATCTTCTTTATCCATTCAGTAGTCAATGGACATGGGGGCTCTTTCCATATTTTGGTTGTTGTGAATAGTGCTGCTATAAACATTGGGGTGCATGTGCCCTTTTAAATCACTATTTTTGTGTCCTTTGAGTAAATACCTCATAGTGCAATTGCTGGGTCGTAGGGTAGTTCAACTTTTTAACTTTTTGAAGAATCTCCACACTGTTTTCCCGAGCGGCTGCACCAGTTTGCATTCCTACCAACAGTGTAAGAGGGTTCCCCTTTCTCTGCAACCTTATCAACATCTGTTGTTTCCTGAGTTAATTTTAGCCATTCTGGCCTGTGTGAGGTGGTATCTCATTGTGGGTTTGATATGTATTTCCCTGCTGATGAGTGATGTTGAGCATTTTTTCATATCATGAGCCACTTTTATGTCTTCTTTGGAGTAACATCTGTTCATGTCTTCTGCTCATTTCTTAACTGGATTTATTTTTTGGGTGCTAAGTTTGAAAGTTCTTTATAGACTTTGGATACTAGCCCTTTACTGGATATGTCATTCGCAAATATCTTCTCCTATTCCATTTCTTGTCTTTTAATTTGTGTGTGTGTGTGTGTGTGTGTGTGTTGTTTTGTTTTTTAGAGAGAGAGAGAAGGAAAGCAAAAGCGGGGGAGGGGCACAGGGAGAGAGAAAGAGAACCTTAAGCAGGCTCCATGCTCAGTGTGGAGTGCAATGCAGGGCTGGATCCCATGACCCTGGGATCATGACCTGAGCTGAAATCAAGAGTCAGAAGCTTGACTGAGCCACCGAGGTATCCCAGTTGGCTTTTTAGTTTTGTATACAGTTCTAAGGCTGGGGCTCTGTCAGACCATCCTAATCTTAGTCACCTTGTGGTGTTAGATCAGTGGTTTTCAAATGGGCACATTTGGCAATGTCTGTTATCACAACCTGAGTAGGAAGAGGTGCCACTAGTATCTAGTGGGAAGAGCCCAGATGTGCTGGTAAACATCCTGCCATGTACAGGTTAGAACCCTACAACAAAGAATCATCTAACCCCAAATGTAAACAATGCTGAAGCTGAGAAATCCTACTTTAGAGTACTGAGCAAATGATCTTGAGCAAACTATGTAACAACTCCACGCTTCAGAATTTTCCTCCATATAAATACAGATATATTTCTTGTAGGGTTATCACAGAACCTAACACACCTTTGCTACTTTGTCCTAATTATGATTGTACGATGAAAAAAAACCTTTAATAATTATGGCATTATGTAACTATTCCTTCTTTATTCTGTCTATACCTGGGGGTTGGAAAAACTCTTGGCAGTAGTGTATTACATGTTTAGTCATCAAACTTTTGGAATTCTAAAGGCTTTGATCACATTTGTCTCTTGGTTTTTTTAAATAAAATTTTGTTTTATGGTGGTAAAATTTACATAAGATAAAATTTATCATCTTAACCATTTTTAAATGTACAGTTCAATGATATTAAGTACATTCACATTGTTTTGGGTTTTGCTTTTGTTTTACATGCTTATTTATTTATTTTGAGAGAGTGAGAGCATGTAAGCAGGGGAGAATCAGAGAGAGAGAGAAAGAGAGAGAGAGAGAGAGAGAGGAGAGTCCCAAGCAGGCTCCATCCCACAGACTGAGATCACGGTCTGAGACGAAATCAAGAGCTGTACACTCAACTGACTGAGCCACCCAGGCGCTCCATCCATTCACATTGTTGTGCAAACATTACCATCATCCATCTCGGAACTCTTTTCATCTTGCAAAATTGAAAATATGGAAATACTGATTAAATCAAAACTCCCCATTTCCTCCTCCTCCCAAGCGTTGGCAATCACCATTTAACTTTCTGTGTCTATGAATTTGACTACCTTAGGTATTTACATAAGCGTAATCATACAGTATCTGCCTTTTCAAGACTAGCTTATTACACTTAGCATAATATCCTGAAGGTTCATCCGTGTCAGAATTTCATTATTTTTTAAGGCTGGATAATATACCACAGTTGCTTTATCCTATTCTCTGTCTATGGCCACTTGGGTTTTTTCCACATTTTAGCTGTTGTGAATAACGCCGCTATGAACATTGGTTGTAAAACATCTCTTCAAGGCAGTGCTTTCAATTCTTTTGGGTATATACCCAGAAGTGAAATAGCTGAATCATACAGTAATTTAATTTTTAATTTTTTAAGGAACAGGAATATTGCTTTCCACAAGACTATCCTATTTTACATTCCACCAACATTGCACAAAATTCCAATTTCCCCACATCCTCACCAACCCTTGTTATTTTGTTTTCGTTTTCTTATAGTAGCCATTCTTGTGAATGTGAGGTGGTATTTCACTGTAGCTTTGATATGCATCTACCCAATGATCAGTGATGTTGAGCGTCTTTTCATGTGTTTATTGGTCATTTGAACATCTTCTTTAGAGGAATGTCTAGTCAAGCCCATTTTTAAATTGGGTTGTTTGGTTTTTTTGTTGTTAAGTTTTAGGTGTTCTCCATATATCCTTAATATTAATCCCTTATCAGATGTATAATTTGCAAATATTTTCTCCCATTCTGTGGATTACCTTCTTACTGTTAGTACTGTCTTTTTATGCATGGAAGTTTTTATTTTTATGAGTCCGATTTGTCTGTTTTTTCTTTTATTGCTCCTGTCTTTGGTGTCACATCCAAGAAATCACTGCCAAATCCAACATTTTGAAGCTTTTGTCCTATTTTTATTCTAAGAGTGTTATAACTTATCCGTGTCTTCCTTGCATTTGTTTTCAGTGCTTTATTTTTCCAGATAAAGTCTGCAGACTAAAAATGTCCCAGGTAAAATGCATGCAGATGGATCACTCATCTCCTCGCCTATCCAGATACTCACGTACATGTGTTAGCGTATCACTTGCTGCAAGAAATAGAAAAACCATTTCACACAAATACAGGAAAATGTGGGTATATCAGATAGGGTACACGAATGGTTAAACAAATAAATCCCCAAATGTAAAACTGTTCAAACAAACAAACAAACAAAAAACAAGTTTATGTTTTGTTTATGCAACATCCAAAACAAATATTTCCAACTGACGGCAGGCTCTCTTCAAAGTAATGACTCAAAGACCAATGCTTCTTCCTTCTGCTGCCATCTTTGATGGGTTCCATGTCTATTTGCATCCAGCTGGGGAAAGGGGACAGAGAGAGTGGAGGAGTCATATTTGCTTCTTAATCACCTTGGTTTCAAAGTGACATATATGACTTCTACTTCCAAGCCTTTGGCAATACCAATCACATGGCCCTTCCTCGATGCGAGTAGCTGGGAAATGAAGTCTCCGATAGCAGAGCTGCTTGCCAATAGTTGTTCTCTCCTTGCACTGTCCAATATGGTGGCCACCGCCCCATGAAGCTCTTGGGCACCTGGAATGTGGTTCATTCAAGTTGAGCTATGCTGTAAGTATAAAGTGCACACCAGATTTTGATATGACTTAGTATGAAAAGAAGGATGTAAATATCTCATTGATAATTTTTATATTGATTATATATTGAAATGGCAATACTGTGGATATATTGGATTAGATAAAATGTATTATTAAAATTAATTTCACCAGTTTCTTTTTACTTTTTTACCATTGTCATTAGAAAAATTTTAATTACATATATGGCTTACATTCTGTATTTTTTTAAAAAGGGACCTCTTTCATTTTTTTTAGGCCTACTTATTTATTTTGAGAGAGAGAGAGCATGAGCAAGGGAGGGACAGAGAGAGAGGGAGAGAGAATCCCAAGCAGGCTCCTCACTATCAGTGCAGAGCCCGACGTGGGGCTCAAACTCACAAACTTTGAGATTGTGACCTGAGTCAAAATCAAGAATCTGATGCTTAATCAACTGAGCCACCCAGGCACCTTCCATAGCGTTAGCTGCTATGGAAATTAGCCTCCTTTGTTATACAGATAATCTTCATAGAATCAGGATACAGAGTAAATCTGGGCCACCCACAGGACCGGAAGAAATCTAAACATTCTGTGGAATCAAGACGCGTGCTCTCTTTTATTTCTTTTCTTCCTCTTTCTCCCTCACTGGAGCTACAAGGTCACTGTCTTCTGTCTGGATACCTCCTGACTTTAGTCTTCTTTTTCTCTCTGTCTTTCTCTGTCTCTTTTTCTCCAGGTGTTTTTTTCATCCCTGCTTGGATCAGCTGCTGTCAGGAGAGTGAGGTCAAATGGCTTGCTGCCCATTTGCTAGAAACAATAACAGGTTCTCAGGAAAGGGGCGCAGGTAGGTCAGACAGACCGACATGTTTGCTCACGTCATTTAAAATGTGTAAATGCTACATGAGCTTGGCAGCTGTCAAAATTCCCCAATTTTTACATGTAATAGACTGTATTTGCTTCAAGGCTTTTGTAAGAACTCTGTGTTGAATAGATGACAAATTTAATCCGAGGGTATGCTATTCAACTCATGTCATCACCAAAGAAAACATGTAACTAATCTTTCTTTCTGGGGCTTGTACCCATGCCCAGAAAGACTCAACCTCACTGACAAGCTTTGAAGTTTCAGCAGTGTACTTTGGACTCAATGTATATTCATATAACATCAGATTCATCTCATTGGATCAAGCTCATCAAACCATAAGCAGAAATTATGTGAGGGTACAAAGTTAATAAATGGAGAGTATACCCTGAAATATATTCTTCTATAGGGCTAGAACTTTTAAATTTTGGCGCCATTCTCTAGAGTTTAAGAAATGTCTATAAGTAGCCCCTGTTCAAATATATGTATATATGTATAAATTTGTAAATATATTTATATGCATATATTCATAAATATATATGTATGCATAGATTACCAGATGGTTTTATAGTCTTAGGAAGCATTTATATGCCAGATATGGTCCTAAATTTATTATCACCAATAACAATTTATCAGAAATGGGTTTTTCAGATTATTATCTTCCACCCAGCAGAAAAAAGGGGGGGATGTCCCAAAAGAATAGAGTACAGGGTAGTAACTTCTGTTAAAAGATGGGTATGGTAGGCTTCAGAGTATGTCCAGGAAAGATGAGCTTTAGTGGGGCCCTGCAGGAGAACACCAGACAGCCACAGTGTGGGCTAGAACCCTGGGCATCTGGAAGGGCAAGGGATGTAGGAGATGCTGCAGAAAGAGAGAGCAGCAGTATCACAAATACACATTTTGCCTCCTTTATCTTGCTGATGGAACTTGAGCTTGGACAAGGATCTTCTTTTTGCTAGAGGCTATGGGCTTCAAAGTTGGTAGGACTCTCCTGAGTAAGTCCCTGAGATTCTTTTGGACCCACGTCTGTAAGTGGAGGACCTTCCAGCAATGAGCTGATGTTTCCTGGGGCATTGTTAGGATACTCAGGGCTAGCTGAGTCATTGAGGATGCACACTTTGCCTTTCTGTCTCCTACAAAGCCTGCTCAGAGTCCAGTGGGTGTGTAGGTGGGCCAGGAGAAGGCCTCCACCCTGACGGCACATTGAGCTAGGTCTATCATCTCCCACTAGAATGAAGATCTACCTCCTGAGAAGTCTAACTTCTCTTGAGGAGCATTATCTTTCCCTTTCGCTGGGTAGAGATAGGGTGAGCAGGCTTCTGTCATCTGTACTTCCCTCTCAGCTCGGAATCTAGATGAACACCAGAGGGACATTTGCCAGAGAGGAGGATGAAGGAATGCAGGCAGCTTAGGTACCCTCTATAACTCATCAGTGGCTTTGAGGTCGACACGTAAATCTTGGCTGAATCATTGGCCTTGTAATTTCTATAACAGATAGTACTTCTCAGCTCATGTTGTTTCTAGTACCTGTTCCAGAAATTAAACATCTATCTTGCACATATTCACAACATTTTACTGGAACCACATTATTGACACTATGAGGACAGAAACCACTTCTTTCTTATTGGTTTTTTCCTCTAGTATCTCTAGAGCTAAAAACGGAATGAATGAATAAATGCACAAGTGAATTTACCTATCCTCTTGGTATTATGTTGTCTATGTTGATTGTACGTCTTTGTTACCGTCATTCTTTGGGGGAAGACGAAGATCTGTTTTACTTTATTCTGTGTCTCGGAGAAAGCTGTATCAGGGAACCACTTACTGAAAATTACTTATTAACAAAGAACTGGGTAAGAACGCTTAGACATTTAAGTTATAGATGACAAATAACCCTTTCCTCTAAACTATCAACTCCTTTTGTTCTCTTGCTAGATGAAAATAAAATGGAGATAACATAGATAATGAATAGTATTTGCACAGAACTGTATCATGTTGAAAAAAAACACCCATATCCTATTCATTTTAGTTTTAGAGGATCTTCTCAGAAATAGAGCTAGCACGATAATCTGTTTTATTACTAAAAGAGTAACAAGGCTCAGCTAGCTGTAGTGTAGTTGAGGGAGCATATCTCTGATGAAATAAGAGGAGTAGGGCTCACTAATTATGATGCGCTACTTAAATTGTGAAATCTGAATATAGATTTTTGCATATTGACTCTTAGGTTACAGACTTTAGGTTGCAGCCAAAACCACAGTCGTCTGACTCCTACACATCCCTCAGATCTCAATTCAAATGTCTCTTCCTCCAGGAAGCCCTCCCTCTATTCAACAGACCGGGTCAGTCTCCTTAGTATATGTTCTCATATACACCTGGCAGCTTTCTTACACAGTACTTAACACAGTTGTCTCTCCTGAGCTTTTTTGTGGCATCATTTGACTATTGTCCTGTGTCCTTGGCCAGAAAGCACGTGGCTTACCAAGATATTTCTGGAACTTAGCACACAGTAAACACTCAATAAATACCATAGCATTCATCACTGAAGGAACAAATAAATGTTAACTTTTCAAAATGGAGTTTAAAGTCCTAGAAGGCATTCAGAGACAGGTAAAAATAGAGCTTTGTTTTCAGAGAATTTGGATTGATGTTTATATTTCAGGAGAATTTTTAAAATTTAAATAAAGGTACCAAAGAGGTAGATTTAGTTCTTACTAAGTTATATTATTTATAATTATACATGTACACAAAAAGACTATTTAAAACATTTACAAACATTTATTTTATTTTTATTTTAGAGAGAGGGAGAGGGAGAGCAGGGGAAAGGGGTAGAGGCAGAGGGAGAGAGAGAATCTTTTTTTAAATTTTTTAACGTATTTTTAAAATTTATTTTTGAGAGACAGAGCGTGAGCAGGGGAAGGGCAGAGAGAGAGGGAGACATAGAATCTGAAGCAGGCTCCAGGCTCTGAACTGTCAGCATAGAGCCCAATGCAGGGCTCAAACTCACAAAACGTGAGATCATGACCTGAGCTGAAGTTGGACACTTAACCAACTGAGCCATCCAGGGACCCCAAAGGAGAGAGAGAATCTTAGGCAGGCTCCATGTTCAGCGTGTAGCCCGAGGCGGGGCTTAATCCCACGACCCTGGGCTCATGACCTCAGCTGAAATCAAGAGTTGGACATTCAACCGAGCCACCAGGCACCTCTTCCTTAAAACATTTAAAAACATTTAAAACACCGCTTAACATCCATAAATCAGTGATTTAATTCAAACTTATTTTTCAAAAACTTTATTTTATGCTTTCTTTATAAAAGCACAAGTTAAATGCTGCATTTCATTAATGTTTCTTCCCTAATAGCCTAAAAATCCTATACTTAAGAAAAAATATTTGATTCATATTATCTGTGGCAATATATTTTATTAAAATGATATTAAGCAAGGAAGAAAATCGCTAGGAAATTTCAAGAAATAAAAATACTATCAAGGTATACATGGATTAAATTTATAGGAAACTTTACCCTACCTCCTACTTTTGAAAGTTTTATAGGACAGTAAAACATTTAAAATTAAAAAAAAAAACATGTTGACTAATGAAGGAAAGAAAGCCTACAGGTTTTTCCAACTCTGCTTGGTCCATAATAAAAACTAAGCACCACTTAATAGAAGTGAATTATAAGTCATTTCAGTGTGGAAAAAAAACAAAAAAAACAAGAGGTAATAACAAAACATGTCTTATTAAAGCTGTCAAAATTTTAATGTGGAAGATTATGATTCATTTTCTTTCAGGCTAGGCACTGATAAAATATTTATAGAAAGATTATCATTTTCTTAATGTTTTTCATATTCACATGTAATGTTGTGTTAAGATATCCTTAGACGCAGAGAAAAGAAGACCTTAATGAGCAAAAATGGAGGGAAAAAGGATTTAGCGGAAACTTTTTGAGACAATTTTCTTTTTCTCTTTCCTTTTTTTTTTTAAAGTAGGCTCCATGCCCAGTGTGGAGCCCAATTCAGGACTTGAACTCATCACCCTGAGATCAAGACTTGAGCTGAGATCAAGAGTCAGACACTTAATCGACTAAGCCACCAAGACTCCCCAAGACAACTTTCTTAATATAAAGACTCTAGTAATAGTAAATAAAAAGTGACTGAGGTATTTAAATAAGAGATTCAGAGCAAGCCCAGAGAACTGTTTGGGGAGAATAAAAAGGCATGGAGTTCATCAATGTTACTAGAGTAAGAAATAATTGAATCTATAGACCTCTGAAGAGTTGGTTTCCCTAAACAATGAGTTTTCATCCCTGATAAGCCGTCATTTCCTACTTGTGTTATTTAGCTTAATCATGGAATTTTACCTTCATCAAAAGTTCAGGAGGCTTACTAAAACTCTTAAGTGTTTTGTTTAGGTGAATTCTTTAGTTATTATGATGCTGATTCACAGGAGTCTGACATAAATGATACATAATGCTAGAAAATTGAGTTTAAAACACACTTCTTTTTTATATTCTTGTTCCCATAAAAGAAGAATAGAAAATCAAGTCTAATGCCGCTGGGTTACTGACACTTCAAATAAGATTTAATTAGTTTCTCTGACAAAGCAGTAAATCTTTAAATTAAAGAGTTCAGGAGTGCTTAGCCCCATAAATTCTCTAAGGAAATTTAAATAGGAATACTAAGTTTTAAATACATCTTTCTTGGTGCTTTCCATGAGGTAGCCCATGTTGGCCCTTGACAAATGGCAAGCATAAATATACCCTGAATCTCTAAAAGTGCATTTCAGGCATTCCGTAAAATAAATCTCACAGTGTTAAGGTATTAGAAGTCAACGTCCAGAGAATGATATAGACAAAAATATCAATGAATGAATGTTATAGTCTTCTACAACAATAGTCAATGTTTACTAAGCGCTTATGAAACACTATGGCCTGTTCTAAGTGCTTTGCATAGATTGAATATTTCTTTAATCCTTCTATCAACCCTATGTAATTGGTCCTATTATCATTTCCATCTTATAGATGAGAAAACAAGGGCATAAACAGGTGACTTGCTAAGAATACACTGCTGGAGGGTGTCTGTAGCAAAGACTGGGGATATGCCAACTATATCCCCTTGGGCCTTATCAGTGTAGTTCACACTGAGGCCCCACTTTTAATTGCCAGGGCCTGCTGCAACCCACTCTGTGTTCTATGCAAGTCAGGCCAGAAAATCCAGAACTGGAATCTGCACTGATGCCCCCCCAGGAGCCCTCAACCAATGACTGACGGTTGGGAGTTGGCATAAAATGTCCTAGGTCCGTCACTCCTCAGGTAGGATAACTAAGAGACACAAGTACTATATTGGCTACTAAGAGTTCCCAAGCGGGACTAAACTTATGTTACATACAGTCATAACTTGCTTGAAAATTCATTATTTACTGGCTGTTTTCCCTCCCCTTTCTTATTCCCTCCATCTTTACTAGTGATTACTGGGATTACCTACCAAGTAAACTATTTGCACTCATATCCTTATCTTAGAGTCTGTTTCTGGGGAACCCAAACTAAAAGATACAATTTGAACTCAGTCTGGCCACAGGGTCTATGTATTTAATCAATACAATACCCTGCCCATCTCCCCCCTACCAAAAGGCATATATTTAATAAAAAATTGTCTCAAGACATGATAGGAGGAAGAATCTTTGTTTTCATTTTTCACCTTGCATCCCACCTACTTGTCAAGAACTGTGAAGGGTCTGAGATTTTACTCTCCTTGCCAGCAAGCAAATTGGCATGCCATTGTTTGATGAAGGCTGGTGGAAGACACAGACTCCTGGGTCAGAGACAAGAGACTGTATTACCCACAACAGCAGGAGCTAGAGAATCCGCATTTGCACCGGGTCCCTGAGGTTCATTTCCCACTAGGCAATGTGGACAAGCCCAGGTAGATAACTGTACTTGTGCTGGGCTGTGTTATGGGAGAAAACTCCTGAGGTTGGAGAACCCCAATCTTTTACAGGGGACAATAAATAGGTATGGCCTGCTCTTTGCTCCAGAGAGAGACACTGTCTCTGTCTTTCAAGGTTGTTAGTTATACAAAAATCTTTGAAAAGAGAGCCCATAATAAAGGCGATCAATGACTCACTTGAAAAGTACGCCAATGGTGGATTGTCTGCTAGGTTTTGAAATTAAAAAAAAAAAAAAGTTCACGGTTTCATCATACAATGGAAACATAATTATGCCTTAAACAGAAAATTGCAAAACAAACAAATGACAACATTTAAAAAATTGTTTATTACGTTGTTCTTCATTTTTATATGTTTGTTATTTTGCTGTCAACTAATAAATACATTTTCCTTTGATGTCCACAATAATCCTGTCGGGTATTTTATAGCTGGTGGAAAAAATGGCTCAGAAGATAAGGAGCAGCTTCACTGACACTCATCTAGTAAGTGGTGGAATCAAAAGTTAAACTGAAGACTTCTGGGGTGCCTGGGTGGCTCAGTTGGTTAAGCAACTGACTTTGGTTCAGATCATGATCTCGTGGTCTGTGAGTTCGAGCCCCCCCCATCGGTCTCTGTGCTGACAGCTCAGAGCCTGGAGCCTGCTTCTGATTCTGTGTCTCCCTCTCTCTCTGCCCCTCCCCTGTTCACACTCTGTCTCTCTCTGTCTCTCAAAAGTTAAATAAACATTTTTAAAAAATAAATAAACTAAAGACTTGTAACTCTAAGCTGCCAAACATTTGACTAGTAGCACCAGAGTACACGGTCAGCTACCTGGAACTGAAAAACCTAAAAGATTTGGTGGATCCCTTCATTTCTTCAATGCTACACATGCTCTTGCCAGAATTTTGGGAATGGTGCTGAAGATACAAGCTGGGGTAAAGGGAGAGGTGCAAGAAGAGGAGAGGACATAAATATGTCCTTTTTTGTTTTTTAATGTTCAGCTTCTCTTTTCTATATTCATGTTTTTTTTTAAGTGGTTTGCACTGAGTCCCAGAAAAGTTGTGGGTTTGGAATTGAGCTGTGAAAAAAAAAATTCCAGAATTATCAGAATGGTAGCATTTTAACTCAAATGGATGAAATCCATATTTATTTCAGAATTTCATGCATTTTTCCCACCAGGGAAACATGCACAATTTAAGCGCATTCAAAAGCACAAGCTAATGGTAGATTGTTGGACATACTATTTACAGCATCAGGGTGCCATCATTTATGACATGTATTATGCCTGAGAAAAGTACATAGATCAACTTCTATTACATCAAGTTACAATTAAAGTGCCTTATGGAAATCTGTTCCTTAAACGAATCTTACAGTGAATTCATTTTGTAAAAACAACAACTGCTCTTAGAGAGACATTATGATTAGTGGCAAAAGCCTTGGTCAAAGAGTAGAAATTCTGGGATTCTAGTGCTACTGACCCTGTGTGTCCTTTGTGACAAGGGGAATTGAACTAGATAATCGCTAAGCATCTCCATTCAGATTTCCTTTTCGTGGAGCACCGACTCAGACAGATGTGGTTTGCCTCTCAGCGGTGCTCCTTGCTGGATACACACTCTCCCACAAGTTAGGGAACCTTCTTACACTGTTTCCTAACCTGTTAAATAAGTGTAGTAACACATACTTCAAACAATACTTATGAGTATTAAATTAATTTAGATAACACTTTTTAAATACTTTGTACAGTGCCTCGAACTTACTAAACACTCAATAATTTGCAATCAGTATCATTGTTAAGCCTACATTTTCATGTATCAAATTCACTTCCTGTGAGACCTCCTGAACTATTCTTTTAACTAAAGTCTGACTATAACTAATTTAATCCACATATTCATTTTTCCAGCATCTTATTGTAATTTTTCAAATCAACCGTAAAGTTGAAACAAACCCTCCAGTGAATATCTATATCTCTACCACCTAGATCATATAATTAACATTTCACTAGAGTGTTCTCACACGTCTGTCTACCCATTCCTTCAGCCACCCACCAAATCTTTTTAATGCATTTTAAATGCAGTGGAAAACATCAGCATACTTCTCTCCTAAACATATCAGTCTGCATATTGTTAAATAGAGTCCAGGATTTGCTTGTGGCTCTTTTTTTTTTTTTCATAATTTGAGGTAAAATCTGAATAGAATGAAAATATTCATTTATTTTTATATTTTGGGGTGATTTAAATATTCCAAATTGACTCTTGTGGTGACTTCAATATCAAACCACCAATTATATCAAAATCAAAATCAAATCAAATCAAATCACCAATTATATCCAATTAAAATCCTGGTGTCAAAGGACAATCTTACCTTATAGGTCAGCTGAACTATATCAAGTTTCTCTTTGATGTGATTGGGCATCACCCAATCCACTGAGGGCCAGAATAGAACAAAAAGGTAGAGGAAGAAGGAATTTACTCTCTTCTGTGGCTGGGCTGTTCATTTTCTCCTGCCCTTATATACCGCCCCTCCTGGTTATTGGGCCTTTAGACTCATAATGAATCATACCACTGGTTTTCCTGTTCTCCAACTTACAGATAGCAGATTGTGGGACTTCTTGGCCTCCATATACGACATGTCAATTGCATATTATCTATCTATCTACCTATCTGTCTATCTAACTCTGCCTTCCCACCTGCTATTGGTTTTGTTTCTCTGGTGAACCCTGACCAATATCACCTGATTCTCAGGTTCTTGTCATTCAAGGTTTTGCTGTCCATTGTACCAAATTCATTCTGCACACATTGAGAGCTTTTTCAAAGCAGGGAGGTGGTCAGGAACATGGGTAATGCAGCCACACACACTTCCCATCAGGGTTCTGTCACCTGCTAGTTATGTGATCCTGGGCAAATCACAGCACCTCCCCCAAGCTACAAGTATCATTACGGTTTGGGGCCATCACTTAAAATTGCAAAAGGTAGTTTGTCAGAATCGCAGGCATAGGCTTGCCGTCTGTTGTCATTCTGCAACACTCGCTTAGTGCCTTCAGGTGCAGAGGGCCCAGGGTGATACCCAACATTACTATTTTTTAATACCTCAACTTTTAGAATCTTTATCCTACTCTCCTGTGTGGAACAGAGGGTGTGAAATAGGTGATCCAACAGAAAAATAATGTAGTTGTGAAACATGCAGACTCTAGAATTAGACAAAGCTGAAACTAGATATAAGAGCTTCGATCGCTCTCTCACAGTTTACGTAGGCGGTAAACTTAGGCAAATTACTTAATCTCTCTCAAATATGACAAGTTACTTCATCTCAGTCAGATAGGACTTTCTGATCTTTAAAATGAGGGAAACAATAAAATTAGAGCAGACATTTACTAAGTGCTTGTTTGCAAGGTGCAAAGGGCATTTAATGTTTCTTATTTCATCAAATTCTCACACGTCTCATGAGGTAGGTGCTGACAGCAGCGGCCAGGTCATTCAGCTAATTAGTATGGAGTCTGGGGTCCAATCCAGAGCTCTTCATACTTGGCATGTCCCCTGGCTTGAGACAGGGTTCCTGGAAAGACAAACTGAACAAAACTGAGGAGTGAAACAGGCATGTAATAAATGTTCAATGGTAGCCTGCCTTTCCTCTGCAAAAGTGTGTCCAAGTAAGAATACCCAGAAACTGTACTTCAGATATTTTTTTTTACTTTTAGGAGCTTAGTGAATGTAAAAAAAAAAAAAGGCAATAAATTAAGAATAGATCTGACCTAAAATACTTACTTCTATTCCCAAAGAGAAGTTTCCTGGTTACACTAGCTCTTTGCATCTTTGGGAGACATATGCACCTTTACTATCAAACAGTGAAGATGGGATCAAGAGCTTGAAAGGTTCCAGAATGTTCAATAAACATTTCTGCACCAAGTACAACCATTTCTGAGCTAAAATTCCCAATATGAAAACTCACATACCTACTCACTCCCCTGAGGAAGGTCTAAAATGAGCCTAAGGTCATGTTTCATTCTTGGGAGATGTCATTATTATTTCCATTGGAACATGGAGAGGAACCAACCTCTTGTTCACAAGCAGGAAGTGGAGTGAAGGATCCCAGGATCCCCTCTGGAACCAGGCTAGGAGAGGAGGAGCTCCCAGAAGGGCACACAGGGTCCTCTCCTGAGAGTTTTAATTTGATGCCTTCTGCCCCATCTTTTGGCTCAACTAGGGCACGAATTTGATTCTATTGGTCACGTTATCTTCCCATGTGCTTTACATAGAGATGCTTGTCTTGTTGGGAATACAGGCAAAATGATAAAGTTGGTGTTCCCTTTTTACAGATCCTGCCCATCTAGGAAATTTGCTTGTTCCCAGGTACACCTAGTTTCTATGATGTAATAATTAATGCTAAGGTGCTGGAGGCTTGATGTAGTCTTCTTCCCACAGCATTTACTTTTAAAAAGACCTCAGAGCCTAATGCTTTATCCAGTCATGGAACTGTTGGCTTTGGGGCTCAGAGTGGAGTGTTATGAGGTTCAGAGAGACAACCCTGTGCCTCTCACACCATATCCCCTATCTAACTATCTTGCCCACCTAAGCAGATGGCTGGTTTCATTCCTCTGTGTTTTTGTACATTTGTCTTGCTTCATTTTATTTTTAGGGGGGTGAGTTTGGAGGGTAAAGGGGCCTCTTCGTCACCTGTCAAATTGCCTTCTGTGGGCAACCACCTTGTCCTCATTTGCCTGTGGGTATCCTTGGCTATAGATCTCATGAAAGCAGGGAGCAAAGAATAAGGTTTCTCCAGCATCTCTGAAAGTGAAGCTTACAGTCCCTGAAAGGAGTGTGCAGGTGTCTGTGTAAGTGTGCATGCCCATGGTATCTGTTTGAAACAAGCTTTATCTTTCTGTGGGTCCCTTGCTGTGACGTTCGTCTCTTTGATCTCCTTATCTGTGTTTGAGAGCTATTCTTTCAGTGTGTTTCAGGGCCTGAGATTATGCCCCCTTCATTAGCCAAACACCCTATTATTCACACACACACACACACACACACACACACACCACTTCCCACTATACTTCCTCAAATTCATTAATTTCCAGGTAAAATCTCAGAGATTGGTGCTCTGTACCAATGGGCGGTAGTAGTTGACTCCCAAGATCTATTCTACCCCAGTGATTAGTATAAACTCCACCATTCCTCCCAGCCACCCTGTGGGTTAAAATAGACATGTAACTTAGTCGTGGCCAATGAGCCACAAAAGAGTCTCCTGGGATGCTTCTGGGAAGAGTTTCATAGCTGGTAACATAGAGCCCTAAAAAAGAGCCAGTCTCTTTTCTTCTAGTCTGGACTTTGTGTCTGGTGAAGGGATATTCATAATGACTACAGTCGCCTTCTCCTGCCCAACATCAGCATCATGAAAATTGCCACAAAGCCGGGACAGAGCCCTGATGGGCCATCCCTGGAACCCACACTAACTCTGAACTTCTTTTATGTGAGATAATAGATTCAATCATTGCGTATGCCAAGTTGAGTTAGGTTTTCTGTTACTTGAAGCAGAAAGTAATTTAGCTAATTCAGACGCACTATGTTTATGAACAGTTTAGTTGTTAATAGTCATCTAACTTCATGTATTTCCCTTCAGATGCTCATCCCTTTGATTGCTCTGATATAACCATAGGATAATTGCTAATATTCTTGGAGTTCAAACTACCGTGCTAGGTATTGAAATAGAGGAGAATCTGCTGCTTTGCTTTACAAGTGATGTTGCTCATAGTTCGTTAATTTGTAATCCTTCTGTCTTCCTACCCATAGTCACTTACTACTATATATTACTGGTTAGTGTAACCTTAGGTGATATCTCTGTGAATTCACTAAAAGCTGATGGTGAATGAGTTGACCCAGTAAGAGCCACATGGACCATTTCTTTGGCTTCTAAAAGTCTGGACACAATTATGGAAAGAAGTGTCTTCTCATCAGTAGACATAAAAATATTTCATATAACATACTATGATCAAAATTTTAAGGATAAATTTAATTTGTCATGTCCTTAACATTGACTTGAGACTCATTGTTTTGTGTATGAGACAAGTGTATGATGAAAGTGACATGGCAGTGAGGAAGGGAATGCAGAAGCATGAATGATAAATTGGACCATATATGATTTACATATCCAAAGTTTATAATTCGTATGCTTTAGTAAGAAAGAACATGATGTAAGAAAGACCATAAGAAGTGACAGTTGGGATACATCACTTTGTGTGTTTATTTTTAAAAGTCCCTTGTTTAACCTTAAAATAAGCATAATAGATTAAATGTTTTAATCCTGGAATTGAGGTAAAACCAAATCTCACTCAAAGTACAAAGAGGGTGTCTTAATAATTTAAAGCTTGTTGAAGATGTTGACCTGGTTGGAATGTCAACCCATCATTGCTGCTTCTTTTCGTTTGTTTTTAGGGGCCTTGCTTCTCCTGAGTCTGTCTATGAGGACAGATAATTCAGGAACTTCCTCCATAGATAAGAGAAAGCTAGTAAATTGGCCAAAAGAAGCAAAAGTTGCAGGGAATATGAGTGCAGATTGAAAAATGATGTGACTCAGATAGTGGAAGTATAGGTACCAGACATGGATAGCAGGGAGGCCACCATGTAGCCAGTGATGAGGCTGGACACTGGAGAATAGATGGAGCCAACTGGGTGTGGTGGCGGCTGCATGAATGCAGATACTAGTAAACACCTGTCATTCACCAAACCTAAAGAGTCAAAAATGGTATTAGCAATTAACCATAAAATAATCGCCAATATTCCTTGGATTCAAACTCCGTGGCTGGTGTGGTACAAAATACTATATCTACATGATTGCATTTGATCCTCACATTAGCCTTGGGAGGTTGGCACTACTATTGACCTAATCTTACTGATGAGAATACATGGGACTCACTTGATAGGTTGCAGAACTCAGAATCCAGGTAGTTGGATTTCAGAGCTGGCACTCTTACCCATGGCGCTGTATTATTTTACAGCTTAAAATGCTGGCCATACACAGGACCTGCTAGCGTCTATGATGGTTTTCATGCAAGTTAGAAAACGTCAAAGAGCCCTGGCTGCCACCCAGAATAATCCAGTGCCATAGCTTCACAGCTTAGAGGGTAGTTGGCATCTTTGATCAAGGAAATAGGTGCTCTTTCCTTCAGATAATGACAGCAGTTGCCAGGACACATGACTTGGATATCAGCTTCCATTTACATCCTCAGCAAAGGACCTCCCATCAGTGCACAGAATCCACATCTACAGGAGGGGGCCTTACAAGAAATTAATGTATGTATCTATTTTACTTCATCAAGCAAAGGTTTTTGTTTGCAAGCAATCTACATGGATATTGATTCTCTCTCCAGATCTATTCACCGCCCTTCTTCACTCTGCTCTGTGTCTTGGAAGGCTGGCCTTACAGGCTCCACCAATGGGCTTCCTTGCTTCTGGCTTCCAGTTACGTTCATCAAATGGAAGCCACCAGCCAGAAGTCTAGGGGAAAGAGGAGACGGGGTAGTTTCTTCCATGGCTGTCTCCCTACTGTGTCTGTACCTTGGGTCCTTTCCTGGGGCCTCAGCTTGTTAGACAGTCCCCTCCCGTAGCTACAGACAGAATCCTCTCTCCAGGTCTGGTGGCCACTTCTCCCCTTAGCCCTTCTACCCAGAAGTGCTACAATGTTCCTGACTGCTGCTAGTCCTGACCTGCCTCATCATCCCTTGATCACTCCCTAACTCTGCCCATACTTCTGTAAATAGTCCCTGAGCTAAACTCGCCTCAATTTCCCTGTTTAACAGGGCCATCTGTTTCCTGTCAGGACCCTGACTGATACACAGAGGAAACAAATTTTGACTATTTTAAGCAAAAATGGAATTTGGGGAAGGCATTTTTGGAGTCACAGAAGTGAGGGGAGGTGGTAAAAAAAAATGAATGAATAAACATGCAAAAGGCAGAAACAGACCCATAAATACAGAGAACAAACGGATGGTTGCCAGAGTTGGGAGGTGGGTGAGGGATGGGTGAAGGGGAGTAGGAGATATGGGGATAAAAGGTACCACATATGGAGTACAGTCAATGATATTGTAATAGCGTTTTATGGTGAGGAATGGTAGTGCCATTGTGGTGAGTACAGTATAACCTACGGACTTGTTCAATCACTATGTTGTACACCTGAAACTAGTGTAACATTGTGTCTTAGCCATACTTACATTTAAAAATATATAATAATGATAATAAAGAAATGAGGGAAGGTGGGAGGACCAGGGTTGGAAAACAAATAGGAATCAGGGGACGGGTGGAAAGCTGAAGAGCAGGAAAGGCAGTGAGTCATTCAGCAGGAAGAGCAGGGCCACCCACTGCCCCTGCCCGCATGTTTCCCAACTGTCCCTGTGTTCCTCAGTCACCTACTCAAGACGTTCTGGAAGAGACAGTCTGAATGGCTGGGTGTACATTATACACCCCCAGGCTGAGCAGGGAAGTGGAGAAGAGTGACCGGGCCTTCCGGCTATTGTGGTAGGAAGTGAACACTACTAGCGACTAAGACCCTACCTAATGGGTGAATCCTTTGAAACAAGAAATCAGGATGGTAATAGAAAGCAACCCCCTCCCCCAAAAAGGACAAACAACATTACAATAATTAATTTAAAAAATGTGAAAGTGCCTTAACAATCCAAGCATCTAAAGCAACTTTTCCAGAAAGATACAGGTTCATGTGGAGATAGGCAATCGTCCACAAGGATTTCAGTAGTAGAGAAATACTATTTCTAAAGGTCTCATAAATGAAAATTCTTTAAAAGACTTTCAACTGGATTAGAAATAAAGTTGGTACCAGGGTGCCTGGATGGCTCAGTCGGTCGAGGGTCCAAATCTTGATTTTGACTCAGGTAATGATCTCAGTGAGATCAAGCCCCAAGCCAGGCTCTGTGCTGAGCATGGAGCCTGCTTGGAATTCTCTGTCTCTCTGTCTCTCTCTCCTTCTCTCTCTCTCTCTCCTTCTGCCCCTCCCCTGCTCATGCTCTCAATCTCTCTCTCTAAAAAAAAAAAAAGAAAGAAAGTTGCTCAGTTTCATCTTAACAAGTTGTCCATGTCCCCTTTCTCAAAACTGCCCATTCATTGGGTCTTCTGCCCAATCCCCAGCCACTCAAGAACTAGAAGATTCAGAAACCAGTAATTTCAAATCAATGTGTCTCTAGGAATTAATTCATTGTATCAATTTGCAGCTAGAAATTGGCCCCTACATTTTCCCTTTATTTTTTAGTCTTTTATTTTTGTCTTCACCTCTACCAGCACTCTTTTGCTTTATCCATATTTTGATTTTTACTAGTTCAAGATAAAGAATATAGTTTCATTATGAACTAAAGATAAGTAACTTATTGAAGAGGTTTGAAGATGCTATTTTATTACATTTGCTGACTGTTGACTATTGTATTTGTAATTCACACAATTACTACCTCTAGCATAAAATTTAAACTATTTATTTTTATAGCTCTTTGGAACCATGCTTTATTATATCAACTCCAAAATTAACCTACTTCACAAAGACAGAACTGATGAGTTACAAAATCCAACATATACTTTGCTCATCATGAAGGAAAGGAATACATATTCATCATTGTCCCCTGGAGGTTCCTTGACACAGTTACTGCTATCAGTGAGAGAAAATTCTTTTTCCTCAAAATAAAGTCTTTTTCTTCCAAATAAAATTACAAAATTACATGCAATACCCATACCTATGATTTTCAATCAAGAGTTTAGAATCTGTTAAATTCAGTTGTATAGACAGATATTTTTATTCCAAAATAGTAACTTACTTGATAAATGTGGAATAGACAGAACCATGTCCAGGCTGACTAGAAAGTTTCCAGAGCTTTCAGTGAGATGATTTTATTTAGCATGATGTGATGAAAAATGGAGATGGGTTTTTATAACAGATATTTAAGTTTTTTTTTTTTTTAATTCATGATGTAACTTGTCTCTCACAGCTTACATGATTCTTGTCTGGAAAATTGTAAGGACAAAGTAGAAAAGGCATATAGAGCAAACCTGCAGCTTTCATATATGTTAGGGTCAGTGGCTGTGTTCTTAGTGGGATACTCCTATAACACGTCCTCTTATAAGGCACCTAGGAATGCTACTACTCTAAATACGTACAAATCTAATGGCCTCCAAGGAGACAAGGAAGAATGTAGAAGATCTAGCCCTTATTTTCAAAGAAGTGATAACATCTATAAATCTTCCCCTTCCAATTTGAAAATACATCTTTCCCCATGGTCTGTTGAAAACCATCGAACAGGTCTTTCTAATTGAATTAGTAGGCTGTCAGCTCTTTTAATAACCAATATCTGCACAAGCAAATCAGATTAAAGTGGGTTGGTATCCTGGATCCCTAGAAACTCATGGTCAAGAGGCTATTCCCTCTCACTGGCTTCTCACAGTCTGTGCCATTGTTTCAGACTGGGATGTAGAAAAGGGGGCTGGCCCACTCAGCCTCCTGGGTTCTCTGACTGCACATGTTCCATACACATAAATGGAAATGGGGCCACTGTTTTCCTGTGTCAGGACATGGTCAGCATAAGTAAGAATTCCAATGGGCAGGCACGCAGCATCCAGTGAGTTCCTATCCCAGCACTGCTTTCTCTGCTAGATCAGGTGGCAGAAAAACTAATATTTTGAAAGCACATTTGCTATTTGCAAATCAGGGAATACCACTGGGTACAGAAGAACAGTCTGCTGCTTTAGAGAATATTTCATACACGATTTGAGATTGCTGGTTCTCTAAGAAGGAAAATATCTGATTTCTGGACTGCAGTGTGTAGGAAGCTGTTGCCAAATCCAACTTGGGTCTGTGGTTTCCAAATTTTGAGATGTGAAAAGGATTGTATGTTCTGCGATGATGGGGTCTCGTCTGTCTTATTTGCCTTTAATTCCTGACATAGAACAGCCTTAAATAAATATTTCTTGAATGAATGAATGAATGAATACATGAACAAATAAATTAGAAGTAATGTCACTGGCAAATTCATTTTGAAGAGTTTTTCTTGGCCTAACGAAAAGATGCAGTTGACAGTGATTCTTTTAAAATGCAGCCAAATTTTGCTGAAGCAAAACCAACATATGAAAATGTGGGTTCACAAAACAAATACTGTAAGTTAAAGGGTGATTATATGCTTCACAATTACATGAAAATATGCCTTAATTCAGAAGGCTCCTAAATGCTGGCCCATACTTTCTCAGGCTCATGATGAAATAAGAAAAACCAGCTCAATGTATGATTCTTCATTAAGCTAAATTAATCAACTTAAAGAACAGCCCTTTTTTCAAAAATTACCTTCTCTTGTTTCTGTGGTTAAAATACTTTAAAAAATATTTTTAAAAATTAGATAATGGGGCTAGTCTATGCTAGTTACTCCTTTCTAATGCCCTTACTTGCCGAAATAAAGTTGCCGACCCCGTATTAGCTCCTCAGCTTTTTGAAAAATATCTTATTGGTTTGTGAAATCTAAGTGTTGAAGACTGGCTCATTGAGAGGCGGCCTGGGTGGCTCAGTCCATTGAGTATCCAACTCCTGATTTCGGCCCAGGTCATGATCTCACAGTTCATGAGTTTGAGCCCCTTGTCGGGTTCTGCACTGTGTCAGCACAGTGCCTGTTTGGGATTCTTTCTCCCTCTCTCTGCTCCCACCCCACGTGCTCTCTTCCTCTAAAATAAATAAATAAACTTAAAAAAAAGAAATAAAACAAGATTCATTTATAAGGCATGCAAGTATTTTTTAGAAGCCTACATACTGAATTAGGGAAGACAGTACCCCCTTGGCCTTGATTACTCATGATAATAATAGCCAACAGGTTTTGAGCGGCTATTCTGGTGCTCAGTACTGCTCTCAGGGCTTTTAAAAATGTGTTAATCATCTAAATTTCATAGTAGCCCATGAAGGAAGTATTATTTTTGTCCCCATTTACAGATGAAGACTCTTTCCCCAAAAGGTACAAAATACAGCTAGTAAAGTGGTAGAGCTGGCTCTAGAACTTATGGTCTTAAATTACAAAGAAACTGGACCAAATGACAGTGCAACCAATAGAAAACATCAGTTGTTTTTATATTCTAATGACTATGGAAATAGAGGTCCAATCAACATACAGATTATAAACTCCTATCCAAGACTCCTATTATCTTATATTTAAATCAGAGCCCTTCCCATTTTACCTTATCAACCCGGTTCCTGATGACCTATTTTTAGCTTCAGTATTTACAGAGATATTGTGTCAAGCAATATCCTCAATTTTTAAACTCAAGTTTTAATTAGTAAATACCAGAAAACAAAGCAAGAAAATATATGTTCAAAGGGGCATTCATCCGAATAGGGGATGAAAGCACAACATTCCTAAATTTAGTCATCACAATTAAGTTAACTTAGGGCAAATTCAACCTTACAGCACACAAATAAAAAAGTATATTTCTGTTTCCTTATCTTAAAAGGGTATAAAAACATCAGTTTCCAAACGCTATAAAAAAGCATTGAAATCCTAACTTAAAAAAGGTATCAAAAAGTATTAAAATAAGTAAATAAAGTATTAAAATCTCAGCCTCCAAATGTAGACACTCATCCCAATAATAGGTTATTATATTTTTAATTTTTTTTAACATTTATTTTTGAAAGACAGGGCTAGACAGATGACAAGCAGGGGAGGGGTAGAGAGAGAGGGACACACAGAATCAGAAGTAGGCTCCAGGCTCTGAGCTGTCAGCACTGAGCCCCACACGGAGCTCTGAACCCACGAATGTGGGATCATGACCTGAGCCAAGGGATCATGACCTGAGCCAAAGTCGGACGCTCAACAGACTGAGCCACCCAGATGCCCCAATAGGTTCTTATTTAAAAAGAGATTGCGAACTTTACTGAAAACTCACACATTACTTTGCGGTCAGGAGTCCAAATAAGATCAGTTGGGTGAAAGACATAAATTACGAAGTAAAATTCATATTAAATAACAGATAAAAAGCAAAACTGATGAATCCAACTAGGCCTTTTGACTACAATGACAAAAACTCCCCAAATTACAGCAAACTGGAATAAAGGACAATAATTTTGTCTTTCAAAACCAACAATCCTCTTTGGTAATGGTAGAAAGGATTTGGCATGTTAAAGACTGGTTTTTATCCTCCTATCGTCCATTTTTCACTCCTTATCAAAATATTGCACCACATCAAGGGAATTGTCATTCTATTTCAATGATAATGAAAAAACAGATTTTAACGCTATTAAGTCTTGGGTTCCCCTAGGAAGGATCCATGAATGAATCAAGAGGCTCTGGAACTTTTGCAATTCAGGGAAATTTTATGGATTAACACCTCCCATCCCTCAGTGCTGAGAAGTAGGGTCTGCACATTCAAACCGAATACCTCCTAAGGCATACAGGGCTCTAACTGCTAACACTGCAGGTAACTCCTGCACAAACTCTTCTTTCAACTTTCTGCTCAAGTACACCTCCCTAAGTCCACATGCCCTAGAAAAGCACAGGAACCAGTTCCAGGGCTTAGTTATCCACCTGGCACCCCTACGCTCCACCCCGAGACTACCCTCCTCCGGCCCTAGCCCGGCCCTAGCCCGGCCCAACCCCGGCCCTAGCCCGGCCCAACCCCGGCCCGGCCCAATCCTACCCAGCCCAGGAAGACCCAGCCCACTATACAGTCCCGCTCGGGCTCTCTGAACTTCCCCCACCCACTTCGCCCACGTGACCACGACCCCTCCACCCCCCCGTTCCGCGCTCCACCAATCAGCAACCACCTCTGTCCTAGCCCGTCCCCGACGTTCCCCTTTCGAAAAGGCAGCTTTCTCCTCCCGCCTCCAGCCCCGCCCCTTTCCCCACCTCCCCGACCTGCTGGTCCCTCCCACTTCTCTAACTCCCCTGCTCCCCTCCTCCCCTCCCGTTGACCCCTCCCGCTCCCAAGCTTCGCCCCGCCCCACTCGGAGCCGCGCGCTCTCTCTTCTCGCGAGATCTGAGCGTCCCCGCCGCGGCCGCCCGCCTCCCCCTCCCGTCCTCCCACCCCCCTCCCCCCAATCTCTCCACTCTCCGGCTCTCCTCCCTCCCTCCTCCCCCCTCCACCCTCTGGGCCGGATCTCGTCTCGCTGAGGCGGAGGAGGAGAAGGAGGAGGAGGACGTTCGGCCTGCGCAGTGAGATGTTTGTCCGTCGCCGCCGCCGCCGCCATCGCGGAGGAGCGCGATAAAGGGAGCCGAGCCGGGCGTGAGGGGGACCCCGCGGAGCCGCCGCGCCAGCGCAGCCCCCCCCCAGCCGAGCCCGAGCCGCCGGAGCCCGAGCCGCCGCCGCCCCCGCCGCGGCCGCCCAGGGGCCGGCCAGCTCCTCAGCCCAGCCCGGGGGCCGCGCCGCCGCCCCCCAGCGTAGCCCCTCGCCTGCCCGCCCGCCTTAAATGTGACACCGGCGCCTCGGAGTGCGACCCGAAGCCGCCGCCGGGGAGGGGACGAGCACCATGTCGAATCTGAGCAAAGGCACGGGCAGCCGGAAGGACACCAAGATGCGGATCCGGGCCTTTCCGGTGAGTCTCTCGTCGGCGCCTGGGACCCCGGGGCCGGGGGCCCGGCGGAGAGCCGCACGCGAGGCCCGGGCTGAACTCCCCCCCAACAGGCCGCAGGCCCGGGCTCCCCTCCCCCACGCCGCCGGCCGCGGGGCGCGAGCCTTCCCGGCAACGGGGCGGCGCGGGGCCCCTGCGCGGCCCCCCTCCCGGCCCGTTCCCCGCGCCCGGCGCCGCGCTCCCGGCCGGGGGGCTGCTCCTCCAGCCGACCCCGCGGGCGGCGGCCGCGGCCGGCGGTGGGTGGGAGGCCCGTGGCCGGTCCCAGCACCTTCCCACGTTCCTGAGGTGTAGGCCCGGCCCCTGGCACTCCTCTCCCGGCCGGCTTGCCGGGGCCCCCGGACCCGCGGGGACAGGGGACGGTGGAAGTCCTCCGGGTGTGGGGCGTGTGTGTAACTTTTCACGTGCGGTCTCGCTGCGGTCTCACCAGTCCCCCTCGCCTCAAAGATGGCCAGCCAGACCTGTCGGATGATGAAGGGGACTGTCCTCTCCCTCCCTCTCCCTCTCCCCGGGAAGGGCTCTGCCACCGGCCTGCCCCCGCCGCACTGACCGTGCTTCCACGCCGCGCGCACTAGTTCTGCACTAACAACATCAGGTGTATTTCTGGCGTCTTTCATCCACAGGCTCCCGACGCACTTTACAAACTCTCTTGTGCCCGAATTGCCTCGCCACTCGTAGGAGGGTCAAGGGGAAGGAAGCCAGAGAAAACGCATGGGACAGTTGTTTCGCCCTCTCTTAGCCTTGGAAGCCCCCCAAAGAACGGGCAGTCAGCGCCCCGGGTCGCTCGACTCTGTAGGTTTTAGTGACAGCAGTCGTGTTCTGTTTAGAAACTTTCTTTTTGAGCATTCCGTTGAGTCATACACGCTTGCAGTGTACTCAGTGTGCGGGGCATAACCCTGGATGTCAGATCTGATTCAGAGAGCCAGTGGCGACCAATTAAAATGCGCTGCTGTAACAGAGGAACTGGACATACTTGCTCATGTCGCTACAGTAACAGGTATACGTCGAGGAAGACAAACTAGCAGTTGGACAGAAGACGTTAAGACACTGAAACTGGAGGTAGATCTTCAGGGTCGTAGCATCCGAAACACGTATCTTGGGAAGGGAGGAAGATGTGGTTTGTATTTACGGTTTAAAGCGTGCTGTTTCTAAAGTGTAATTCGCAGTGAGGGAAGACTTACCAACACACTTGTCCCAGTGATGTAAGAAGTCCACCCAGAGAGTCGGAGGACGTCCCTGGATTCTTAAAAGGTAGAAGAAAAAACAAAGTGCACCTGATGCAGAGTTCCGGAAACTGTAGTAACCTGAATGGTAATGTCAACGTGTAGAGACTTCTGGCTTTATGTAAATACAGGATACGCTCAGGAACGTTAAGTGTTTTGATACACCCATTAAAGGGATTTTGAGTTTTTGAAGGTTTTTGTTTACCCCAAGTAAATAGGAGAAACAACAAAGAAAGTGAGAAATGTGGATAGAAGAGAACTAAGGAAGTCGATGAGCATGTTTTTCCCTCATAATGAAGTGAGCTGGGTTTGTACTGGGTTAAGTAATGTTCGTTTTGCCACGAAATCAGTTGTGAACATTTTTAGCAGAACGTAGAATTAATAAGAATCTTAAATAGTCCCATGCAGTAAGTTTTCTCGCAAATTTTGATCTTCTTGAAGTCTGAGTTCTTCTAGATCAGATTTGTTAGTAAAATGTGCAATAGCTCACATTTGACATTAACTCACTTTTGTTAACACTGTGATTCACCACTTGTACTTTCAAGTGCAGTCAACTTTTTCATCTCTTTAGGTTTCCTTGTTCCTACCTGGTCTTCATTCCCTCACTCATTCAGTAACGGCTGTAGGCCAGACGCTGTTCTGGGGGCTGGGAGTATGTCAGTACAGCTTGAAGAATCCAGAGCCCTTCTTGCTGGATGTTGTGTCATTGGAAGAGGCAGGAGAGAATTTCCTTATCCCTTTAGCGGAGGACTGTAATGTAAGATACGGCAGCACATCGTACTAAAACCGATTTTTTCTGACGTCGTATTATGGTTGTGATCTCATTTGGACCTTTTCCGTCCATAACTTGCTGCCATCTAAGATTTTCTAAAATCCTTTAATGAAGTTTGTAAATGACAGGTGTTTGATATTCAGTAGTTTAATATCTGTTAATTTTTAAAAGCATGTTCATTATTATTTCACGAGTTTTAATACTCCTAAGTAGTTTCCGTTGAAAAGAAGCATTATATTTTTTAACATATAAATTTTTAAGTCATAGTTCTTTGAGTCTTCATTAAGACCAGTGTGTCAGTGGTATGGTATTTCACTGACTTATCCGTTGGTAAGTGTTTAAGTACTTCTAGACTCTCAAAATTTCTGTTTTCTTTCAGCTTAGCAATCTTCTAGTAGTAAATACATAGTATTCCATAAAAAATAGTATATATGTGTATATGTACGTACAGTACTTACAGATACTGTATTTTGCATTATTGTTTGGACATATACCATAGGGACTGTAGTGTAAGAAAATCGCAGTTTACCAGAGGTCTCAAGTGCTCATTTCAGATCCTGTTTTATAAATTGATGCAGAAAGTGCAAAATATGTGTTGAGATTGTTTTGTTTTCATTGCAGAATAGAGTGGTAGGTGGGCTTACAGGTATTTGATAGATGTGGAAGCTTCCTGATACACTCCCATCAGTAAAATCAGGTTCTTTTTAGCGTTTTGAGTGCACACTGTAAGTGCCTTCATCATTGTTCACAAGAGTAAAAGTTATGCCATGCCACAGTTTTATACACAGTTTGCATTTTAAGTAGAGCTTTTCATAAGATTTTAAGAGAAAGTATTAGTTTTTTAACACGGAAAACAATAAAGGACTTTCTGGATTTATAAATTGTTGATGGAGTTAAAGTTTAGCCCAGATTGTTAGCTTTCCTGCGGTGCACAAAAATATATGCCATTTTACACCCTTTTTTTTTTTTTTTTTTTTTTTTGGTACCCTAAATAACAGCAAGGGCCACAAAACTTTTTTAAGGAAGGAGGCTGGAGTTGTGACACTCCTGGAAGCTGTATGGATTTGGATCACAGTGCTGCCCTGGGAAGTTGCTGCTCTTCTTTCCTTTCCGTGGCCTGGTGTCTCTCTCCTGAGCTTTTGTTCCGCCATGCAGGATTAGTTGCTGTCAGGTGAACCTTTTGTTCTTACCTTCGAAAAGCCATTCCTCACCATCTGTACTTTCCGCATGGGTTTTGTCCACATGGGCTTGAAAAATTGGATTGGATTGGAGGAGATCTGTTTGAATGAAAATACTGGCCTCTCTTCTGGTAGGTCTTTTTTGGCTTAGCCTTCAGAGTAGTAATCATGTCAGGAAAGTGATGGTCTTTAGAGTGTGATCTGGAAATGGTTTCAATTATTAGTTTATAGACGCATGCTAAATCATGATGAAGAATCTCTGGTTGTAATGTCCACACCGTAATTGTGGATGAGCTTCGCAGAGCTCCATCTGTGCCACATGAATAGTGAGTGATGTGGAGGTTATTGTTAGACGGAAAGCACAGAGTGACATGAGAGAGAGATGAGTTTTAAGACCATTTGTGATGTACTTAAGAGCACAAGAGTTAAGTACAAATGGGGACAGTTAAGGTTTTTGTTTTTCCTAGCTATAGTAAAATTTGCTAGATTTGGGGGAACAGCTTGATGTTCATAATAGATTTCCCTTAGAGAAAGTAGTCGTTTTCTAGGACTACTGGACTCTCTAGATACAGGAAAGCTGAATGACAGTCTTGCAAATCACACAGGGTGGGGAATTAACTATATTTATTTTTCGTTCTCTAGTATAGAGAAATTATGGAGTAAGGTGTAACAGATTTGTTGAAGTATCGCTTACACTTACACTGATTCTTTCTGTTTAATAGTTTTAGGATAGCCAGTGGTGTTGTAGCTGTTAGTACCTCTCTGACTTTAGAAGTTAAAAAACAAAAGCATAGAGTAGATATCTACAAGTGCTTCTGTTTGCATTATCTTCCTAGGTAGCCCGTCACAGGATCCTGGAAAATTATTAGTATCAATATTGATTTGAAACTATTTTCGAGTGTAGAAAACAACGTAGAAATTGGCCTTTTAAATAATACGTTAGCCAAGGTCCGTTCATTGAGACAAAATAGAGAAAGCTTCATTTGTTTGTACATCATTCATTCATTAAATGTAGCTAAGTAATAACAGCATTTCTCCAGTTCATGAGGATTATATAATTAAGACTAGAAAAAGTAGTATGCCTTCCCTTTGTACTCTGAGTTGCTCCCAACTGTGTCTTTGAGATAACTTTTTGCTGTTGTTTTCATTTGAGGTCATCTGACGTTCATTAGCAGTTTTGTTAAATTTTTGTAAAGGTTACTGGACAATTTGTAGTTTCAAATAATGCAATTTTGAAAGTAGTTCTCATTTGTTCATTGTAAATGTGACAGAAAAGTAAAGGTGTTACTAGTAAGCACAAATCCTTGAGCTATAATAGGAATTGCAATTAGTGTCTATCAGTGTATTGTGAAAACCAGTCATAATCTGTCAAAGCAGTGAATTCATTTTTGTAGATTTTCTAATTATAAAAGTGATGCATATTCATGACAGAAAATGTTAAGTATGTAAACTTATAAATAAGAAAATAAAAATCACCTCTAGCTCTACTTTTTGGACGTAAGCAATATTCACATTTTTATGTGTTTTCTTTTAATTTTTCATATACTTATGAACACCTGGTAAAATTGAGGCACTATGTCATTTTATAAACTGTTTTTTTAAAAATGTAATATTTTCATGTTAAATGTGTTCATATGATTTGTAAAGAGTAATACTCTATGGTATCTCAGTTTGCTTAACCATTTCCCTACTGCCAGGTATTTTGATTAATTCCAGTTAGTTCATATTTCCTCTGTTATAGATAATGCAACTGTGATTATTTAGGCACAGAAATATTTGAGCCTATTGATGATTATGGAATTACCGAGCCAAACAAAATTGGTATATGTTGCCAAATTGACCTACAGAAAGGTAGGAATTAATAATAGCTAACACATAGTGAATGCTTAACCTGTGCCACATACACTGCTCTGTATCTTTTACTGTGCTTTGTATGTGTAAACTCATTTCATTTGCACAACTGTATGGAGTACTATCATCATCTGTTTTACAAAAGAAGCCTTGAAAACCTAAGAAATGTGCTTAAGGTCACTGTGCTTGTAAGTGGTAGAACTAGGATCCTAATGCAGACCGGTCTGGCTCTAAAGTGAATGCTCTTCAGAATTAATTATACAAGTCAAGGTTGTAGCAGTGTTTTTCTACTGTGTAGCAGTGCGTTAGCCCACATTTTATATCTTTAATTTCATAGGTGAAAAAAATAGTACTTTAATGCTTTAATTTGCATTTCTTTGATGACTGCTAAGAATAAAACTATGGATGGTCTGTAGGGAATTTTACTTTGGTTTTACTTTGTTCAACGTGTGTGTTAGGAGTCTGACTAAAAAATAGACTGAGAGCATACTAGAGTATGGGCTTTGGACTGCCACATTTTGAGTGTCATTTCTACCTTATTCCAGCCGCATCATCTTTAACAAGTTACTTAACCGCTTCTAGCTTCAGTTTCCTCTTCCAAAATGAAAATACTAATAGGACCAACCTTACAGGGTTGTCGTGAGATAGAATAAAGCATTAGGGCACTACCTAGCTCACAGGTGTGGTTATACCACTGTTTAGCCGTGATTGTGCCACAGTTTAAATGTTAAGATTGAATGTCATTTTTACAGGCAGTTATACTGTAATACTAAATGCTCATTTTACTGATGCTGCCATTTTTTTTGGGTACAGTTTTTAGAACTTACATTTTGAAGAGCCTGCATGGCCAGTTTGAACCACACTAAAAATCAGTCCCAAAGGATATGAGTTTGGTACGATTGGGGCACTTGCAAAGAATGCTACTGGCTCTTGGTAGATTCAGAAAAGACGTTGGATAATGATTCTCATATAATCATTGGAATAAGTACGGCACCTCTTAGATAAGTTTATTGAAGGAATTTTAATGTACATATTAGAAAGTACACACCGAATGTTTATCTAACGATACATTTTGCTTCTCTTCATTTCTTTCCTTTCTTTTCCATTCCCTTGTTTTTTTGTTTCACTAATGAACTAGATTGTGGTCCCTGTCCAAAGCTTATATGTACAGACACCCTTTTGAACTACGAGGCACTTAGCATAGCGTTAGACACAGTGTTTAGACGGTCGATTAAATGAGAAACTAGTCCTTTAAGCTAAACCATAGTAATTGATTAATTGGGTAAGTTGATGGAAGTACTACTCTGAAATGTTTGAACTCCCTTTGCGACTAGAAGTAAAGTCTTAAGGTGTAGTTGGTCATTAATGATTTTGTGGCACTTCCTTTGAAGGGTAGTCCGTCTAGTCCCCTGAAACAATGGTGATTGAAAGCAGAGGTCGTATCATCAACTGGTAGTAACCTTGGCTTGGGCTTTCAAAGACCAAACCTGTAGTCCCGTCTTCTCTGTTTGCCAGCTGTACTGTGCAGTTTACTCCCTTCTGCACGAGTTTGTCTTCCCAGCCTGTTGGCTGTCCACTCTGATCCCCTCGATCCCCCACTTTCATTGCAGATGGACTCTTCTGTATCTTCAGCCTGTTCTCAGAATTCTGTGCCTTCTTTGCATCTGAAACCTGGCTTTGCCCTGAGAGTACGGGCTTATCTTCTTAAGTTGACGTGTCTGTTTTCCTTGTAGTCCTTAAATCAGTGGGCCCAGAAACCATTTATTAACCACATCTATCATCCTCTTGTGGCTCGGGCCCTTGTGAGCTGTTCTTTTTTGCACTCCCTGTGACTGTCTCCTAACTTCTTAAACATGTTCCTTCGGTCACTGAAGACTTTCATACCTTCTTCACATCTTTCCAGTTCAGTTCTTAATTGTATCCAATACATGTGGCATAGTCATTCATTTATTCCATTTAAAATTATTTATTACGGGTTCCTCCTGGGTGGGGGCCAGGATCAAACAGGATGATCAGACAGACCTGGCCTCTTCTTATTACAGTGGTCTTCACTCTGTCTTCGAGCTTGTCCTTTTGTTGCTTTAGAAATCTTAAACTCTGATATTACATTCCATCCTAGCTTCTCCATTTGTTAGATGTAGTAAGTGAGCAAATCGCTTAACTTGTTTCCTCTTTTGTAAGAAGGAGAAAACAGTACCTACTTCATAAGAATAGTTCATGCATGTAAAGCTCTTAGGATAGTGTCTGGCACAAAGTAAGCATTATGAATAAATGCAAGTTGTTATTGTTTCATTATTCTGTGGTACTTGTTGCTTGTTTTCCACCTGACATTAATGTGCTCTTGGATCTCAAGAAGACCCCTTTCATTCTTCTAAGCCGTGGTGCCGACTTACTTGTTGCTAGTTACTAGCTGCCTCTTCTTTTCTACTACCCCTCCAGAGCAAGGGCATAAATATGCACACAGTGTCTTGAATCATTCCACCCATCTGCCTTCACTGCTTATATTTTTTCGGCTGTTGGCTGTTGTGCACTCCTGGGGAAAATTGGAACATAGTGGTATCTAAGCTGGACTCCCAGGGCCTCTGGGCAGGTTTTTTGTGTCCCTGGTAAGCTCCCACTCCCTTTTCTTGTGCGAGCTAGTCCAGACTTTAATCACTGTCCTTAAGCTCTTTATTGAGAATTCTCTTATCTGTCTTCTTCCAGAAATTTAACTACTGCTTCACTGTGAAAACTAATGTTATCTTGTATAAGTTCCTTCAGCGTTCTTCCCTTTCAGTTACAGCCTTTAACCTCTGTCTTTACTCATTCTCCGCACCTTCCCTCAGGTCTCAGAGAAGGAAGATGTTCTTTTCCTGTCTTCCCTATCATGGTAACTAGCTATCATACTGTTTTTCTTTATTTTCAGACATCTTCAAAGTATAGTCCATATCTTCTTTATTAGAACATAATTTTCTTTAGAGGAGGGATCAAGTTTTTTTGTATTGATCTTTGTCAGTGCAGCACCATAGTATCCAACAGTGTTGAATGAATGAATGAATGAATACACTCTAGTTTTATCATCTTTAAGATGGGAAACTATAACAGTTTTTCTCAGATTAGTTGTGAGAAAGTGCTTTCTAAGAAACAGAGGCATCACTGAGACATTTAAAAGAATTGCTTAATCATAAAGTCAGAGTTTTCAACTGAAAGTAATTCATTTCATGTAGTACAGTCATTTTCAAATTCTTACAGGGTCTCCAAGACCTAGGAAGTATAGGAGGAGTGGAGCAGGTGTATCTTCAAAAATCTCCTTCTCTTGTTATTTAAAGTCGTCTGTAGTTGCCATTTGTATAAAAGGTTTCATTTTAAGAAGTTCTATTAACCACTGCTTTAAAGTCACTAGTCATTTATTTCAGCCTTTTTAAAGTCAAGGAGAACCCTACTAGCCCAAGTTGAGATAATTACTAACAAATTGAGAACTGAGCCCTTTAGGTGGCCAAAACCCCTCGGACTTTTGCTCCTAGAAAGCATTCCTTCTTTATTTTTTTAAGTCAAGTCGAAAATGTAAAGTAAAATTTCTTAATTTGACTTTCATTCATTTAGTACTTGTAATCGTTGAGAGAGGAATGGACCCAAATTTACTCTTTAAGTGACAAAAGTTACTGCTAAGCAAATGAAAAAGACTTCAAAGTAACGTCTTTACTTTAAGAAGATACAAGCTTCTTTGGAGATACTTTTCTGTAAAAGCAACCCCTCATTGCTAATAGGAATTCTTTTAACATAATGATTATAAGTCATTCTTTTCTGAAGCAACTCTGAACTGAGCAACCCTTAGTCTCATCTCTTTTTGTCCTACCCTCTTGAAAGTAATCATAAATTCTTTTTCTTTTTTTAAGTTTATAGATAGTATGAGAAATTGTTTTATAAGATTAGTTACTACAACTTGTTGAATGTCTGCTTTATGTTAGGCTGTGTTTTAGGTACTTGGCACTATAATTATCTCAAATCCTTTAGATGTTACTGTTTTAAATATATTTCGGTCTGAGGGATACCTGTTAAGGTATGTATAATATTACATGTACATCTAAGAAAGGGCAGAGCCAGGATTTAGATCCTAGATCTGATTCAGAAATTCATGTTCTTCCCACTGTACCACATTGCCTGGTTGTATTCTTTTAAGCATTTGGTAGATTCTGAAATATGTACCTTCTCAATAGGAATATTTTGGAAAATTACTTCTAAGATTGCTGTTCAAATTATTAACTAGGGGCAGGTCCAGGACCCCTAAAGTTTATACAGTGCAGTACTCTTCATGAAAAGAAATTAAGGGGTGCCTGGATGGCTCAGTCAGTTAAGCATCCAACGTCAGCTCAGGTCATGATCTTGCGGTTCGTGGGTTCGAGCCCTGCATCGGGCTCTGTGCTGACAGCTCAGAGCCCGGAGCCTGCTTCAGATTCTGTGTCTCCCTCTCTCTCCGCCCCTTCCCTGCTCATGCTCTGTCTTTCTCTGTCTCTCAACAATAAATAAATGTCAAAAAAAAAAAAAAGCGAAATTAGTTTTTGGCCATTGGAAGGAGCCTTTGCAAGTATAAGCCTCCCTGGATTCCAGGTAATGTGCCTCTCATAAGAGAATAAAAGTTACTAAAAACTTTAAATCAGTGGAAGTATATATTCAGCAAAATTTGTGTAGATAAATTGTTTGAGGGTATCCTTGTGTGTATTGACTTGAATTAATAAGCAAAGTCATAACCTATAAGAAAGACATTAGTTGACACATTTGTGAGTTAACTCCTTTTTAAACTATAAACCTGATAGCACAACTTTTTATACACTTTTTTCAATTACTAGACACTTATCTTGTTAAGTATATGTTTAGAAAAAAGTGATTCTTTGAAGTTAGAATGTTGTAATACTTGAATATAGTCCTTAATTTTTGTCTTTGAGAATATACTAAGAAGTAGGTTAAACAGTAAAATGAATTTTGAAGCACAAAGAACAGATACTTTAATTCACTTTTCCTCACTGTATATGCAAATGAGACATGAAAGAAGTGGTTTTTTTTTTTTTGATGAATGCTTTCCCTAGCCAACGAAACAAGTCATTTATTTGTTCCTGTTTTTATTCGTATTTTAATTTTTAAAAGCTAAAAGGGATTTTAGAGAGAATCTGTGCCAATCTTAATAGATGGGAAAAGGGAGGACTAGAGAGGATGATTTACCCAAGGGATACTCTCATGACTTGAATTTATGGAAGAGCCATGACTAGAAGCCTGATTTCCAGTTAAAAGGTCTTTTCTCTAGACCAGACTGAAACAGTCATATAGCCATAATAATTCAGTGTTAACATTAGCCTATTCAGTTACAAAATGTTGTCTTAAAATTGTGCACCCAGGTGATCTGAGTTGACATGGAGGTAATAACAGAAGAATGCTTAGTTTAGGACCCTTGAATTTCTTCATTGCTCTAATTAGCTGTGTGGATAAACCACATAGCCTCAGTTTCCTTATTTGTAAAATGAGATTTTAATTTGTGGTTATCTTACGCTCATTCCAACTCTAAAAATTTCAGTAAAGGTGGTGCATTTATACACAAGTCTAGGAGCTGAATGCTGGTGTGTTCTCCCGTGGCTTAAAACATTTTCTGTGATGTTGCAAAAGTCACCTTCCTATCTTTTGGATTTGGAATTTTCTTTAAATTCAGAGTGGTATTAGGGGCACCTGTTCACTTCGGCTCCGGTCATGATCTCCTGCTTCATGAGTTCGAGCCCCGGGTAGGGCTCTGTGCTGACAGCTCAGAACCTGAAGCCTGCTTCGGATTGTGTCTCCCTCTCTTTCTCTGCCCCTCCCCTGCCTGTGAGCTGTCTCCCTCTCTCTCAAAAATTTACATTTAAAAACAATTAAAAAAAAGTCAGAATGGTATTATTTCAGTGATGATAGTTAAATAGTAATACGAAGTGGTGGGAATTAGCTCTGGGTTTTTGTTTGTTTGTTTGTTTGTTTTTTTTGCGTACTTTGTGTGAACTGGTAGCTTAGAGAAATTTTTGAGCAGATTTGATACCAGATTTTTGTAATTTTTTTTGATGGACTTTTGGTATCCTATTGCGCTTGGTTACAGTTAGATTCATTCAAAGACAAAGCTAACTTTGTCCAAAAACTTTTTCACATTTTTTCCTCATCCTTTGGACAGTGTATCGCTGATTCCAGGGTGTACAATTTGTAGAGCTGTTGACACATTATCATAGTTTTAAAAAACAAGGTTTACCCGATTTCAAAATTACTTAGTGACCTAGGCTAAAGAGAAGAAAATATTGTCACTTTTGATTAAAATTAATAATTTTAGATTGTAGGATGGAAATACGGAACTCAAACATATACTTAGATATAAAGCAGAAGTAATTTTCTTGGGCCCTTGGGGGGCTTAGTTGGTTAATTGTCAGACTTTGGCTCAGGTTATGATCTCACAGCTCCTGAGTTCGAGTCCTGCGTGTTGGGCTCTCTGCTGACAGCTAGGAGCCTGGAGCCTGCGTCAGATTCTGTGTCTCCTTTTCTCTCTGCCCCTCCCCTGCTCATGTTCTGTCTTTCTCTCTCTCTCTTAAGAATGAATAAACATTTTTTTTTAAAGTGTAAGTAATTTTTTTAATAGGGAAGGTCTCTAATTATGGTGTTTGAGGAGTTCCAGTTACAATGAATATTGTATTCTTTGGATAAAATGTGTTTCAGTGTACCAACTACGTACCCCACGCCCCGTGTCTGTCTGTCTGTCTGTCTGTCTCTCTCTCAAGTGAGAATAGCACCAATAGAAGGACAGTGACAAACTTCTTGCCTCATGAGAATACTTAAAATTGCATCTTACTGTGATTATCATCAGACCATGAAATGTCACGCATACCCTTTCTCATGTATGCAAAAGTCATTCACGGAGATATATTTGAAATATATTGGTTGTACTCAAGTCATTTGTGACTTACATGGATTTTAATAGGCTAATCTGGAAGTTTGACCTTTGGTATTTGAAAGAAAAAATTGTTCCAAATTTCCATATTGATTTTTGAACAGCCTACTACTGCTGAGTACTGAAATGCAGATTATAATTGAACCTTCTATTGATGATTTAGCTTTCTCATTATAAACATTACTGTTCTATAATATTAGAGGCAAGTTGAATATGGATCAGGCTTAGTTTGTGATTTCACAGAATTGTCCCAGGATCCTGTGCCTTTCTGATTGATCATCTTTTTCTCTGCTCCCTTGACATCAGTTACTACTTTTGGCAGCACGGTTCTGTGCTCATCTGATCTCCACTGTAACCACAGAGAAACGGGTTAAACAAACATCAGTCTCAACTTTACATTCAGGTTTAAGTCATTAACTAAGGCTGTACGCCAGTTCTGTGTAGTAAAGAGAGAAACCAATGTATTGAAGAAGTGCTGTGTGCCAGATGCTGTCACAGACTTCTTTGCCACACAGCACATCATCTCCCATTTCTCCTGCCACACGCATGTAAGGAAAGTAAATTCTGGAATGTTAAATAACTTGTCCAAAATTTGAATGTATACCATTGTACTGTTGGCCTTAATACTTGAGTCTTTGGTTATATTTTTGATGGTTGAGGTTGCTTAAAGATTAACTGATGGATAAATGGGATTATTGCGGACGTCATAAGTCACTGTGTAGTCATTGTTCATCAGATAAGACCCATCATCATCAATAACTGTAACTGGACTAAATTCAAATCATATTTTTTGAAAGTCACCTAGGCATTATGCCATGTATTATATAAAGGATACAATAGTAAAGGGAGAGAGACTTTATATTACTCTAAGGTGCTTATAATCTGGGAGGCAGCTTCCGTACATAATTTGTGGGTTAGTTGTGTCTGACTAGAATATTGTCATTCCTCAGATATTTGTACCAGAGCAACTTTTTTTGAGGCTGAAGCTCAAAATTAAGATTAAGCATTTTTCCTTGTTTATTTTTTTCTAGCTGTGTCATTCTGAATTGCCTGGAATTTCAAATTCTCACCCTTTTCCCCCACCCACCCTGTTCTAAATTTCTTGTCGAAAATTATTCACAGGAGACTAAAGACTTCTTGTGCTTTGTGTACAGTGGATGTGAAGAATACAGTTCTCTTCATTTTAGTTTTAATTGGTTCATGCTGTAGTTCTCTCCCGCTCTTGGTAATTACAGAACCTTCAAGATGTGTAAGTATATAATAGACTGACATCCTTTCAAATTCGGACATTTTAAAGATTATGTTTTTACATCATTTGAAATAAGTGTAAAGCAATAACCAAAGATGTTTGTGAAAGAAAATAAAGACTGTTAGGGTTATTTCTGTTACTGATACTTACTAATGAGGGAATTGTAATCCTCGATTAGGAAGATGCAAGGGGGTGGAGGTCATTTTTAAAAATTAAAGTCTTGATTTGTTTTTTAAGTCTCATTAAACCATAGCATTTAAGAATACTTAATTATACCTTTCCTTTTAAAAAGAGCCCTTGTTTCTTTTCTTGCTGAATGAATTTACCTTCCTTGCTGATCGCTTTATAACTTGAACTTGTTGGAGAATACTGTATATGCCTAATAATTAGCAAACATTAGATTTGTGTGTGCATTTCATTATTTTATTGTTCCGTTGAGGCATTATTAACATTCCTTCCTGAGTGTATTTGCAACTAATGGATCCTAAGTAAATCAGTTTCATCAATGAGCTCAAAATCCTGCTCGAATAATTTAGAGTATTACTTTAAAAGAATGTTACTGCTCTTTTTAAAAAAGTACACAGTGTTAAGGCCTTTAAGTTTTATGACTCTGAGTGAAGTATAGATGGATATTTTTATGGTTAACATATTGATGAGATTTGGGGTACCTGGGTGGCTCACTCGGTTAAGCATCTGATTTCACCTGAGGTCATGATCTCGCAATTTGCGAGTTCGAGCCCCAAGTGGGGCTCTGTGCTGACAGCTCAGAGCCTGGAGCTTGTTTTGGATTCTGTGTCTCCTGTTCTGTCTGCTCAGACTCTGTCTCTCAAAAATAAATATAAAAAAAAAAAAAAACACAACATATTCATGAGGTTAGAGGTTAACATTTAGTCCTTTTAACTTTCATTGGCAGTTAATATTGTATTCTGTACCAAGGATGAGTGAGAAATTGAAGTTCTTCAATAACATAATTATTTTGCCACTGTTACTGACATGTTCACTAGATTCCAAGACTAAAAGCATGCATATATAAGAATCTGCTCTTGAAGCCCATTTCCTTTTGTTTTCAGAGTTTCTTGATGTAGGGGAAAGATTGTAGCTTATGTGTCTTCTCCTGAAGGGCCTTTTCTGCCTATGATTTTCCTCCAAGTTAATATTTATTAATAAAATTAATGATTAAGTAGTTAAGTGAATAGGAAAATTTGAAAGTACTACTTGATAAGTGAAATTTCAGAGTTTATTACTTGCACATGATTGTACTTTATTTGAAAAGGACCTTTGATTATTTTAAAATTACATTAATTGCAGTAGATAAGCGCATTAAAATATTTTTCCATATCTTTATGCTTACTAATTCAGATGTTCGTGTTTTCAGAATTGCATTAGTATAATATAGGTAAATCAAGATTCCTTCATCAGGCATTTGTTAATGGCCTTCTAAGTGACATTGAAAAAAAATATAACCCCTTAAGTATCTCGTAGTCTAGTGTAGGAAAAAGATGCATAGATAATTATGTAGCAGTATGAAGTTTGGGGACAGAGATGACCTGAGTATTATGAAAGAGCTGAGAAGGTGTCCACTCTGCTTGAGAAGGTCAGGGAAGGATTCCTGGGAGATAGAGGACATCAGAGCTGCGTTCAGAAGCTGTGTTCAGCTATGTAAAGAATCAGATATAGAAAAGGCAGAGGAGGGGGGCTTTAAAGAAGACATGGAGGGTAGGGCGCCTGGGTGGCTCAGTCGATTGAGCGCCTGACTCTTGAGTTCTGCTCAGGTCATGATCTCACGGTTCATGAGTTCAAGCCCCACACTGGACTCTGCATCTGGCAGTGTGGAACCTGCTTGGGATTCTCATTCTCCCTCCCTCCCCCTCACTCCCTCCCCTGCTCAAGCTCTCTCTGTCTTTCTCAAAATAAATAAACATAAAAAAATTTTTTTTAAGAAAAGAAACGACATGGGAGGGTGGTGAATGGTGGGGGGTGTCATTGGGTGGGAGTAACCGTTGATTTAATGTTGTTAGAAATAAATGTAGGATAGGTAGTAGTGAGTGAAAGATGAAGTTAGAAAAGTAGGCATAGACTAGATTTTGAATAGCATTAAAGTACACTTTTAAAGTACATCCTTCCTCCCCGTTATTAATGAGAACTAGATTTTGAACAGGGACATGATGCTCATGTTTATTTTTTAAATGGTGATTCTGAGGAAGTTAGATTCTAAGAGGTTATTGGAGTTCATGATAGTTGGAAGGCTGTCACAGTGATCTAGAGGAAAAGTTTTAGAACAGTGGTACGCAGGATGAAAGAGTGGGAGCATATTTGAGAAATATCTTGGGCCTACTGTTAGCAGCATCTGGTGGTTGGATGAGAAGGGGATGAGAGAGGAAAGAAGAAAAGTCATACATATTAATTCACAAACCAGTTAGTTATAAGGGCTTCTAAACTAGCTGGTTTGTGAATTAAAGAATATAGGAGGAGGATAGGTGTGTGTTTGGAGGGTCAGTTCAACAGAGATTTTGGACATGGTAAGTTTGATCTGTGTCTGGAGCATTTGGTTTGAGGTGTCCAGCAGGCCGTTGAATACGGTAGTTTTAGGCTTTGGAGGGACATCTGGGCTGACAGTACAGATTTGGGAGCAATTAACATATAAGCCAGTAACTTATTCTTTGAGATGTGGGCCAGACTTCTTGGGAAATCTGAAAGAGCTCAAGACTCATCATCCAGAAAAAGAAAACGCATACAACATTGTATTTGCAAAATTTTACATATACTTTTAGGAAGCTCAAGAATCCCTTGCCGATCTGGTGTCTTACAACTTTTTGAACTTTAGATGTATGGGTAGTAATTGCAACCATGATAATGGATGGAAATGCAGAGTGACCCAGTGTAGAAATGAAAAGAGCCAACGACAGAACCCTGGGATTAAAATGCCATTTAAAAATGGCGCTGGAAGAATAGGAAACATCATGTAGGGAGTACTGTTTCTGAAAGAAGGCTATGTTATACTGATTTGCATTTAGCGTAGTTGTATGGTTAAGGTATTGTTGTTTTAGCTCCTGTTTTTTTTATTAAGCTTGAAAAGTTTTTTTTTTTTCTTTCTGACAGTTATTCCCATAGATGAGGGAACTCTATTCCCATAGAGTTCAAGAGATTCTATCACTGGAAACTTTTGTTGGTCGACATGTGAGGGATTGTGCTGTGTCCTGGGCTGGGCTAAATTCTTCTGACATTCTTTAGTCTTCATTATAGTCCTTTGAGATAGATACTGTCACTAACCCTTCTTAACAAGTGAGGAAATGAAGATTTTGAAGAGTTAAGTAATTTTCCCAAGGTTGCATGGGTTGTTAATTTAGCAAAACCATGACACAAATCCAGGCCTTTTGGACAGCAAAACTTAACATTCTCTACTAGTAAACCCACACTATGTTTACCAGGATAATCAGTGACTCAAACTGTGATATTACTATACCATGTTAACACAATGGAATGGAATGTGAGTCCAGTAGTTTGGACTGGATTTGGGGATATATAAATTCTAATCTCTGTGATTTGGGGTAAGTCATTTAGTCTCTCTGGGTCTATTTTCTTTTCATTTACTTGAAAATTTCTGCACCTAAACATTGTTATCCTTTGGCTCCACCTCTACTCTGTCTATAAAACATGAATACTGAAGAAAGTACTACATACAATCTTGGATTATAAAATAACTCTTGGTTTGTATATGTGAGAAATGATTTATTACAACATAAAGGATATTTCTACAATATTTGAAGTCTTTGATTTGTGTTTTTAAAAATTCTTTAGTTTCTAATAACAAATGTTGTAATTCATGATGGGTAGAGATATTTTTGTACGTTTTCTGGCTTTCATGGGATCCTATTTTTTTTAGAGCCTGAAAAGAGCATTTGAAGTTTTGCTCAACTATTATATAGTTCTTTCTGGAGTTTATAGTCCACATTAACTTTGGTCTTTTTCTGGAATTGTTCTGAATGTTCTGCTTTATTTGTTGATTATTTAATGTCAAGAGATGTTGTCTTCGTCTGCTTTTTAATAATCTCTGTATATGCTGCCAGCAAACTAAAACCACATTGTACATGCATGGAGTTTTTGAGGCCATCATTATCATGTGGACTTGTATCTTTTATTTGTGGGAACTTATGACTAGCTACATCTTATTTAAAATATTTTATATGGATGGCATCTTGTGTATCAGGATATGTGATAAAAATAGATAGTAGTTTTGATGTAACAGTAAATTCTCTTAAGGCCATTTTGGAAAAGTTTCCAGTAGACCTGGGATTTGAATAAGATTTGAGTAATAAAAAAGAAGTTGTTCTGGTAAAGAGTTCCTTTTTAAGCACTCCAGAGAAGATTAGAATAATAAGACTCAGTTTGAGTCCTCTGCTTAAGAATCCTCTGTGATTGAGGGTTGAGCTGATATTTTATTGCTAGAGTGACAGAATTATTTTGCCTACCTGCATTCCTTACTCTTCCACATTCGTACCCATTGGACATAGCTTGGAAAGCATTGTGTTTTTTTCCATAAACTACTTTATTGAGGTGTGCAACTTGATGAATTTGTAGGTAAGTATTCACCTGTGAGGCCTTCACCATAATCTATGCAATAAACGTATTCATCACCTCTTTGGAAGTTTCTTCCTGGAAGTTTCTTCCTACCCTCTTTGGAGGTGATTCCATTAGCTCAGTAATTTCTATCCAGTTCAGGTCAGAAATACATGTGAAGCTGATGAGTAATTGTTGCCATGTTTCCCAGGTTGTGAATGCAGAACATGTGGGTTATTTGTGGCGTAATAACAGTTCCTTAGAGATTAGTAGAGAATCATTCTGTCAACAAGTATGAATGTTATAAGCCACGCATTACTTTAGTTGGTGAGGGATTCCACAGTGAAAAAAATCCCTGCCTTCATGGATTGGATATTTGGCTGGGAAGAAGGAGGCCAGGAAAAGAAGTAAGGAATGTGGTATTGGAATTTGGGGGTTACTAGTAAGAGGAGACTGCTATTTTAAATGGAGTGAGCAGTTAAAGCTTCATTTTATGGTGATGAGCAGCGTTTTGAGGTTGATAAAGTGATTGAGCCATGGAGATGCCCAAGGAAAGGACATTTGAGAGACAGTAGAGAGTAGCAAATACAAACACCTCAAAGTGAACTTGTTTGACACATTCTGAAGAATAGCAGAGTGAGTGAGGAGGAAGAATAGATGAAGTCGGATGATCAGCTTGAATAACATTTTGTAATTTGTATAAGGACTTTGACTATAACTCCAAGAGAAATGAAAAGTCACTTGAGGATTGTGAGCAGAAGAGTGACATGATTTAATGTTTTTAGGAGGTCACTCTGGTTGCCCTATGATAGTGGGCCAACCAGTTAGGGGGCTTTTGGGATACTCTGCAAGATGATGGTGATTTGGATAAGGCTAGTAGTAGTGGAAGAGGTGAGCAGGAGTTAGATTCTGGGCACATCTTGGAGGTAGAAACAACAGAATTTCCTGTTGGATTAGAATAGAGGTGAGGGAATAAAGGGGATTACAAGCTTTTTGGCCTTGGCAACGGGAAGGATGGAGTGGACATTTGCTCATTTGGAGAATACTGCAGGGGAAGCAGACTTAGGGGCAAAGATTAGGATTTCTGTTTTGGACATGGTTAATTTGAGATGCTTAGTAGGTATTCACGTGGAAGCATTGAAAAGGTGGCTGAATGTAGGACTCTGGCATCAAGGGGAGAAGGCTAACCAGGGTATATAAATTTGAGGTTAACTTAAAGCCATGAGTATAGAGGAGACCAGCTTCACCTGACAAGTGAGTTGTGGCTAGACAAAGCGGTTTAGGGTTAGAGGTTGCTGTGAGGAGAAAGAACCAGTGAGCAGACTGACAAATAGAAGCTAGAAGAATAGGAAGAAAAACAAGAGATTGTAATGCTTGTAAGGCAAAGTGAGGAATCTATTTCAAGGAGTAGACATGATCAGCTGTTTCATTAGCTGCCATATAGGTCAAGTATGATGAGAACTAAGACTCTGACCATTTAGATTTAGCAGGATGGAAGTCTCTGGTGACCTTCTCAGGTAGTTTCAGTGAAACAGTAGAGATGAAAGCCTTATCGGAGTAGAGTCAAGAGAAAAAGGGGGGAAATGGGACTTGGAGACAGTGAATGTAGAAATCTCCCACGTCTTGTGATTTCGCTGTAAATGGAAAAGAGAAATTAGATGGTACTGGAGAAGTATGAGGGGTTGTGAGGATTTCTTTTTAAGATTGGGAAACTGATGATTTTGAATGTAGATGGAACTTATCTAGCAGAGAGGAAAGAATGTGGTGATGAGGAGGCGGGAGATTGATAAAGGGAGGTTTTTTTATAGGTGAGTTGGCATGGAACTAAACTTCATTCTGTATAGGAATCACCTGGGTTCAAAATGCTGATTATGGTTCTGTAGGTCTGGGATGGAGCCTGAAATTCTGCATTTCTAGTAAGTCTTTGATGATGCCTGTTTCTAGTCCCTGTGCTGTAATTTGAGTGTAAGAACTTGGTACTTTGAGCACTAGAACTAGCAGAGTATATTGATACATAATTCTATAGATTGGTGGATATGGTTGGGAATTGTACATTGTTTCTTCACATTGTTTCTGTTTTCTCAGTAGAACAGGAGTGAGGATTTAAGGAGATGATGTAAAATCATCTATTTGGTAGAGTTAATAGTCTAGAACGTAGGATGGTGGGGTTGTACTCTGGGCCCACTTGTGGTTAGTGGTTATGAATGTAAACTGAGACATATTGAATATGGGGGGGGGTGTGTGTATGTTACTCATTTACTTTCAGCTACACACATGGGTGCTTGTGCGGAGTAGGGGTGGGTAGAGGGGGTTTAGAATGGTAAGTATTTTGGAGGGGAGAGGGGCAAGTGATTCATGGGTGTGTATACACGGTAGCTACAAATGATGGACTGTGGAATCTGAACTGGGAAAGGAAGAAAATAAGAGAATGCTAGGTTAAACAGAAAATGTGGGGGTTTTTTTTGTTTGTTTTGTTTTTAATTGCAGGTCTTCTTCCAATCTTTAATTTGCTAAGGAGCTCCGTAAATCTTCAGGAGAGGAAAATAGTGTTCATGTCCTCAGTTTTGTTTTTAATCAGGGAACTCTTTCTGTCTCAGCATCTCTCTGAGCTTCTATTCCACCAAATAAACTAAGGGAAAGATGTCTTACACCTTTGGGTAAAGCGAAGTATTAACATTGGGGATTATGATTTCATTTAAATTGGAGGGTTTTGATGCATATAGGAAAAGAGGGAAGTGTTAAAGGATTTTTTTAAAAAATTGGCTTCTGTCAGCTCTAAAAACTATTATGTGTATTTTTTTATTTTTGTTAGAACAGACTGTTAACATCCTTATTAAGTAATGCAGATTTATAATCATAGCCATATAATAAAATAATTACTCTGTGGACAAATACAGAAAGATTTTCAACCATTGGTGTTTTTTTTTTGTCTCTTTTTTCTCTCTTGGATATTACAGATGACCATGGATGAAAAATATGTAAACAGCATTTGGGACCTTCTGAAAAATGCAATTCAAGAAATCCAGCGTAAGAATAACAGTGGTCTTAGTTTTGAGGAGCTCTATAGAAATGCTTATACAATGGTTTTGCATAAACACGGAGAAAAGCTCTACACTGGACTAAGAGAAGTTGTTACCGAACATCTCATAAATAAGGTATCCAACCTTAAAGGACTATTGCTAATTCTATGGAATCTAGAAAATCCTTTATATACTATATAGTACTGTGACTAGAAGTGTTAGTTTTAAAGGCTCTAGGAAGCCTAGAGCAATAATAATTAGTAGCTGTATTATAAAACCTCACTCAGAATTTCTAATCCGCTAAGTCACAATTTTTGATAATTGAGGGAAGGTGAAATTTGTGATTTATGATAAATACATTCTTTGTAATCATTATTAAGGAAACAAACTCTCGTTAATTTATAAATGCTTGTTTATTAATGTGTGAATTACAGATAATTATTTTTTTCTTGAAATGCTTATCAGTCAGCCCGTTTAGCTTTCTCTACTTTCTCTGTATACTTGAAAGTAATAAAACTACATTGTTTAAAAAATATCGTCTAAGACTTTTCACCAGTTGAAATTGACTATATTTTAACCAAGCTCTATAGTAAACATGAATTAAAAAAAACATAAATTAGTGTTGGGCTATTAAAATTAGAAAAATTTTCTTTGGTTCTAAAGGAGTTTTTTGTTTTTTTAGAATAAATCTTTATATAGAACAAACTTTTCTATTGCAAGTATGTCTTGCTTTAAGATTGTCAGATGAAATGTAAAATACCACAGATAATAAAAACTTCTCAAAGTTTTTGTGTGGTAGTAGGGTGTTCGTTTTTTAAATTTTATTTTGAAAAATGGAAAAGTTGCACCAAATAGTACAATGATCTCTTGTAGATTCACCAGTCATTAACATTTTGCCACATTTTTGCCAATCTTTCTATTGATACTTGTTATTACTACTATTATTGATATTATTATTGCTGAACAATTAGAGAATAAGTTTTAAATTCATTTACCCTCAAATACTTTGGGATGTTTCTCCTAAGAACAAGGAAATTCTCTCACTTAACCAAAGAACAATGTTCAAAATTAGGCAGTTTAACGTTACTGTAATACTGTTACCTGATACGGTCCACATTCAAATTCATCAGTTGTCCTGTGTAGCAGCGATGTCCTTAGAGCAGTTTGTTTTCTGATCCAGGATCCAATCCAGGATCACATACTCAGTTCCTCAGCTTTTTGTCTTTCAGCACATTGACATTTTTGACGAGTATAGGCCAGTTGTTTTGTAGATTGTCCCTCGGTTTTTGGTTTGTCTGATTGTTTCCTCATGACTAGTTTCAGGTTATGCATTTTTGGCAGGAATAATACATAAGTGATGTTGTGTCCTCAGTGCATCACATCAGGAGGCACATGATGTCAGTTTATCCCATTATTGGTGATGTTAACTTTGATCACTTGGTGTCCGCCAGATTTCTCCACTGTGAAGGTACCTTTTTTCCCTTTGTAATTCATAAGTAATTTGTTCAGATATATTTTGAGACTGTGTAAATATCCTGTTCCCCAAGAAACTTTCATGTGATGGTTTTAGCATCCATTGATGATTCTTGCATGAATCATTATAACTATGGTGGTTACAAAATAGTCACTTTCTATTTCTACTATTCCTTCCATAATTTTTTTCTCTTAAGTGGGATTATATAAGCAGGTAGTTAGTATTTCAAGAAGCACAGTGATTGTGTTCTTGATGGAGTGAACAGGTTTTTTTAGTGCCTGCTCTGCACAGCTTTCTAGGAAAATGCAGTGGATGCAAAGGGGTATGATACCCTTGTCTTTACTGTGGTATGAGAGATGATGCACACATTTGGATAACAGTGTGAGGCATTATATAATTAAGTGGCAAGTGAGTTGAATGGGCAATAAATGGCTTAGGAATTCATATGAGGGAGAGATTATCCTGGGCTGTAAGATTTCATGGGAAGGTATCAAATTGAACTGAGCCATGAATAATTTGGGATATAAGTGAACAATGTGGAAGGCATTCCAGGATGGCAGATGTCATGCGATTGATTATACAGAAATACTTAATGTGTCCTAAAGGTGGTAAATAAGAGTTTGATTGAGAGATATAATAATTTATGGGGATTGGTGGATTATAATGTTGCAAAAAGGTCATTTGGGAACAGATTGGAGAAAGACTTGAATATCAAGCTAAGGAATTTGGACTTAACAGTGGAGGTTTATTGGAAGTTTTTAAGTGGATGATAATGTGACAGAATATTTTAAGATGATTAGGATGAAAATGATACATAAATGTAGAATTGGGAGGTGGTTTGCTAGACGCAGGGGAGGACCTGGAAAGTTTTGAGTAAAGTGATAGGCTAGAAATGAATGGATAGAGGAGATGACAAATTTTGTTTTAGATCATATTAGAGATTTTTATAGGTAGAAGCAACCTTAGAAATCATTTCACATGTGAGGAAAGTTGAGTGTGAGATCATCACAAAACTGTGTTTAGAGATACATAGGCTTAGAGCCTGTGCAGGAACTCAGAACAGGAGATCCAGATTGGACATGTGGTAGCATGTACTGAGGATTAAGTGTTGGAGTCCAGAAAACAAAAATCCTAGAGCCAAAGGACGAGTCTTCAAAAGCAAACTGTAGTACGTAGGTGTGGGAAATGAAGAAGACTAATTTAAGAAACCTGGCATCAAAAGAAAGAAGAAATGTGGAGTGGGAGAGTTTTGCTTCAAGCTATTGAGGGGGGGAAGACTGGGGCACGGAGTTCTTGGATATGGAGAGCGTGTGGAATTGAGAACAACAGAGAATTAACGGTAGAGCAGAGGCACGTTCTCATTCCGGAGATTCCATAGTGAATGATGGTAGTGACTGTGCTAGGCTCAGTTCTGGTGCATTTACATGTTTCAGTTCTTGGTCACAAACCGATGAACCAGATACTACAGTTCTCTGTTTTACAAGTGGGGAAACCAAGGCACAGAGACTTGGTGTTTTGTCCAGATGCACATAGCTAGTAAGTGGCCTGACTGGAACAGTGTTCAGGCAGTGTGGGTTCGGGCCGCGCCCTTGACTTCTCTGTAGATCTGCTCCTGCAGCATAATGAACGCTCAAGGTGCAATAAACACAACTGAAGTTGAGGGTGACAGAGGGGATTCAAGTAAATTGCCTCAGTGTTTGCAAAGCTATAGTCCTTTAAATTCTAGCTCTTGATTTATTTATAATTAAAATGAAGGAGCTAGCAGTAATATCTCTTGAGATTCTTTAGTTCTAAAACTATTACAAATCTAATAATTAAACCATGCATCTTCTGAAAATGAGATGAAGAGACTTGGAGTAGCCCTTTTTGGGAATATACTAAGGAATTGCCAAATGAGGAAAAAGATAGCTCAGGAAGAGTGGGCCTGAATGTACAGTTTGCTGTTTTTGTGAAGCACTGCTTTGCAGCTTGAGCACAGATGCGGAAAAAACATCTGTAGTTATGTGCTGTGTTGAGAATTGGCTCATCTAAAAAGTAAGGGGGTGGGGGACCAGAGTGGGAAATTGTGTTTAAGTGATTTTTCGACTCTGAAACATGGTTAGGTAGAAATTGAAGTCATGTGAACATTACTCTGTGCTAACTGTAAGAGCTTCCGCATATTTGTGAGTTGCTTAAAGTGGTCGCATACCTAAGGTTAATTGTTACTTCAAAATATAGGCACTTCCCTGTGTTATGTTCCAGAGAACATGTAGTGAAGTTAATTGTGCTGAAGAAATTATATATGCTAAGTTCTTTTTATTTCTCTTACATAGGCATTAATGATATCACCAGCATCTGAAAATATTCTTCGATTTTTTTTTTCTTTGACAAACACTCATTTGACAGGTTTAAACTAGGCAATTTCTGACTAGGAAATGTACCAATACTAGTTTATCGTGGTATTCATTTCTTTATTTCAGCCAAATGAAGTCTTTTAACCTCTGCTAGCATCTATGCTTTCATTTTTGAGTTTTCCATTTATCTCCTTTCATTATTACTCTTAACCATACAAATATAGTACTACTGTATGAAGGGGACACAAGCAGGGCCATTATACAGAAGCCTAAATGTGCCCTGATGCAGGAAGTCGCAGTTTTTTCTACCAAATGGGACTTAGGAATGTTACTAACATAATGTGCAAAAGTGTAGTTTGCATGAAAATTGGTATTACCTGTTTGTACATTGCACTTTCTGACAGGAAGGTGAGAGAATGGTTTAGGGTTCTGTGGTATCAAAGTAACCATCTTCAGTCTCACAGAATGTATTCCTTTTTGTGGTTCTGAAAGCCTTACTGTGTGGTCTAGTCCTCAGGGGGTTTTTTTGTTCACTGTGCTTTTAGCAGATTGCTGAACTGCATAAGCAATAATACTTTTTTTTTAAGCAAAGTTATTATCAACTCAAGTGAACATTTCAGTGCTATGGTATAGGCAGCCAGAACCTATTTTTTTCATGTTGAAGGATGCAGATGAAATACATTTTTATGGAGAATCAGGGCTGGTTTATCATAGTTGCTAGTACCCTGGTTTTAAGATGAGAATAGTAAACATCTGAGCAATACCTTTGGTAAAGCAGAGTGGCATAAGTATACTCTCAGGGCACATGAATGGAGGAACTTCCTTGAGATGAAAGTAACTGATTCTTGGCTTTAGAAGTAAGTTCACAAAATTGAAGCAGACATAGAAAAGCTAAGTGCTTTTCTCTTACTTGGTTAGTATATTCTTCCTAGCTCCGGAAGAACGGTCTCTGAGGAAACGGAGATCCAAAGGAATTCAGTAGATTTCTCTAGACCACAAAGCAAAACTTAGGGTGTGAAAGGACTCTTGTGCCTTGCCATGAGGAAAAAATCTGGTCTTATTTTAGAAAATATGAAAACATTTCAGAATTCACAGAGATTGGCTTTTCTTTAACATTTATATCTAAATAAAATAACTTTACATGTATTATACTGAAGAAAAACTGGAGGAAAAAAAAGTTCTGCTCCTTTCTAATTTTAAGGATTTTTAAATTGTAGATCATTTTGTGAAAGCCTCAAAAATAGCCACATAAGACTTACCGGTAATTACAGAATTCAGCATTCAAAACTATGTGTTACTTGCTAGCCGCTGACTGAAGTGTAAAAAATAAGTTGGGATGCATTTGATCCCTGCACACGTGGAACAGATGAACAGGTGAACAAATGTTTAGTTATAAAACATACTGAAGAAAACGGGATATGGCGATAAAAACGGTGAGGGTAACTACGGAGGCCAAGAAAGGGGTCTCTGTGTAATTAATACTTGTAATGATATTTAAACTGGAACTTGAAGAATGAGAAGGTGCTCGTGACAAAAGTGGGTTAAAGAGCATTCCAGGCAGAGGGGATGGCTGTGAATATTTTTTCTTTACAGGACCGGATAGTCCGTATTTTCAGCTTCCCGAGCCATGCGTTTTCTGTCGGCAGTTCCTCAGCCCTCCCCTGTCATAGCACCGAAGGAGCAGTAGACTGAATGCAGTGAATGGATGCGGCAGTTTTCCAATACAGCTGTATTTTAGGAAGACAGCAGGCCATCCTTTGCCAGTCCCTGGAATAGAGAAATTGAAAACAAAGCCTGCTGTGAATGGGGAATTAAGTGTTGGCAGTGGGAAAGAATGGGACAAGATGAGGTTTGGAGAAAGGCATTGCAGCCGCGGTGTAAGGGTCATACTTAATTATATGTGCATTAGGAAGTCATTCAAGAATTTTAAGCAAGACAGAGACATGATCTGATGCAGGTTTTTAAAATATTACTCTGGTTGCTGTGTGGTGACTAAATCCGAGGGCCCAAGAGGGGAGTAGGAAAGAGTGATCAATCCAGTAATGCAGGTGAGCAATAGTGGTGATTTGCACCAGCATAGTGACAGTGGGGACAGAGAGATTTCAGATTCCAGGATACTTTGACTGTAGAAAGATTGTTACCTCTGAATAGATTGTGTAGGGAACGAGAAAGAGGAATTCAAGATGACTTCTAGGTTTTTGGTTCTTGAACAACAAGGTGTTTCCATTTTTTAACATATGTTTGGGGTAGAAAAAGGAGTTGCATTTGAATATACTAATTTTAAGATGCCAGTGAAATTGGATATGCAAGTCTAGTTCTCTGAAAAATTTTTGACTGGAAATGTAAATTTGGGAATTGTGAGCATGTAGATGCTACATAAAGCTTTGGAAGTAGATGAATTCACACAGAGAAAACGAATGGTGACTTCAGATTTAACGCTGAAGAATTTAAATATTTCATGTAGATTTGAGGATTGCGGTGGAAACTGAAATATGGCCAGGTAGTGGTACTGTAAGACTCAGCTCTAACCTTAAGTTATAAAATCATTTTATGGCAACGTTTATTTAACAGTTTTGGTTTTCATAATCAGTGTGTGTGTGTGTGTGTGTGTTTAATGACTAAAAACTATTTTAAATTTAAACATAGTGCCAATCAGTTTTGTTACTTGTGGGCAGGGTTAGGTAAGGTTAGGGCCATCCTTTTTTTTCCCTCCAGCTTTATTGAGGTGTAAACAAAATTTTTTAAGATATTAACGTGTTTGGGTTTTTTTGGCGTCATCTTTTAGAAGATTGCTGTTTGGGATTTAAACTTGACAGAACGTCTTTAAGCTTAGAGTAAAGTCACTGAGGACTTCCTTTTTCTTCTTCTGTGCACTATTGAGCACTCCATATTTAATAATAAATAACTTAGAAGTAGCTGCGGTGGAAAAAGTACTGGGTGGAAAGAAGGGAGAACTGGGCTTTAGCCCTAATTCTACCACTAACAATCTTGAACAAATTATTAGACTATCCTGGACTTCAGATTATTAATTTATAAAATGAGATTGGGATTGTTTTTGTTAACCTGGATGAGCTTTAAAATTATATAATGACAGTGTGTCTTGATAATTTTGGTTTATTAAGACTTAGGAAGATTGTAGTTTTAAATTTTACCATTGTCCCTAACTGTGCCAAAATAAGTATAGAATAGGGGTGCCTGGATGGCTTAGTTGGTTGAGTGTCCAACTTTGGATCAGGTCATGATCTCGCAGTCATGAGTTCGAGCCCCGCATCGGGCTCTGTGCTGACAGCTCAGAGCCTGGAGCCTGCTTCAGATTCTGTGTCTCCCTCTCTCTCTGCCCCTCCCCCCCCTCAAAAATAAATAAACATTCAAAAAATAAGTATTTAGAATAAAAACATTTCCTTTAAAAAATTTTTATTTATATTTGAGAGGGAGAGAGAAAATCCCAAGCAGGATCAGCACTGTCAGCGCAGAGTCGAACATGGGGCTCAAACTCAAAAACCATGAGATCCTGACCTGAGCCGAAATCAAGAGTCGGACACTTAACCGACTGAGCCACCCAGGTGCCCCCCTCCTTTTAAAAATGCTTATTTTTGAGAGAGAGAGAGAGAGAGAGAGAAACATTTCCATTTTTAATTGTTTCTTAAAAATCAGAGAAACTTCGATTTTAATGTGGCAAGAATTTTATTCTAATTTTGTAATGCTTAATAGTCCTTTAGATTTGCCTTATGCCTAATTTCCCCTTCTCTCTCAAATTAACTTTGTAGTAATTGAATAATGTGATAGCCTCATAAATGAGCAAATTCTTGTGCTTTGAAAGTTTGAACAAAGAAGATGCTGACTTTTTAGTTCTATTAGGAACAACTTCCTATTGCTAAAAAGAACTTTTATTTCAGTGTTTTTTAAAGGCTTTCTGTGAGCACTGAGTGTTATATGTGATTTATATATGTGATGAGTCACTAAATACTCCTGAAGCTAATATTACACTCTGTGTTAACTAACTGGAATTTAAATAAAAACATGAAAGAATAAGAAAAAAAAAAGAATTCGTCCTGTAGATATATTTAAATAATGTATATAAAAAGCATACTCTAGCATTGTATTTAAATGCTGAAAAGGCCGAAAACTATCTAAATGTTCACTAATAGACTGTTAAATAAATGGAATTATGTCCACACGATGAAAAAAAAGTTTATCCATATAACCTGTTCTTCAAATAATATCTTACTTTGGAAGGAAGGCAGAATTAGGGAGCTTCATACTGCTCACTTTTCGTTCATTTAGAAAACTCCCTGCTGAGGCCGTATCATGTGCCAGGCACTCCTAATAAGTATTAGCGTTATATCAAAGGTCCTTGCCTTTGGGGAACTTAAGTTTTGGACTTAACCACTTGAAAAACCAAAGCTTTGAAGAATAGTTTTAAAGTTTAAAAAATTTTTTTAATGTTTATTTATTTTTGACAGAGAGGAGAGACAGCATGAGTTGAGGAGGGACAGGGAGAGGGAAACAGAATCCGAAGACAGGCTCCAGCTTCTGAGCTGTCAGCACAGAGCCTGACGCGGGGCTCGAACTCTTGACTGCGAGATCTTGACCTGAGCCGGAATCACACACTTAACCAGACTGAGCCACTCAGACACCCCTAGTTTCAGTTTTTAAATGGCTTTCTTGTTTGGGGTCTTTTTGTTTTGTTTGTGTGTTTGGTAAATTGAAAAGTCTTTTTGTAAAATGACACACTACTGTTTATTTTTTGTATGTAGGGTTTCCTTTCCTGAAAATGGTGTCTCTATGTAAACTATTCTTTGAATATATTGGTTTTTCTCCCCATTTTTAAGGGGAGAATGAGAAGAGCCAGAATTTTAAATATTATGCTTATTCACCAGTAAATTAAAATGTTTCTGTGAGGGTACTAATTGCATGTGAAAATGAGTTGGGTATTTCCTGGTAAGCTCTGGACTAATAATTTTGTAAGTCAATTACTTAAAGAGACTTGGCTTTTTATAAGAAAGCTGTTTTAGTGCTTTTGTTTCTAGAAAAATGTTTTTTATTTTTAAATGGCATTTATGTACAAAATATTCTAAATGCAACGATTGCAGTGATTTACAAGAGGACATTGATAGGAATAAGATTTTCGTTAGCAAAGACATTTCAGAGGCCCACAGATACGGAGTCTCTTGTGTTTCATCTACCAAAAAAATAATTAAGACACTATGCCTGTCAGCAAGAATCTCCCAATTTTAGTGAGGTAATCGTATTTGAAGAAGAATTATTTTGCCTGAGGAATTCAGGGCAAAGTAGAAAGAGGAGGTCATTTTTGATGAGCCTTAAAGGATTATTAAAGATTCATCATGTGAACAAAGGCAAAAGATAGTCCAGAAAATGGTGTGAGTTAAAAAAGGCAGGTAGGTATAAGCACAGTCAGGTAAGATCAGTGTAGATGGAATATAAAAGGTGTCGGATGCAGTTTTTTGGGAATGAGAGTGGTGAAGTTGTTTGGACTAGGTTTTGGAAAACTTTGTAGGGGACTTGGTTTTATCCTGTGGGTGGTGGGAGTCATTGGTTTTAGTCTTCTAAAAGAGACTGACCGAAGGGAAGATGGGGTGAAAGGTTTAGTAGGCATGCTTTCTTCAGTGCTTCATTGCTGCATATTTCGTTCGCCTGCCATCTTGTCTTGTCCTTTTTTCTAACTGAAAAGTTGTTGAAAGAAACGGAACCCGTTACATTGAATATTGCTTAGGGTGATAACAACGAGGAAGGCTCTCTCTGAGCTAGAGGTACAAACCCTTAATGAATATGATTTGGAAGAGTGGCTTGAATATGAATAGAGTAATCCCCAAAGAGGAAGAGATTATTGAGGATAGCACAGAGAACAGAGAACGCTGGGGAGTCCGGAAGGTAGCAACCATGGGATATGAGGGGCATAGGAAATTGAGTAGCTACTACTTTGAAAGGATTGGCAGAGAAATGATGTTGGGGGAGAGCCAAGCTTAAAGCTTGGCCTAGGTTATTTGGTAAATTCACCCATGTGTTAAATACCAGCTATTGACGCTTAAATTGTGAAGTAGCCTGTAAGCACTGTGAGGGCAGGTGCCCTTTTCTACTTTGTCGTCTTACTGTATTGTCTAGTGATGTTTTTTAAATGATTTATAAAATAAGCGAATGAGCAAGGGTAGGACCTGTTTTATTCATCTTCATGTCTCCTCTCCTTCATATAGTTGGCTCTCAGTAATTATCGATTGAAATGAATCCCTGAGAATACTAGCAGTCAAATGGAAACCATGGTTTAGATCCACGAACTGCCAGGTTCTGTTTTGTCTTCCACATGTGCGTGATACTTTGCACCTACCCAACTTAATTGCTGAATCCAAACCCTGTTTAAGCAGAGTGTATCTCACCGTTTAAAAGCACAGTGCGATTTCCGGGCCGTATATCTCTCATTTTTTGAGGTGTTTCCGCTGGCAGCCAGATCGCATGATCCTGTGGAACCATGGACTTTTTTCCTCAGTGTTACTCAATAGAACGGAAAGACTGATGCCATATTGCCGTTCTTTGTATATGTCTTATTACTTACTCTGTGAGTGGCCTTGTTGTTCAAAGTTTAATTATGATACTAATGCTATAAGGGCTTTTAATGTATATCTTCGGTCTTAACCATAGTGAAGGGAGTACTTTACAAATGTGTTGTACTTCATGTCCTTCTGTGGGAAACTACTTAGGTGCCATTAGGTAAAACAGCTACCAGTTTTCATGGTACTACTTGATACAGAGAAATCAGGATTTTTCTAAGGTGTATTTTTTTAAGTTAATAATATTTGGACTATGAATGTGTTTTTTAAAAATAAAGCCAAATTTAGACAGTTTTTTACTTAACATGTAGCAGATATTCTTCATGCATGAAATTTAAAAAATACATTGTCCTAATTCCCACTCTGTGCCCCTGCTTTGAGCCTCCTGATTCTCTAGTGCTTCCCATTGTACCTCTGCTTTGTATTAAGGTCATGTGAATGCTGATGTTAGGCTCCTCTTCTCTCCTTCCCCCATAGAGATTGTAAAGTGGCCGAATGCCTTTTGTACCCCCCCCCCATAGTGGCTAGCACCCTGGTTTGCTTGTTGGAAGTACTCATTAAATGTTTGAATTGATAGTTTGAAGAAAGATATTTAGGTATTCTTTTGAATTAAGAGTTTCATTTTGACACTTACAGAGGGAGGGAGGGAATATCGCCACTAGGAATGAATTTTATGTTGATATTACAAGTAATGTGCTCTTTGTAAAATGGTTAAACTTACATTACTATGTATATATTAGTAAAATTACTTCTGGAAAAATCTTCTGATAGCAGTCAAGAAACAAGTTTTCCCTGTAGTTAGCGTCTTACTGTTTTGTCAGTGACACTGGTATGTCTCCTCTGATCTAGACTGCTACCTTTATTCTAGAACTTAGTGAAAGTAATGAGAAACAGCACTGTCAGTCTAGGAAATACTAAAGGCCAGTGAATTTTAGATCGTTCAGGAATCTCGTCATTAGTGAATTCTTGGAAAGTCTAAGATCTCTACAAAAGTTAAGTTTAATTCTCCTAACCTTGATAGAAGTTTGCTTTGAAATATGAAATCTTAGGTTGTTATATGTTATATTATGAGAGAGTAACATCTCTTCACCAGCCTCATATTGAATATACAAATAATAGGATATTAGCTACATTACAAAATCCTCAACCTATAAAAGGAAACCTTCCAGTTTCAGAGAAATAACTGTGTTTTAGAAGAAAGGAAAGCAGGAATTGAGTGGAAATTGAGGTTTAGGAAATACTGTATACTTTAAACATATGTTATATATATGTTTTATGTTCCATGCTTTCAAAATTCAGAGCACTTATGAATGCAGATTCTGATTCAGTAGGGCTGACATAGGATCTGAGATTGTGCATTTCTTTCTTTGTTTTTCTTTTTTTAATTTTTTATATTTATTTTGAGAGAGCAGAGGAGGAGCAGAGAGAGGGAGAGAGAGAATCCCAGGCAGGCTCCATGCTGTCAGCACGAAGCCTGATGCAGGGCTTGAACTCGCGAACCGTGAGATCATGACCTGAGCCAAAACCAAGAGTCGGGCGCTTAACCGCCTGAGTCACCCAGGCACCCCTGAGGTTGTGAATTTCTAATAACCGCCTAAGTGACGATGATGATGATGAATCTTGACCATGATACTGCTGTGTGGACAGTTACAGAGTAGCAAGGTCAAATATCTATGCAAATAATATTATTAATATGTAATACAAGTAATATTGTGATAGTAGCAAATGCTTATATGGCATTTACTGTGGGCGGGGCCCTGTCATAAGCATTATTTGTATATTAACTGATTTTATCCACACAATAGCTCCTTGCAGGTGCTGTTACTATTCCTCTTTTGTAAAAACTTGATGCACAAAGAAATTAAGTTACTCGCAGCCACTGATCTATTAAGTGTTGGATCTGTAATTTGCATCAGGCAGGCAGGCTTTCCAGCCTCTGCACCCCTGTGTTGCCACTATTCGCTCTCTGGAACTGTTGCATATTTCTTTTTAATCTTTTAATTCAGGAATTCTCAGGAGAAAGGTAAAAGCTGTGGAGCTTTTTAAAAAGCTGTTTGTGTCAGATTAAGAGAGAGGTCTTCTGTGCTCCATGGTTTGGCTTCTATGGAGATCACTTCTGTGGGTGCCACTTTATTGCAGGTTTATGTCACATTACTCTAGTGTAATTGAAAGGTTTTTAAAGATCTTCAAGAATACCTCTTTAATGACATTCCTTGGAAAAATAGGGTTTACATAAGTGGTAAAATTTGTAAAGTGACAAGCCATATGTGGGGCCCTGAAAAAGTTTGAATGTTTGAAGTGGGAGCTTAAATGCTATTTTTTGATCCTGTAAATGTTGCACATTTATGTAAATAGTTCAGATGAGATAAGCAGTATTTGTTTAGAATTTAGAGCCAGAGAGGTACTCAGCAGACATCCTGTGGCTCTCAGTTGTTTTTTTTTTTTTCAAACAGTGGGAAGCCCCACTTTTAGAATCATACAAAATCAATGTAAATCATATTTCCTCAGTGAAGCGGAGCCTGCCCTGCAGGGTACTGTGACATCCTAGTGGAGCAGGATGTGAATGCCATTGTTCTAGTCAGCCCTGGGGATAGAACAGGTGAGAGAGGAGCTATAGACCAGATAGGTTAGGTAACTTATTCAAAGTCCTAGTTACTAACTGCCCTGGAAAGTTGGTTTCAAATACTAATTTGATTGTCTTAACTCTTGGGTGATTGTTAAAATATGACAGATTTCTAGGAGGTTACAGCTTTTAAAGTTAAGGGTCTTTGATATTTTTAGAATGTTCTTTGTGTAATTAATTGGCATGTGCTCTATGTTATTCATGACCCATTTTGTGTTTCTAATACACAGTGTGTATTTAAATGCAAAGTAGTGCTAAATACAGTTTTCTGTACTTCAGAGATTTGTCTGTATTTGAAATTGACCTGAATTTTGTGACTTTTTAAAGAAGGAAGTCATTAATTTTCAGTAGTCCATATCATCATTAATTATATGGCTCAGTTCTAGTTTCAGTGAACTTTAGAGCTAAAATCTTTATAATTAGTGTTAGCTGATGAATTTCTTTGTGTCACCTAAACATTTAATTAGGATTTCCTGGCTGGGATTTTACCCAGGCATTGAAATTTCAAGGGCAAAAAAATGCTAATCGATGATTTAATTGTGTGTGTGCGCGCGTACATGTGTTGGAGGGGAGGCGTGCTGTGCAGATCATTAATGTCCTGTGATTCTCTAGCCAGCCAAGAGTTGCTGGCCCAGGGTTGGCCTCCTTGTCGATCCGTGAAGGTATCTGGATAAGAAAACTCAAGGGCAAAGACAGGGAGCTTAGAGGTCTTAGGTGTGCTCATGCCTGCTGGCCTCGCCTGTCTTCCTCCTTTCTCTCCTCCTCTTCCTTTCCCAGTAATTTGATTGATTTGAGAATGTGTTTCCTGCAACTTGGACATTAATTTATCAGTGAACAGATTTTTATCACAATGTTGAAAAATAAACATTTTCTTTTGACTTAGTAATTCTACTTTAATCTTTGCTAAGGATATAATTAAAAAGACAGGAAAAACCATGTTCACAGAAATGAAGAATGTAGTATGCCAACATGCATTATTCCAGAGTCATTCATAGGTTGACACTCTCAAAATAATTAACAGTTCCTTTCATTGTTTGGCATACAAGTTGGGTTTTTTTTTAAGAGATGATTTTTTTATTTATTTTTATTTTAGAGAGAGAGAGTGTGTGTGTGTGTGTGCGCGCGCGCGCTACTAGGGGAGAGGTGCAGAGGGAGGGAGAGAGAATCCTAAGCAGGCTCCACGGTCCACACAGAGCCCAATGTGGGGCTTGATAACACAGCCCTGAGCTGAAATCAAGAGTCGGATACTCAACCAACTGAGCCACCCATACACCCCTCAAGTTGGTCTTAAAAATAAGCATGTGGCATCATAGCTTATGTTTATGATACATAATAATAAAATGGCCCGACTTGAGAATCATAATTGTTGCAAGTTTTTAAAAAGTCAGTATCAATAAAATTAGCCTTTTATTTTATGTACAGTTCTATGAATTGTAGCCCATGTATAGATTTCATATAAATGCTGTCATGATCAGTACAGAACATTTTTTCACCCCAAACACTCCCTATTATTCCTTTATAATCACATCTTTCACCCCAGTACCTGGCAAGCACTGATCTTTTTTGTCACTATAGTTTTGTTTTCTCAAGAATATCATGTAAATGGAGTAATACAGGCTATATAACTTTTTGAGACCAACATCTTTCATTCAGCATAATTATTTTGAGATTGAACCAAGCAAGGTGTCTGTATATATCAGTAGTTTGTTCCTTTTTATTGCTGAACAATATATCCTATTGTATGAATGTACCACAGTTTACATATCCATTTATGTGTTGTGCATAGTTTTTTATGATTATGAAGAGAGCTGTTGTAAACATTCATGTATAGGTTTTGTGTGAATAGAAGTTTTCATTTCTCTAGAATAAATATCTAGGAGTGGGATTGCTGGGTCATAATGCAAGTGAATATTTAACTTCATAAGAAACTGCCAAACTGTTTTCCTGTCAGGCGGTACCATTTTGCATTCCCCCTAGCAATGTATAAGAAGAGTTCTAGTTGCTTGGCATCTTTGCCAGTACTTGGTATTGTTAATATATTTTGTTTTAGCCATTATTATAATGGATGTGTAGTGGTATCTCATTTTTAAAATGTTCATTTCCTTAATGGCCAGTGTTGTTGGACATTTCTTTTCGTGTGCAAAATTGCCTTTATATAACCTCTTTGGTGAAGTGTCTGTTCAAGTCTTTTGCCCATTTCTTAATTGTTTGCTTTCTTTACAGAGTTGAAAGAGTTCTTGTCTCTCTATGTATCTCTATAGAGATATGTGAGAGATCTGTTCTGGATACAAATCAGTTGGTGTTTTCTCCTAGTTTGTAGCTCATTTACTGCTTTCACGGGATCTGCAGAACAGAAGTTTTTAATTTTGATGAAGTTCGGCTTATTATTATTTTTTCTTTTAAATCAGTTTTAGATTCATAACAGAATTAAGGAGAAGGTGCAGACATTTTCCATATTTCCCACTGCCTCGCTCACTGTCAGCATCCCATATGAGAGTGGTACATTTGTTATAATGATGAACCTACGTTGACCTATCATTATCATTATCGTTAATCATTATCATTATCACCCAAGGTCCATAATTTATATTAGAGGTCACTCTTAGCATTGTACATTCTGTGGATTTTAGTGAATGTATATAATGAAGTGTATCCACTATTATAGTTCCATACGAAATAGTTTCACTACCCTAAAAATCCTCTGTGCTCTGTCTGTTCATCTCTCCCTCCACCCTAATAATGCCCACTGATCTTTTTATAGTCTCCTTAGTTTTGCCTTTTCCAGAATGTCATGTAGTTGGAATGATATGGTAGATAGCCTTTTCAGATTGTGTTCTTTCACTTGGTAATGTGCATTTAAGGTACCTCCATCTCTTTTCATGGCTTAATGGCTCATTTCTTTTAGTGCTGAATAATATTCTATTGTCTGGATGTACCACAGTTTATTGTTTCACGTACTGAAGGACATTTTGATTACTTCCAAGATTTGGAATTTATGAATAAAGCCGCCGTAAACATCTGAATGTGGGATTTTGTGTGGACATAAATTGTTAACTCCTTTGGTATTTATACCAAGGAGCATAATGGCTGGATCATATGGTCGGAGTACATGTAATTTTGTTAGAAACTGCCAAACTGTATCATTTTGCATTCCCACCAGTAACGAGTAGAAGAGCTTGTTTACGTCCTCCTCAGCATTTGGTGTAGTCAGGGTTTTGGATTTTGGCCTTTCTGATAGATGTCTAAGGATACCCCATTGTTTTAATTTACAGGTTTTTTTTCTTACGATTTTATTTTTAAGTAATCTGTACACCCAATATGGGGCTTGAACATACAGCCCCAAGATCAGGAGCCTCACGGTCCACCAACTGAGCCAGCCAGGTGCCCCTCAACTTGCAGTTTCTTAATCAGATGTTGAAGGTCTTTCAGTATGCCATCTGGTTATCTTTTTGGTGAGGTCTTTTGCTGGTATTTTAGATTGGGTTCTCTTGTTGAGTTTTCTGAATTCTTTGTAGATCTTGGATAGTAGTCCTTTACCAGATATGCCTTTTGCAAATATTTTCTCCCAGTATGTGCCTTGTCATCTCATTCTCTCAAGCAAAAAATCTGTTGCTCTTCAATTGATTCTAATTCTCTGTCAGGTTTGTGATCTGCTGCTGTCAACCACTGTCTGTATCTTGCTCTTTGCAAGGCCAAGGGCCATGAATAGCCGTCAGGTTTCAACTCCTCATTTTAGCCTCATTGTCAGCTGGTCCATCCTACTCTGTTTTCATGCCTTTATTACTTGTTTTTCCTTGTCTCACCCTTCAGATTTCATCTCTTTATCTGGATAACCTTCATGTCGCTTTTCTTATTACATCATCGTGTTGGACGTACATGATCTGCAGGCCCACTTTGGACTATACCACCTCTACAGCAGGCTTTCTTCCTATTTGCCTTTGCTGGTGAAAAACTAATGGTGGGTGTGTTAGGGAGCAAGATTAACAGTGTTATTCACACACAAACTGACCCCACATCCTTTTTACTTCAAATGTTCTGTATTCTGTTAACAATTGTAAAGTAAGGGTTAAATCTTTTTCCCCCCACTTACCGTGTTTTTTGATTTGTGTGCAAATGTCCCTTCTTTAAAAAAAACCCCATTTTAATCTTCATAGAGGTTGAATGTTCATCTCATTCCTCCTTTTTATTGTATATATTTGAACAAATATTGGCTCACTTTTCATGTCTCAGAGTAGAAAGATATTTTTCTGAGGCAGCATTAGAGGAAGACTTTTTTGCTCATAGAGTGATCTGAATAAGAGGAGAATGCAGCAAGTGTATCTAAGGCATTTATGTGTGTGTGTGTATGTGTGCATAGTCATTCAAAAAAATAAGAGTACGTCTGAAAAACAGGAGATCTTATGGGACACCTCTTAGAACTCCCATGTCCTGTGATAAAAGTTAATTATGAATGTATTTAATACTGCTGAACTTGACACTTAAAAATTATTAAGATGGTAAAGTTTACATCCTGTGGAAGTGATGAATCATTTCTGCTTAGGTCATTGGCCAAAGCAGATCCATGGCCACATCTAACTTCAACAGTAAACAAATCAAATATAACAAAATTACCTTAATAGCATATATTTTCTGCTAAGCAAAATTCATTGTTAACACTTGTCAGGTTAATTTTTTGAAGTATGCAGATACAGCAGTTTTATAATTTATGACACATTGTGCTCATTGATCACATTTTTATTTTGTTGAAAGGCAGATAGAAGTATATGAATATTACATAAGTACTTGGTAGGTTTTATTTTAAAATGTATATAAGTCAGTGATTTTAGGAAGTGTCTTTTTTTAATAACCTTAAATTTTTTAATTGACAAGTTTTTCATTCATCTAACAAATATACCAAGCACATTTTTGCATTCCAAATTTAGGGCAACTTTTATATAGTTAAATGTAATTTGATTTTATAACAAAGGGTCGTACCAAAGTTCATTTAAGTCCTTAAGAATAATTAATTGCTAGATACTCTGATTTTCGGAATACCTACATTTTATTTTTGTTGTATAGTACATTTTCTCTGGAATTGTTAGGATTTTAATTTAATTGCTACTCGAAATTTGGTGTTTCAGTGAAAGAATATGAAGCTTGGTGAAGAATTTTGTAAATAGGCATATTTTCATTTTGTAGTTTTTTTTAGTCTTAGCAACCTTGGGAATTTGCATCCGACAAGTGGTAGGCTTAACGAGTTGGAATAAATGATACAGTATCCGCTTTACAAAAAAGTATTTAACACAGTACTATCTACGAACCTACATGAGTGTTTATCACTTTTGATATAGTCAGCATATTTATGGGTGATATAGTTTGAAGCCAAGGAACTTAGTCTTTTGAAGGAAAGTTATATATATATATAATAAAATTCTAAATGATGTGGCATGGGCTGGTGGTTTTCATAAGACATGTTTAGTAGAACAGACATATTCTTTTCATCACTAAAATCTCTTAATGGCCGTTTTTCCTCTAATACATAAGAAATGATAAATTAGATACATTTTTCTCAATTTGAACTTACTGTCTCGTGTTGGAAATAGTCTGTTCTGTGTATTTTTTCAGCTTTTGGCACTTCCAGCCACTTGCTTATACTGGGTTATACTAGTGCTAGTCCACAATGACATCTTATTTACTGTTTATAATTGAGGTTTATAGATCTCTGTATATCTCAACACACACATTAAATCATTTCTCACAAGCCACCATGACTTCAGATTCTCCCCAACCTAAAAATGTTTAACCACTACTGCAGATGTTTGGAGATAGAACATGTCTGCTGAGGCTGGAGTTACGAGTTGAGCTAGACCACAGAGGGCTGATTGGGTTTGCATGATTAGAGAGGTTGGCGGTGTAGTCCCGAAGTGTTGTAGGATCTTAGAGAACGGGCACACTGCTTCTTCACGGTAAAGCTAGAACCAGAGTCTACATTCTGTTTTCTAGTCTGTAATCTTCCCATTGGACAGATGGCACGGCAGGAAATAACAGTGCTCCAGAACCTCGTTCCACAGTCTACAAGCACACTGGAGAAGGTGGCAGTGTGCTTGTAGACTGCGGAAAGGGCTTCTGGACGGCCGAGTTGTCTCAGCAGGATTGCGTTAGGACGGCATGTCAGACGCCAGGCAACTTGATGTGCAAAGGCAGATAGCCTGGAAAAGCTCGCGACGTTGGAGGTGGATCACGGTATCGAAGGGCAGGATGAACGAAGTAAAGGGTCTTACAGACGCCAGGCAGTGTCCAAGGTGCAGGAGGCACACAGAGAGGAGACGGAATCCCTGCTGCCACGGATGGGACATTTGAGTGAGAGGGACAGTAAGTGGGTAAATATGTGATAGAGTAGGTAGTGACAAGTACGGTGAGGAAGAGTTTAGGGTTAAGAGTGGAGACAGAGGCTGTTGCTTGAAATAGGGTGGTCGGGGAAGACCTCTCTGTGGAGGTTAAGCTTGAGCAGAAAGAAGCGAGGGAGTGAGCTCTGTGAAGCATGCAGGAGGAAGGGCAGAGCACGGCTGCTGCGTGCGGCTCCGTTGTAACTGGAGCATACTGCGTTAATAGTTGAGGCTCGTTAAGTGGTCGCTGAGTGCCAGGTGCTGTTCTAAGTGTGTTGCTACTATTTCACATATAAGGAAACTGAGGCACAGAGATGAAGTAATTTATACAAGGTGACACAGGTAGTCAGGGGGCCGAGATTTGATCCCAGGTAGTTTGACTGCAGAATCAGCATGCTCAACCATTCTATAAAGATGGGGAAAAGGGAGGCGTACTAGGAAATTTAGTTGGAACAGTAGCCTGGGGCCAGTTATGTGGGGTCCTGTAGTGCCTTATAAGTATTTAGGATTTTATTTTTACTGTGATGTTAAGTTGTTGGAGGGTTGAGAAATGCCCGGGGGGTTGCTTTATGATTCTGGAGCTTAGGAGATGGGTCTGGACTGTACAACACATTTGTTAATTATCTGTATATAGGTAATATTCTAGCTTAAAATAATTCTACTGTTCTAATATGTGTCTCTTTGATTTAAAATTGAAGATTTCCACTTCATTTTATTGAACAGATTTGTGCATGTGTACATACAAGAGTGTTTAGGTGTGTAAACAAACTGTAATGAACTCTTCTGTTAATAGGTGCGAGAAGATGTACTAAATTCATTGAATAACAACTTTCTTCAAACGCTAAATCAAGCTTGGAATGATCATCAAACAGCTATGGTGATGATTAGAGACATACTAATGTATATGGTAAGTAGAGCTTTTTTGTTTCTCATTTAAGAAGTTCGGCATTTCAAAGCACAGTGTTTTTTCTGTCACATTTGGTTGGTTGGTACAGGTCAGTGTGGAATGCGTTATTTTTTCCTTTAAATAAGCAATATTTCCTTTGCAAGGACGTACCTTAGCTTGTATGAAGTTAAATCTTAATTGTTAATATTTAATGATTAGAACAGAAAACTGAAAGAGAAAGATTTTCTTTTTACCCCCTCAACATCTAGCACTTTGTATTTCAAAATGGAAAATACTGAAACCCTTACTGACGTCTCTTTGCATAACAGTGGTTGAGTGACAGCAGAGATGCGAAAGCTGAGTATTCTCTTACAGGTTTTTAAAACCTAATGTCCTTGTATCTTCATTTTATACAAATATTTTTGTAATAATTGCACTCTAATAGCTGCTGTCTTCATAGTAAATCTTTGCAGTATATATGTTATTCAGCTATGTATTCCATTTTTTATCTATGGTGACTGTTTTATATTTTTATCAGTCAAGAAAAAGTCCTTGTTCAGCAAGAAATTTGGAAAACATTGACTTGAGCTGTTTCGTAACTTTCAAGGAGATTAAACTGTCAAGTTTATTCCTACCTTTGTGTGTTTATAGAAGGGAGCTACATTCATCAAGCTTAATTATTGTGTCACCACAAAATGATCAAGTCTAACGACTTCTCTTGTTACTTCGGTGTTTGTATTTGGGATTTGGACATAAGATTTTCTTAGGTTTTACTCTGCTTTTCAAATTTTTATTTTCAGCTGCTTTAGTTTGAGTTTGGCTATAGTGGTGAGAGTATGTCCTAGTTTCTTTTCCACTTGATAGAGTAAAGCGATGGTTGGAAAGAAGTTCCCACGAGAGCAAACAGCTGTGAAGTGTTTTGTGCTACTCAGAGTCCAGTCTGGCCTGTGACCCCTGGTTTCATAGGGCTCAGTAGCAAGACGGTCAGGGAAAGGCCACTTCACTTTTCAGGGCTTTGATAAAAGGTGCAACATATCGTTGAGCCTTTCTGAGCCTTGTTTTCCTCTTCAGGATATAGATTCATCTTGTGCTGACATTTTGAGGTAAATGAGATCACCTGTGAAAACATACATCGGGCTATACCTGTGAAATAAGTTACCTTATACTGTTTTCATTAAGTTCTGGATTTGAGGAGTCTGTAAATTTTTAGCACAGACACTGAGCTAGGAAACCACTTGTAATTTCATGGTCCATTACTCTATTGATAAAAGAAGTATTTTAAAATTATACACACACTCCACTCTGACATAATATATTATTTATGAAATTTCAGTTTTATTTCAGTTCCTTTTTGGGATAGGGGATAGTGGGGAGAGGGTTCCTTAGTGAAATCTCAAGCCTTGAATCCTGTTATGTGACCGTAGTCCAGAAGCGAATTCGTTTATTCCCCAGCTTCCTCATTTATAAAGTGAACGTACCGTTGTCCTCGTGGGGTAGGCCTCGAGGCTTGAAGGTGCTGTTCACGCACAGCCCTCACAGCTCCTGGACCGCGGCATCCGGTGCTCGGTCAGAACTGACCAGGATTAATATTTCTGGTCCCTTCTTCCCTTTCATCGGACCCGTCTGATAGTGCCACTGCCCTGGTTAAACCCAGCAACCTCCCTTTCCTGGGCCTCTGCCGGAGGAAACCCCACCCGGGGTGGATCAGTGCCACTATCTGTCCTTTGTCACAGACCTCCAGTTGACCCTTCACACTGTCCAGCAGTCTTCTTTTCCCTCCACTTCTTTTCAGACATTCAGCTCTCCTGCTGGCCTCCTCACTCTTCATAAGTGGTCTTGTCTTCCACCTCCCAGAGAAAAGAGCAAGCAGCATCAGGTAGAACCTATGTTCACTTCTTACCACTTTACCTACAGTTTTGTCTGCATTTGCTCCCGTTTTGTGTTTTTCCTTTTCCCTCCTGTTTTAATGGGGAACAGTGTCTTTCTCCTGTTAACGGCCAGTTTTCCTCCTGTGCTAAGAATCACGTTCCTTTCTATGTTGTCAAAAACCTAAAGTATTTTCAGGGCTCTGCCTTTCTACTGAGTCTTACTCATCAGCGTGAGACATGTTCAGGCCACTCACATCCTCAAAATAAAATTCTACTAAGTTTTCTGTTGGACCCTGCACCGCCTCCCGGGGTCTCTCATTGCCGTTCACAGCCAAGTGTCTCCTGAGAAATGTTGAGGCTTGCTATCTCCCTTCTCTCCTCTTTCATCACTGTGACTGTGTTCCAGTTCCAGCTGCTTCCTCAGCTGTGCAGTCTTGCTCTTACTAGAATCGCCATGTCTGCACATCTCCAAAGGCAGAGAGCACTGTGAATACTCTTGCCCCTTGATTGTTTTTGGCAGCATTTGGCACAGATAACTACTCTCTTCTTCCTCTCATGTGCTGGGCCCTTAATTTCGGTGACGTAGCACCCCTTTGGTGTGCCTCCTACTTCTGACTGTTTCTTCTCAAGTACTTACTCTTCTTTCTCCTCTGCCCTTTAAGTAGAGGCATTCTTGGGGTTTAGTAACCTAGACTTCCTCCTCCTGCCACACCTCATATCCCGCCATAGCTTCAATTAGTGCCTGTGTGCAGAGAATTCCCACATCTTATCTCTAGCCTCATTCTCTGAGATTCAGATTTGTTATATTCATTTGTCAAGTTGATGGCTGCCTTTGTTGTCTGAGAGGTACTTCAAGGTTGGCATTTCCAAATGAACATATTGATACCATTACATCTTTTTATGCCGGAAACCTGAGAATTATTCTCATCAATGTCTTCCCCAGTTCTCTGTACATCACGTATCTCTAGAATCTGCAGTGTTCCCACTTTCGTAACTACCCAGGTTGAAAGCGCCTTTCATTTCTCTCTTGGAGTATTCAGTAACTAGTCTCAGAACATTCACTGTGTCCCTTGCTCTTCTCTTTTCCATATTCTTCCTGGAGTTATTATTTGAAAGCACATGATCACGTTACTGCCCTGCTGAAATTTTTATCTAAGCTCATCTTGAAATTTTCACATATGTCTTCTGCCTGGAAATGTTTCCAGAATGCTTCCTTTCTTTACGTGATTTGCTCCTACTTATCCTTTAAGTCTTAGCTTAAATTTCTGGGAAGATTTCCCTGAGCTGTGACGTGCACTGCCCACTGACTGCAGTTGCTCTCCGTGTGCCCAGTGCTGTTCCTTTGCAGCATTTGTCATAATTATTATTAACTGTTTAGGGCCTCATTTCCCTGCCAGACCTAACCTTTTAAAAAATGTTTATTTATTTACCTGTGAGAGAGAGAGAGAGAGAGAGAGAGCGTGAGAGCATGTACAAGTAGGGGGAGAGGCAGAGAGAGGGGAGAGAGAGAATCCCAAGCAGGCTCCATGCTGTCAGCTCGGAGCCCGACGTGGGGCTCAGTCGCACAAACTGTGAGATCATGACCTGAGCCCAAATCAAGAATCAGACGCTTAACTGACTGAGCCATCCAGGCGCCCCATGCCAGACTGAACTTGCTGAGGAGGGGCCAGTGTCCCCGACACCTAGCCCAGCTCTTGGAACAAACCAGGCACTCACATATAATTTGAATAAATAAATGCACACAGATTGGTTTTTAATAGATTATAGATATGCTTTTGCAAAATGCTTTTTAAAAATATGCTGCTTTTGATTTGGAAAGAAAGTGTCGATAAGATGTCTTCACATTCTACGAGATAGAATTCCTCCATTTTCATAGTCTTCATTCCCTTTATTTTGTCTTTTTATGTTTAGTGTCTGGGCTTATTAAAGAAGTGCTTTTTAAAATTAAGGTAACATTTATACATTGAAATGTGCAGAACCAGAGTGTATAAATTATTTTTGACAAATGTGTGCATTTATGTAACTTCTTCCGTCAAGAAGTAGAAATGCTTTTAGTTTTCCAAAAATCCAAAGATTTTTTTTTTTCTATTGATGTCTACATTATTTTCTTTGAAGATTTTTACCCTCATTCCGGACTTCTCAGGTGACATTACCTGCTAGATAGGGTGTATGTATACCTGAAGTATAGTGGTGATACCGTCTGGGATCTTAGATATCGTCTTCCTAGGAATACTGGCTCTAACTGGTGGAATTTTAGATCTCAGGCTCAGAGGGGAGGAGAGAAGATGCTTCACTGTCTACCCACCTACCACCTACTCAGCCAGCTGACTTTTACTCTTAACAAGGGGGTGTCTGGGAATAAAATGTCGTGCTGCAGCCTGGATGTACAGATCCTGTGGGACACACTGACTCTGGAAAATGAAAACGGAATCCTTGGTTACATGGAGGCAGCCACTGGTCACAATTTGTTCCACGTAACTTTGTTGTTTGGCAGGTGCAGTGTTTCAGAAAGAAAAATGTACCCGTCTGTAGATGGAACATGTGACTTCTAGTTTCTACCACTTCACCCCTTCCGAGTGTTTGAAACTTGCCATGTTGAACTTGTAAGATTGGTTTGAGGCTGCTTAGTAAAAGTTTCATTTTCAGTTTTAATTGAAAGATTAATAATTGGGTAAAGATTTGAGCATTTTATGGAGAAAATTTGTCCTACTTCTATAACAGCTTTGTGAATATAATCTGTAAGTATGTATTAACTATTCAGTTAATTTTTTTAAAACCATAAAAATGAATGTAATATGGGAAAGTAAATATATGGATGGTATTCTATAGGCCACTTTTGAGCAATTAGAATTAATGTCAAAGGAAATAGAAAAGCATTTCCTTCTGTAATATATAGGGTTCCTGAAAGCTTAATATAGAAAATTTCTGCATAAAACTTTTTGGCGAATTTATTTTCATATTTTTACTTGAATTTGTCCATATTTCCAATCATTTTCACAAATAGCAGAACCATAGTAGTAGTGAGGCTTTCCTGAAAGGTTAGAGGCTATAATATAAATTCACAGGCATAGCGAGAGCATTAACCCGGGAAAGGAGTGTCTCACTGCTCTGAGCTATTTATTTGAAAAGTCACTAAGGCTGAGTAAAGAGATCAAGCACAATGTAGCAACAACTTTGGGAAGAGGAGAGAAGCTGAGGAACTTTTAATGCTCTTTGTCTCCTTAGTAAAGTAGAAAGCGGGACCATTGGTTTAGGGTAACCGAAGTATGTGAGGTGTTCAAGAATGTGGTAGGCTGAATAATGGTCCCCCAAATATGCCCATGACTAGTGTTTGGAACCTAAGGATTGTTACCTGATAGGGCAAAAGGAACTTTGTAAATGTAATTAGATTAAGGATCTTGAGATGAGATTGTCCTAGGTTATCCCAGTGGGCCCAGTGGAATCACAGGGTCATTACAAAAGGAGGGTCAGTAGGTGACGGAGTGATATGATGGCTGAGGCAGGGTTTGGAGTGATGCGCTGTGAAGTTGGAGGAGGGGCTACAGCTAAGGCATACAGGGAGCTTCTAGAAGCTAAAAAAGCCAAGGAACTGGGCTTCCCCCCTCAGATCCTCTAACAGGAACCAGCCAGCTGACATCTTGACTTTAGTCCGGGATCAGTCTTCTGAACTCTGGAACCATGAGAACGTAAGTAAGCTACCACATTTGTGGTCATTTATTCAGCAATAATAGGAATCTAACACAAGGACAAAGTTTGGAATATCCCCTGTTCTGGGGTCAGCTGTCTGTAAATAAATGGATCATCTCTGGTTGCGAGGACGCAAGTTAGGTGAGCTGGCACAAAGTTTGCATGTCCTTTCTCCAGGTATACTTGGCAGTTTCAGATAAGAATGTTCAAAATAAGGAATACCTGCTGATAGAATTAGCCTTATTGGGTATGGAGGAGAATTCTGAGGTAGTAGCATTATTGAAACAGTTGATTGCCGATCTGTGCTGTTTAATAAGGAGGCCACTGAATCATGAGATCCTAGGAAATAGAAGTATTAGGGATTAGGGATCAGTAAACCTGGAGACCCAGTGAGGGTGAGGAACAGGTTCCTTTCAGTATAACAGAGTAGGAAAGGTAGGAGGAAAAAGATCTTCAGTGCCAGAGGTGGTGTCTTCTTAGTGATGAGGTCTGGGTTTGCCCATATCAACATGGGTGAAGAGAATAAGGCAGGGGGTGAAAATGTAGGCACCTGTAGAGTGTGTAGAGTGGGCATTACTGTCAGCGCTGGAGTGCCCGATGATAGTAGGTGGCAGGGAACCGAGTTGAGAGAAATAAGTAAGCTGTTTGCCGAAGCCGCCAAGGATTTGTGTGTGTTTGGAGGTCCGATGATAGAATGAGAATACAGAGGTGGTGGAATTCGTGTTCATGTATTTTCTGGTAGGTTTTGACGCTTTAGGTCCAAAAACCGGTTTCTTCTTTACGGTATTCTAGATTGCACATTTAGAGAACTTTGAAAATAGCTATATTCTGGAAGAGCACAGATAGGTTGCTTATGAGTCTTTTCGGCACCTTCTTTGCTTTTAAAATGACATCTTAAATACAAAAAAATAGAAAATAGGATCCAGTGGCTTTGAGATTATTAAGCTTCACACCTGTTCAATATTTTTTCTGACTCAGGAAAGACGCATTTTACCCATACGTGCTGTAGTTTTCACATTTGCAACTGACAGTGTAAATACCGAGGCATCCTTTTCTGGTTAGGTCACAAACCAGGTACTGGCCTCTGTGTTCTAAAACCAGGCCATCATCATAAATACTGTAAAGGTCACGAGTGTTGTGCTTGATAATTAGGATTTCTTTCTTGCCTTCCATCTCAGTTCCTGTTTCTAACAAATTAATAGACCCATAAACGCCATGATTACCATGCCCTGTGAGCTGTTTGTGTCTGTGCTGTGATGACGTAGCAGTTCGTGACACTGACGTTAGGGAGGTGAGTATTTATTCAGCATAGAGGAGGCCCTGTGGTGCAGTCAGAAATAGAGCACATATTTCTTGAGGTAGTAAAGGAAATTAAACTTTTTTTTTTTTTTTTTTTTTTTTTTTGTAAGAGAGAGAGCGCGAGCCAGGAGAGGGCTGGGGGGTGGAAGGAGAGACTGAGACTGAGGGAGAATCCTAAGTAGGCTCTGTGCTCTGCATGAGCCTGACACAGGGCTCGATCCCACGACCAAGTGATCTTGACCTGAGCTGATATCAAGAGTCAAATGCTTAACTCACTGAGCCACCCAGGCTCCCTGGAAATAAAATTTTTGTTTATAAAGGGGACTGCTTCCATATTTTGTGTATGTGTGTGTGGGGGGGTGTCTGTATAGGAAATTTGGAGAACTGGAGAAAAAATATTTAATGATGAATTAAGAGCTATTCCTCTTTTGTTCTTATGTTGTCATTAATTTGCTTGAGTTAATTTAACTTCTCTGGGTAAAACTCTGGTTTCCTTATTTGTAAGGAAAATAGCTAGATTGCATAAGAACTCTGGTTTTTAGCTTTTTGGGGTTTTAGACCCTTTGGAAGAACGGTCAAGATTCCTGGACTGTCTGCTAACAGTAGACACCTGTGCATCTACAGACCATACACCATACACTTTTATGTACAGTTTCAAGTGGTGTATGGTTCCCTGTGGCCTGTGAGATCTGGTGGAGGATGTGTTGGTTAGATCATTTTTAAGTTTTCAAGTTCTTTGGACTCTGAAGGATTTTTTTTTATACCGTTAAAAAAATGTTAATGTTTATGAGTGCATGTGGGGGAGGGACAGAGAGAGAGAGAGAGAGAGAGAGAGAAGGAGAGAGAGAGAAGGAGACATAGAATCTGAAGCAGGCTCCAGGCTCTGAGCTGTCAGCACAGAGCGCAGTGCAGGGCTCCTTGAACCGTAAGATCGTGACCTGAGCCAGAATCAGATGTTTAACCAATGGAGCCACCCAGGTGCCCCTATACCATTTTAAAACTGAAAGTGAACAGCTACCTGTGTTGTCTGTAATGAAGGAAAAAACAGGAGGTGGGAGTAGGTTAGTATTAAGTTGATGACAGTTTCTTTAAGAAAAGATAAAGTGGGTTGATAGAGCCTTGGGTGGCTAGGAGTCTCCCCAGTACTATTCCCTGTACTAGCACGTAACACTGTCAAAGCCCTTAATGTGTGCCAGGCACTGTTTTGAGCATATTTAAATATATTTCATGTAATCCTTAGAATATCTTTTTATTGTTATTTTTAAGCAGTAGTTTGGGAAAGCAATAAAATTTTTATTTTTTTATTAAGAAAATTTACATTTTAAAATTTCTTTTAAAAAGTAAAAATATTTTTCTGAATACATAACAACACATACTATTTACTACATGGCTGTCTTCCTGTGCTAAATGTTTTAAATATCTGACCTTCCAGGTGAGTATTATACTCTCCAGTTCATGAATGAATAAACCGAAGTTAGAAAGATTAACTAGCCTGCCAAGATCATACAGTGAACTGTACTCCTGGAATTGTGAATACAGGGCTTTTTTGATTCCAAAGCCCGTGGTCTTCACCACTTTGCTTGTACCACCTCAGTTGAGCTAACATGCATTCATCTTTGTGCTTATGAGAATAAATTCATTCATTCAGCAAGTATGCAGTGAGTGTGTATTATGTATCAAGCACTGCTCTAAATAACTGTGATTCCTTTTTCCAAGTTCTGTCATTGGGCAGTTTTATGATGTGGACATCCCGTTTGGGCAGATAATCCTGGGTCCCTAAGCCTAATTGAAGAATAGTGACTTTTTCCATGATCCAAATGTAAGCTTTTTTTTTCTTCTTAATTTTTTGTTTTATTGTTTGTTTATTTTGGAGTGCAAGTTGGGGAGGGGCAGAGACAGAGGACACAGAATCCCGAGCAGGCTCCAGGCTCTGAGCTGTCAGCACGGAGCCCAGTGTGGGGCTCAGACTCACGAACTGCAAGATCATGACCTGAGTTGAAGTCGGACGCTTAACTGACTGAGCCACCCGGGCGCCCCCAAGTGTACGCTATTGAAGCATATTAGAATAATATTCTGTGTTTCTTTTCTCATTTTTTTTTTTTGGTTTGAACCTGATATTAAAATTCTCCTTGAAGAAGTGACAGGTCTAAGATCTTAGATTCCTAATTGTCATCAGAAGTTACTTAAAACCAAAATTGCTGCATTACTTAGAAACTCACCCAAAATATTAGATACCCTAGTGGTTATTTCATCTACTTGATAGTACACTAGCCTTACAGTGTACTATCTAATTTTTCTCTTCTAATTTCTTCTGACATTTTTGTTGATATATAATGTAAATAAAAGTACACAAGTCTTTTTTACCCTTTTTTTTAATGTGAGTTTTCTAGGATTTTTGTTTGCTTTTTAGTAATTTGTGGGAGCTTTTTATGTGTCCTGGGTAAAAGTTCTTTGTAGATAAATGTTTTATAACATATTGTCTTCCATTCTGGGCTTGCCTTTTCTTCTCTCTTTATGATGTCTTTGAAGAGAAGTTTTTAAATTTTTTTTAGTTTATTTTTGAGAGAGCGAAAGACACAGTGTGAGTGGAAGAGGGACAGAGAGAGAGGGAGACACAGAATCCAAAGTAGGCTTCAGACTCAGCGCTGTCAGCATAGAGCCCACTGTGGGGCTCGAACCCACAAGCTGTGAGATCATGACCTGAGCTGAAGTTGGATGATCAATGGACTGAGCCACCCGGGCACCCTGAAGAGAAGTTTTAAATTTCAATTAATTACAGTTTTTAACCTGTAGTTGTTGAATAAAGTGTATAAGTATGTGTTTGGTCTAATTTATTAACCATGTTCAAATTTTCCACATCTTTACTAAATATTCTTGTCTGTCCTGTTAGCTCCTGACAAATGTTAAAATTTTAGATTTGATTATGGATTTGTCTTTTTCTCCTTTTAGTTTATATATTTTGAAGTTTTGTGATAAAATATAAATTTAGGGCTTTTTATCTTCCTGTTGAGTTGACTCTTTTTATGAAATATGCTTCTTTATTTCCTGTAATACTTCTTACCTTGAAGTCTACTTTGTCTAGTATTACTCTGTGAGCTTTCTTTCGGTTTACGTTTGTATGGCAAATTTCTTTCCTTTCCACCTTTTTGTGTCCTTGTATTTAAGGTGTGTCACTTGTGAACACCATCTAGTAACATGCTTTTTAAACCCCATCTGATACTCTTTGTTTTTAAATTGAAGCATATGGTGTACTTATGCTTACATAATTATTAATACATTTGGGTTTAAATTTGCCATTATGTTGGGCTTTTCTCTTTTTATCTCACCTGTTCTTTATTGATTTTCCCAGCTTTCTTGTCTTTTTTAGGTGAATCGTATGTTTTATTATCCATACCCTTTCCCCATTAGCTGTTACTTACATATTCCTTTATTATTACTGTAGTGGTTACCTTAGAGATTATAACATAGATTCTTGACTTACAATTGCCTTCCATATGTGTATATTTTAAACCACTTCCTGGGTAAGAATCTTAGAATACTTTGACTTCCTGGAGTTTTTTCTCCCTTGGCTTGTAGATATTTGATCCTGGGGTGTTTGTTTTGGTTATGGGGGAGGGGGGGCAGGCCTGGTAATTTTGTTAACATTGTATGTAAAAAATTGGAGGCCTGGATGAAATGTAATTCTGGCAGGCAGGTACAGTAGTGTGGGCAGATCACCATGAGCTAGTTGAAGCTGGCTTTTAGGCTTTTGTGAGTTTGTCTTTATTTCCAGGGCATCTTTTTGCTCATAGGGAATAGCCGTCTGGGGTCTAGAAGCCTGAGGTGTTTAGCAGTTTGCTCTCCATGTTACCATGCCTTGAATTCCATCTTTTGTCTCCTCACCAATGTAAGTCTACCAGTGGTCTCTGTTGAGCTCTTTAGCCTCCCAGTGCTGCTTTGTCTTCAGTGTATTGATGTCTTGCCCATGCTTGGGTGGTATGTCAGTAAACATCTTGATGAAAATTACTTGCAGAATTTCTGGTTCTTCTTTGCATTTCTTTCCTTTTCAGACTTTGGCTTCATAAGTCCTAGCTGCTTGATAGCCAGCCTACCTGTGACTTTCTTCTTAGCCCCTCATTTCCAGTCCTGCAAATAAAACAAATGAATGAAGACGAATGTCAGTCTCCTGGCAGTGTACTTGCCTTTTCTCCAGAATCTTGGCCCTGCAAATCCAGGTTGCCTTTGTTGCTCTTTGATGCTTTTAAACAGTTGGTATTTCTTGGCTTGCATTTTTATAAAATGCACGTAACATAAAATTTATTATCTTAATCAACTTTAAGTGTACAGTTCAGTGATATTAAGTATATTCATACTGTTATGCAACCATTACCTCTGTCCACCTCCAGAACTTTTCATCTTGCAAAAACTAAAACTCTGTACCCATTAAACAGTAACTCCCCATTCCACTCTCCCTTGAGCCTTTGCACCAGCATTGTAGTTCTATTTATATGAACTAGACCACTCTAGATACCTCATATAAATGAAATCAGAGTATCTGTTTTTTGTGACTCAGGGTTTATCTCTGTTTTAGCGTGTGTCAGAATTCCCTTCCCTTTTTAAAAACTTTTTTTAGCATTTATTCATTTTTGAGCGATGGAGTGTGAGTGGTGGGGGGGGGGGGCAGAGAGAGAGGGAAACACAGAATCAGAAGCAGGTTCCACGCTCTGCCTGTCGGCACAAAGCCCATTGTGGGCGTCAAACTCACAAACTCACGTGAGATCATGACCTGAGTAGTAGGATGCTTAACTAACTGAGCCACCCAGGCGCCCCATGAATTCCCTTGCCTTTTAAGGGTAAATGATATTCTGTTGTATGTGTACCCTATTTTGCTTATCCATTCATCTGTCAGTGAACACTTGGGTTGTTTTCATCTTTCGGCTATTTTGAATAATGCTGCTATGAACATGGATACACAGATATTTCATTAAGACCCTATTCTCAATTATTTTGAGAGTATACCCGGATGGTAGAATTGCTAGATCATATGGCATCCATTTTTAATTTTTGAATAACCTCCATGTTGTTTTCCATAGCAGTGGCACCGTTTTACATTCCCACCAGCAATGCACAAGTGTTTCAATTTCTTCATATATTTATCAGCACTTGTTATTTTCTGTTTTTTTTTTTGTTTTGTTTTCTAATACCGGCTATTTTGATGGGTGTGAGGGGGTTTTAGCTTTTTATTTTCATACAGCTTTTATAGTTGTTCTTGCCAGAGGAGTTGGTCTTGTAAAAGCTTTTCTTTCAATATTAGACGTGGAAGTAAGTACAATAAATAGCATTTTAAGGTAGATGTAATTATGAAGATGAGGAAACACAGAGATGTTAAAGTCACACCTAGTAAATAGCTGTGATAGGATTGAAATAACCCTTCCAGTTCTTAAATCTGAGCTCTTTTTTTTTTGTTTGTTTATTTATTTATTTTGAGAGAGAGAGAGAGAGAGAGAGAGAGAGAGAGAGAGAGAGAGAGAGAGACCACGTGAACAGGGGAGGGGCCGAGAGCTAGGGAGAGCAAGAATCCCAAGCAGGCTCTTCACTGACAGCCTGTTGTGGGGCTTGATGCCACGAACTGCGAGATCCTGACCTGAGCTGACATCGAGTCAGACACTTAACTGACTGAGCCCCAGGCACCCCTTAAATCTGAGTTCTTAACCACTGAATTATTTTGCTTCTCTAATACAGGTCTTCTTCCCTGAAGTCTTAAAATCTCATTGTTCTAAGACCTTGAGGGGGATTACTTGTATCATTCTAGTAGGGACTGTTTTCTAGTGTTGATACTTTTTTTTCCCCCACCTTAAGATTGTCAAAATTTAGAATAGGGGGCAGTGTGTTTATTTTATGATTTGGTACAATTAACGCACCTTTAGAGAAACATGACTAGGGTTTTGATTTGTCAGATTGCATAGGATACAATTCTTAAAATAAATGAAAGTTATTTATATATATAATATGTATATATTATATATATTTTTTGGGGGGGGGGACAGACAGAGAGCACGTGCGCAAGTGGAGGAGGGTCAGAGAGAGATTGAGAATCTTAGGCTCTGTGCTGATGTGGGGCTCGATCCCACAAACTGCAAGATTGTGTGTGGTCTGAGTCGAAATTAAGACTCGGGACACTTGGGGCACCTGGGTGGCTCAGTTGGTTAAGCGTCTGGTGTCGGCTCAGGTCATGATCTCACGGTTCATGGGTTCGAACCCGGCATCAGGCTCTGTGCTGACAGCTAGCTCAGAGCCTGGAGCCTGCCTTCGGATTCTGTGTCTCCCTCTCTCTCTGACCCTCCCCTGCTCGTGCTGTCTCTCTCTGTCTCTCAAAAATAAATAAAAAACATAAAATTAAAAAAAAAGACTTGGGACACTTAACTGAGCCCCAGATGTTATTTTTAAATAAAAATTTTTAAAACTATATATATATATATATTTTTTAATACCGTGACAGCCGTGAGAGAGAGATTTTTAAACCAATTTTACAGTGGTGGAAACTATGACTTTGAGATTTAGTCATGGAGCTAAATTTTCAAGCCAACCATATTCTGTGCTTTTTCCATGTTCTTTACCTAGTAACATTGTTAAATCCAGAGATGTTAATCTGTCTGCAATTTACTATTTCATCTCTTACTAGTGCCCTTTTTTTTTTTTTAACTATAACTCTGCACTAGAAACTTTTTGTTATTTTTCTGCATTTTGTTTTATTTTTTAATTTTCTATTTCCGTATTCATAGTGTTAAATCTTTTTAACTTGTATTTGAAAACACTTATATTTATTGCTTGTTGATAGAAGATTGCCTAGTGATTAAGCTTGGGAAAACAGGTTCAAACATGTTCTAACAGAGAGTAGCTACTTGTTACAGAGTTACTTACTTTTTCTTTTTTTTTTAAATGAGATAAACTTTTTAGGGTCTATCTCTAGTTTATGAGCAGGACAAATATTTACTGTTTGTAAAGATTTTTAAACCTGTTTACATTCCTCCCCCTCCTATGCTGTTTTTTAAAAATAAAAGTTAAACTGGTTAAAAGTATTTGAGCTATTTCTTGCAAGTAAATTAAGTAGTAAGGGTTAATGTTTAGTTTTTGAATTTCGTTATCAATTTGTTTTTTTTTTTAAGTTTATTTATTTTGAGAGAGAGCGAGCATGCATGAGTGGGGGAGGGGCAGAGAGAGACGCTGCACTGTTGGGCAAGAGCCTGACATGGGGCTCGATCTCACAGACCACAAAATCATGACCTGAGCTGAAATCAAGAGTCAGACACTTAGCCGACTGAGCCACCCAGGCGCCCTAATACTTTTTAATTTCTGATCTAGTTTTATAGTTGTTCTTGGCAGGGAATTTTGCCTTCCAGAAGCTATTCTTTGAAGACTAGACATGGAAATAAGTGGCATAGCATTGTGAGGTAGGTGTTGTGTTGCAGTTGAAGTCAGATTAAAAAAAAAAAAAAAAAAGTCTGGCTTTTGCCCAGGTCTGTGAAAAGAGAGGGACAATGAGATGGTCGCATCATTAGTTACTCCTCCTCACCCTTGGGTTCATCTAGCTTAGCTTCTAAGAGTCTTGTTGGTTGTAGATTTGCTTGTCCGAAAATAGCAACCCCTGAGAGAGAACCATAAATAAAAATTTAAAATGTAATTTATCTCTGTGGTGATGAAGCTCATATCCCTTTAGTAAATGTAATGTTTGGCTCAGACATTAAGCTTTCAAACATGTTTTTTAGAACATTTTATATTTAAAACACTATTTTGGCTTAAAAAGACAAATAGAGGCAGCCACCAACTTTCTATCTCTGCTTAGCTTTCTTCAGTAGATAAATGACTAATGTTGAACTCATACAAGCCATATTTTGGTCAAAAAGCCTGAGATTAAAATATTAGTTTTAGGTTATTCTTTAACATTTTTTTTCATTTTTGGTATGATTTTATCTGTCCTTACTTTGAGGTTGTATTCTTTTAGCTAGTTAGAGGGTAACTAGTGGTGGGATTTTAAATAGATCTTTTAAATTAAATATTTACATAGAAACATATACAAAATGAAAGTCCTGCAGTGATTTAAATAATTATAGAGCTACATTAATATTATATTGCATAAATTCAGCCACTTACTAATTAAAAAACCATTTTTTAAAGTAATCTGTACACCCAGTGTGGGGCTCAAACCTACAGCCCTGAGATCAAGAGTTGTATGTTCCATCGACTGAACCTGCCAGGTGCCCCCAGCCATTAATTTTTTTAACAGAGATTCCTGTTAGAATCTATTATGAAAATGCTATTGTGTACCCACAGGCTGACTTCCTTCTGATAGTACCAGTAAGCAGTAACAAGATTCAGCATGTTTATTTAGCGAGTATTTTAATATATATTATGTACAGATCATAAGTTTGTCAACATGTGCATGCCTTTCCATTTAATGTATACACGTATTATAAACACTTGAGTATATGTATGCATAGCTCTAATTTTGCTGCTTGATGGTAATTAATCATACATACCAAACATTTAATATAAATGACTAGTATTACTAATTCAAACAGCTACACTCAATTTTGTGGGTTTTCTCTTTTCCATTTATTAGCTCTCTGTTACCTATAATCAAATTTCAGGGTTAACAGGTTTTAATATGTCACTTAATTATAATCATTATATACACCTTGACAGTCTTACATTAAAAGACAAACTTTGAGGTTTTAACACTATAACATCTGTATTTCTTTTGTCTCCAGTCGTCTTCCATGGACTTAAGTGTTGTGTGCCCTCAAACACTTGAACAATGTGTTCCCGTCATACCTGGCTTCCTTTACTGAAGCGTTGTTTCTCTCCATAAAGAGTATACCTGAAGAATTCCATCAGTTGCACCTGACCTTTTTTTTTTTTTTTTTTTTTTGCCATTTTGCCTTTTTGCTTTTTTTGCCAGGACCTGAGTTAGATGGCATTATAGGCCTAAGGTTATTGGTTCACTCACATCACTGTGCATAGGATTGAGAAGCAGGAAACCCAGGCCAGGGATACTGGTAACAAATAGAAAGGGAATAAGTAATATTGAAGTCTGTTTTGGTCCTTTGTATATGTTAACTTTTGATCAGAGAGTAAAGCTTCATAGGAAATCATATTAGAGTTTGAGATTATCTTTACCAACCTTTTGTGTTACCCAGAACCAGAGTGGATAAATGACTTACTCAGGGTCACCCAGCCAGTTAATAATGATACAGCCAGAGCTCATAGGAAAAATTCCTAACTCCACATCTAGTATTTTTCCATTCAAAAATCTGCTGTAACTGGTAAGTCCACTTTAGAAAAGTTTAGCAATTTCCATATGACCCAACACTTCCACTTCTAGAAATCTGTTCCAAGAATGAAAGCATATATCCACCAAAGGATTGTACCCAAACATGCCTAATGACATTACTCATAGTAGACAAAAACTGGAAACAGCCCAGAATATCCATCATCTGGTCAAATAAACTAAATGTGGCATATCCATACAATGAAGTACTATTCAGCACTACAAAGGAATGAAATACTGATAAATGTTTTACCATTAATGACCCTTGGCAATTTTATGCTTAGTAAAAAATCAGATATGAAAGATTACGTATGGTTCAATTACATTAAATGACCAGAAAAGGAAATTTGTAGAAAGAGAAAGCAGATGTGCTTGAAAGTGAGATTGACTACAAACGGGCTCAAGGGACTTTTTTGGGTGATGGAAATAGTCTAGAAGTAGATTGTGGTAATGTTTAGCAACTGTAGAAATTTATTGTAAATACTGTAAATTATTGAAGGGTACTCTTAAAATAGGTAAATTTTATGGCATGCAAATTACACTGCAGTAAAGCCAAAAAAGGGAACATTAAAAATTTCACTCTAAAAGAAAAATCCTCTCTAAAATTCATAATTTATTCTGAAGATTACATTGTATGTGCCTTTTGTAATTCTTAGAGGTAGTGCCCCTTTTGCCAAAAACAGTCTGACCTGATTCTTTTGACATTTCTCTTAACTAAGAACATTTGATTTCTTAAAGAAGTTAAACTTGATAATGTCTTCCATACGTCGTATATGGTATATCCATATATGACCACCACACACACACAAGTCCCGTAAGCATGAAGTAGAGATGGAACTTCCTGTGCTCGCCAGAATTACTAGTATTTTCTGTTCCAGCTGTGAAACAACCTGATTAAAAACTCTTACTGCTGTTTCACTACTTTCAGTTTATCTTCTCTGTTTTGCTCTCACCAGTTGAGCTTTGTTAGTTTACTGAGAGTCTGTTGCGTTCATTTTCAAACCTGTTTATGCCACTTGTACATAATTTAATATTGTGTAAATCAATAAAACGGTGTTAGAAACAATAGAATTTCTTCTTAGTAAACTAGATTGAATGTTTTAGAAAGACTTGACAAAGGCTAATCACTAAATATTGGTTTGAATTAAGTGTGGGTAATTTAAAAGACTGGAGTGGGGATTGTAAAAATCTCGAAGGACTGTTTTTACATTCATGTTGCTTCACGAAGACCTCTAGTTCATGCTCCATTATAATGAAACTAAGTAGAAAAGTTAGGTGAGGGTGTATGTAAGAAAAGTAACACTGAACTTCACAGGATTTATGTTTAAAGACAAAAGTCTGTGTATCTCAATGAACATTTATTATGTTTTAAATTAAAAATTTTAAGATGCAGATATGCGTGTATTTGTTTCTCTCTTTTACCACCTGTCTCCAGTTAAGCAGCCAGTTACTGGTTTTGATCCCATAGGGTGAGAGTGATTCTGTATATGGTACTATTCAAAACTGTAAACTTCAGATTTATAAATAACAATGTGATAGAGTATTTTGATAATAAAAAGAATTGTTGCCTTTTAGATTTTTAGATTTATGAGATTTTATTGAATGTATCTTGTATTGTTATTTTTAATGTTTATTTTTGAGAGAGGGTGTGGGGGAGAGGCAGAGGGAGGGGGACAGAGGATCCGAAGCAGCCTCTGTGCTGACAGCAGAGAGCACGACACGGGGCTCAAACCCATAAACTGTGAGATCATGACCTGAGCCAAATTCGGATGCTCAACCAGCTGAGCCACCCAGGCGCCCTGAATGTATCTTTTTTATGCTGAAAAGTAAGCCAGAGTCAGGATGATAGGAGGAGAGGAGTGAGCCTTGCAGGGACTAGAGTTAAGAGTAGCTTCAGTACATGCAAAAGAAGGCCATCAGAAGGGAGGAAGGGGAGACTCAGAATTTAAGATTTTTGAGATGGAAGTATGAAGCTTAAGAATCTACCAGAGAGATGGAGTGCGTGAGTGGCTTAGTCAGTTGAGCGTCCGACTTAGGGCTCAGGTCATCAATCTCAAGGTTCCTGAGTTCAAGCCCCGAGTCAGGCTCAGTGCTGACAGCTCGGAGCCTGGAGTCCGCTTCGGATTCTGTGTCTCCCTCTCTCTCTTCCCCTCCCCCACTCTTGCTCTCTCTCTCTCTCTCTGTCTCTCTCTCTCTCTCAAGAATAAAACATTAAAAAATTTTTTTAATAAATATAAAAGAATCTACCAGAGAGAGAAAACCCCAAATGAGGGAAGAAGCTGGTGCTGCCAGAGGGCCCCTGGAATGGGAGGCCGCAGTGGCTCCCTCATAGGCATTGGTGGTGGCATTGGGGATTGGGGTCACAACGGTGGTTGGGGTGAGGCCAAGGCCACAGGGCTTGCAGAGGCAAGGCCGTAAACAAGGAATGGATCCCCATCACCAAGCTGGGCCACCTGATCAAGGACATGAAGATGAAGTCCCTGGAGGAGATCTCTCTCTTTTCCCTGCCCATCAAAGAATCTGAGGTCATTGACTTCTTGGGAGCCATCCCTTAAGAATGAGGTTTTTAAGACAGTGCCTGTGCAAAAGCAGACCTGTGCTGGCCTCTAGGCCAGGTCCAAGGCATTTATTGCCATCAGAGATTACGATTGGACAGGTTGGTCTGGGTGTTAAGTGCTCCATGGAAGTAGCCACTGCCATCCGTGGGGCCATCATGCTGGCCAAGCTTTTCCACTGTCCCTGTGTGCCAAGGTTACTGGGGGAACAAGATCAACAAGCCCCACACTGTTGCACTCGAGATGACTGGCCACTGTGGCTCTGCGCTGGTGCTCCTCATCCCTGCCCCTGAGGCGCTGCCATTGTCTCAGCCCCTGGGCCCGAGAAGCTCCTGATGATGGCTCGTATTGACGACTGATAACACCTCCACCAGGGGCTGCACGGCCACCCTGGGCGGCTTTGCCAAGGCCACATTTGATCCATTTCCAGGACCTACAGCTGTCTCACCCCTGATGTCTGGAAAGACTGTGTTCACCAAGTCTCCCTCTCAGGAATTCACTGACATCTTGTAAAGACTCACACCAGCGTCTCCGTGCAGAGAACCCAGGCTCCAGCTGTGGCCACCACATAGTTTTATACAAGGGAAGAAGTCCAAGCCTGTTTAAAAAAAAAAAAGAAAGAAAGAATTTACCGGAGAGTCCTCAATGAAAATTTTGAACCTACTCACTGTGATGCATGGTTTTGAAAATGTGAGCTTGTGCCAAGATTGTGTAGAATGTAGAAATGTGAGCAGCGAAGATACTAATCAAAGAGTGGTTTTCCTTGTAGCCATTAGGTGTGTACACTTGGGTGAGCTGAATGGAATAAGGTTGGAGGAGTGATGTCACACGCAGAGAGTGCTACTCCTGGAGAATTTAGTTAAAACTGTTTGGAGGACTGGTCAGTGCCATTTTATAGTTGCGTCGCTAGTATGGTGGAGCTTCTGTTAACACCTGGTAGCTTTGTTTGGTGTTGCTTGCAATGAGAGTGTTCCTTTTAAAAGTTCCAGGATCATAGTTTGCAGTGGTTCTTAACTGGTTTTCTGTTACAAATGCCTTTAAGAACCTGAAGAAAGCTATGGGCTCCATTTCCAAAGTATTTATGTACCAGCAAACACACAGTAATTTTATCATAATTTTTAGTTCTTCAGAGACTCCCCAAAGCCCAGAGAGATCCTGTTTAAGAACAGAAAGTAATTCTCTTGTTAATCCTTTATGAGTTAAAACAGTATTCCAGTGTATTTTGGTGTAAATGTGGATTTTCAAATAATGCACAAAATAGGACTTTGATAGCCAATAATTCTGGATTATATGTGCTCTATAAAGTGAGACACCTGTAATCAAGTTGGCAAGAACTTGAAAATAAGATGACTAAAAGTAATCTTTTTGAAATGACAGTAACTAGAAGTGTTTTAATTATGTAATGCTGCTGTGTTATAAGTATTAGAGCCTTTTAATATTTACCAGTAAGTAGTCAACTTCAGTTACATGGATTTGTATTTCTTTTGCCTCTTAATTTAACTTCAGAGAATATGATCTTCAAGTATAGTATTTAAGAAAGCAGGAATCATGTTTGGGCATGGTATGCTTTGGAGAGAAAGGAAGATGTGCATGTGCCTACCTTGCTGTCTTTCTCCCCTGCTTTCTGCTTACCTGCCTTTCCCTGGGGGATGGTGCTTGCTTCCCTGACCCCCTTTTTTCTTAAGGTAAAATGGGCGACCACTTGTATGTAACCAATTGTTTGTAAATTGTAAAGACCAACTTTTATATAAGTTGGGAGGTGGTAGAAAAATTCCCTGTTGCTTAAGATAGTTTGAAATGTTCCTCACCTGAAAAATTGACTGCTTTGGTAACTTTAGGTCCTGTATTATTGTCGTTCACAGTGATTATTTTTATGTTTGCAAGAGTTGTGCTCAATGTTTCCATTATTTTGTTTCAACTGCAGGACCGTGTATATGTACAACAAAATAATGTGGAGAATGTCTACAATTTGGGATTAATTATTTTTCGAGATCAAGTTGTACGTTATGGGTGTATTAGGGATCATCTACGACAAACACTATTGGACATGATCGCAAGAGAGCGGAAAGGAGAAGTTGTAGATCGGTATAATCATCTCTTTCTACTTCAGTGTTTAGTTTTTTAGTGATTATATCTTAAGAACCAGTTTACTCTCATAATCTTATTAAAATAAAAGTTTTATTGTCCAGCACATTATGAAAATCCTCAAAAACCTTTTCACAATTAACCAAGTTACCTAGATTTTAACTTAAAAGCATGTATCTGTTTTTAGAAGACACCATCCTAAATTTCTTTTTAATTTACTTTTAAAGAACAAATCAGCCATCAATCTTCCCTTTGGATTTTTCATTTATTTTTTATGCTGGCATTTTGTTCTTTTCTGCTGTGTGATAACATTTTTTTTGTTTCTTCTCTTTGTCTTTTTCTTTAAAAGGCTCTGGGCTAGCTTTCATTCTTAACATACGTGAAGAAAAATGTTAAACATAGTCTAAAATGACTAAGAAATACTGTACTCCTTCTGTTAAGTCACGTTTCCCTCCCCCTTTCTTACATGATTGCGGCACGATTTTTGTGACACTGCAGCTACAGTGGCTTGAAACATAAAAGGTTGCGTTCTCTATTTCTCTGTATTCAGAAAAGCTATTAAAGGAAGACTTGTAAAGTTCTTTTTATTTCAGCTCTGGTGCTTGGTCAGAATTGCCCCAAAGCCATTTGATACCAAAAAACTATAGTGCCTGGGAGTAGCTGCCCATGTCAAGTAACTTCTCCTGACTACTTTCTCGTAGTCCTTTTATATTCTGTATTTTTACATACACAGAAATACTGAGACATTTTAGGCATGTTGTTTTTCAGATTTTAAAGTTGTAACAATATGAGAACAACCTGAGACCAGGAGCTGTACAGTCAAGATAGGCTTTCCAATTAAAATTACTCCAAATCCTTACATATAATAAGTTGCTTATGGGAGATGGGTCACTTTAATTTAAAAAATGCTCTCAAAGTTTTTGTAACATATTCTCTTGCATTTTTTTACATTAATATTTAATGTAATTTGATTATCAAGTGGTTTAACTTCTTTTGACAGGGGCGCAATAAGAAATGCTTGCCAGATGTTAATGATTTTAGGTCTCGAAGGACGATCTGTCTATGAAGAAGATTTTGAGGCTCCTTTTTTGGAAATGTCTGCAGAATTTTTTCAGGTAATCGGTGAAAATATAAATAAATCCTCTTTGAAGAGGTTCTCAGTTACTGAATACACTTAACTGATTTGAATATTCGATCTTTTTCTGCTGAGGCCCTTTTGGGAAAGAAGGTACAAAAAATACGCTTTAGCGCACTTTCTCCCCACCTACTCCTCATTTGAGCACATTCTAGGGAAGGAACCCATTGAAAAAAAAATGGAAGAGTTTGGACTTAGACACATGATTTTTTAAATTATGTGTTATGAAACATACAAACTTAGAAATAACTAATATTATATATTTATATGTTACAAATAATTTATCATAAATTCACAGGCAGTGCATCGCTAATGAAGCCCCATTATTCAGACTTTCGTGAATATAAGTTAGTGGTAAAATAAGTACAGAAATACGCATGATCTCGTGTGTGTGTGTGTGTGTGTCTGTGTGTATAAAAAGCTATTGATGAGGAAATCAGAGGTCATAAGTATAATTGATAGAAATTTGTAGTAGTCTGTACCACCCAAACCAGCTGAATTGCCAAAAGTGAAGTTAAACTAGTACTAATTTGTAATGAAATCACCAGAGGTAAGGATAGTATTTATACGATAGTGATAACCATGCATCCTCTTGAAAACCTCGTTTATAGTAGGAGCTTTATAGTGTTGTTAAGACAGACTTAGTTGAATACTAACGTAAAGTTTTTACTTCAATAATAGGCTTTTTAAAAAATAAATGAATCAAAATTATAATAATTCTTTAGTTCAGTAGGTCATTCATAAGAGCCATTGGATGTATATAAAGATGGAACGTGGTGAATTTTGGTGTCCTTTACACATAAAAAAGAATGGACTTGCTGCCGTTTCTTTGTTTTTTTTGTTTGTTTGTTTGTTTTTTTGTTTAAATTAGTGTGTAGCCCATCAAGAAGACCTTTGTGGCCTGCACTGGTGAGCTTGGACTGTGCTTTATGAACTATTAATTTCATAATGTAGGAAACAGTTTCTATTTTCTAATAATACAGCAACTAATTCTAGATATTTTTGACAATGTTTCTGACCTGTGCATTCGTTTTAATTTCCTTCATTACATTGTAGACATACCAATAGATGGTTAATCATCAGGATTCCCAGATGTGCTGCAGTAACATGTGTATATATACATGGTACAAACTGTTGTTAACAGTGAGTGGAGAGATGGTCTTACCAGGAGTGTCACGTGGTGTGTTAATGTCTATTCTTAGAAACTTGATTATTTTCAGGGATTAAAACTACTTTGTGTCAAAAAGTGGAATGTGTTATTAAATTTTGTACGTAATTTATGTCAACATGTCTTCTGATTTGTAATTCTTAGTTGTATTTGTTAATCCTCCTATCAAGTAGGTTAAAACCACCTGGGTTAACATTTATAATTTACTGGAACTTGGGTAAGGCTGCTGTTAGGAGACAAGAGTTACATAAAAGCTCTGTTTCTCAGTCATCAGGTTATATGCACACGCACACACACACACTCCTTTGGGACTGGGAGTGGGTGGAAGTTGGACCTTAGTGACTAGCAGTATGTGAGCAAAACTGTATGATAAACATGAAGAATCTTTATAGGCATAATTTATATGCATTAAAACAAATCAAAGAAGGGTTTCCCACTCTGACTTGGGATAAGATGCTCCATTCTATACTTTTGACACTTACTAGCATGTGCTTGCTTTTTCTGTTATTGGAAGTTTATTGGCAAAGTTTGAAAAACACTGCTTTAAGGATAATGTGTTGATTTTTCTTCTATAATCAATTTTTCTTCTATAATCAATGCTTTAAAGGATGTAATTCAGCCATGTGGGATAAGAAACTATATAAAATGTTAATAGTGCTAATGTTATTTAGATTAGCTTATGATGAATATTACAGAAACCCAGTTAAAAGCAGAAACACATTTTGCTTCTACATTTAAAAAGAAAAAATCATGCTCTTCTTTGCAGATGGAAAGTCAGAAGTTTTTAGCAGAAAACAGTGCTTCAGTATATATAAAGAAAGTAGAAGCTAGAATTAATGAAGAAATAGAACGGGTGATGCACTGCCTTGACAAATCAACTGAAGAGCCAATAGTAAAGGTGGTTGAGAGGGAACTCATTTCCAAGCACATGAAAACAATAGTAGAAATGGAGAATTCTGGGCTAGTACATATGCTGAAAAATGGAAAGACAGAAGGTAAGTATCAGCAATTGAAAAATAATTAAATGTTTATAGTTCTACCAGGTTCTTAGTAATTATTTTTTATTTCACTATAATGAAAATAGTTTATGAATGTCAGTCTTCAAGTTGTATGTCATTAATTTATTAACTGCTGTTACTTTGATAGGATTTAACAGTAAAGCTTTATGCTTATTAATGTGGATTTTTGGTATCTCTTGTTAATTGAATGGCTTTTTTCCCCTCTCTTTCATCTTAGTCTCCCTCAGTTTTTGTGTTTTTCTTAACCCAGCCGTCTGTATTATTGGTGAGACCAATGAGCCCCTCATCTATTACTGTTCTTTTTATATACAAGGGAGTTGGACTCTTCTTTATTGCACATACTCTCTCGTTTTTGTGATTCTCTTAAAATCTGACATTCCAATCATAAGATTTGTATAGGCTTTCCTTTGGGAGTTAGTTGTGATAAGGGTGCTGAAAATGCAAAAACTACGTGTCTTTCACGTGACATTTTAGATAAATTAGTAGATTGGTTTTGAGAACTACGGAGTTACAGACTTCAGAGAAAGGAAAATTGCATAAAAGTAAAACCACACGGTTTTGAGATAACTAGCATTTATTCTTGTTGACTATTTACCTTTTTTTCCCCATTTTTTTAACGTTTATTTATTATTGAGACAGAAACAGAACGTGAGTGGGGGAGGAGCAGAGAGAGAGGGAGACACAGAATTTGAAGCAGGCTCCATCCAGGCTCTGAGCTGTCAGCACAGAGCCCGACGCGGGGCTCAAACCCACAGACTGTGAGATCATGACTTGAGCCGAAGTCAGACCCTTAAGCGACTGAGCCACCCAGGCGCCCCCTTTTTCAATTTTTTTAAATGTTTATTCATTTTTGAGAGTTTCAGAGTGAGAGTGGGGGAGGAGCACAGAGAGAAGGAAGGAGATAAAGAATCTGAAGCAGGCTTTAGGCTCTGAGCTGTCAGCACAGAGCCCAATGCGGGGCTCAGACTCACAGCCCACAAGATCATGACCTGAGCTAAAGTCGGATGTTCAACTGACTGAGCCAGCCAGGTGCCCTTACCCTTTTTTTTTCCGGAAAGCAATATTTTGTGATAAGTACCCTAGGAGAAATTATAAATAAAAGAGTAACAGTCATGTTGTCCTTATTCTTAATTTCCGAAGCTTTACTTTAAAACTATGACTTTAGGAATCACTGATATGCTATTAAAAAATAGGGACGCCTGGGTGGCTTAGTCGGTTAAGTGTCTGACTTCGGCTCAGGTTGTGATCTCGTGGTTTTTGAGTTTGAGCCCTGTGTTGGGCTCTGTGCTGACAGTTCAGAGCCTGGAGACTGTTTCGGATTCTGTGTCTCCCTCTCTCTTTACCCCTCCCCCGCTCGCACACTCGCTTGCTCGCTCTCTCAAAAATAAACATTTTAAACAAAAAAAACATGGTACTCTTGCTATTTTCCTGCTTCTTAGATGATCTCTTAGTATTTTAGCCAACTTATTATAAAAGACACATACTGGCTAGAGATTGTAAGCTTGTCAAGGGATGAAAAACAATATTTAAACGAATCACTTAAGAGATAGATGTAAGAGGAGAGAAAAGTAAAATGGGAGGAAAGGAGGTTTTCTGTGCTTCCTTTAGGGTAATTCTTGCTTTGTGTTTTGAAATGCTTACATTTCTGTGTATTTCTTTCTGAAAGTTGTATGTAAATATGTTGTTTTTATTAAGCCAGAGAAAAGACCCTCCTGGTAAACCTTTTCTTTTGTAAAAGCCCCCCTTCCCCCAAATCATTTTTAAGTATGTTTGTCATGTTTTCTAAACTTAAGCTATCCCTGAATGTGTAAAGTCTAAGTCACGGGTTGGCAAAGCTTTTTGTAAAAGGCCCATACGGTAAACTACGCGTCTCTGTTGTAGTAGTGAGAAAGTAGGCATAGACAGTAACACATCTAGATGGGTAACCTGGACTGTGTTTCTGTGAAACACTGAGGTTTTTTTTTTTTTTCAACCACTTAAAAATGTAGAAACCATTCTTAGTTCATGAGGTGTATAAAAATAGTGGGCTATATTTGGTTCAGGGGCTATAATTTGACAACCCCTGATCTAAATGGTCATCTAGAGTTAGTGTTTTCTTGTCTACCCTGGGGGGAGGTGGGAAAGGGTGGATTAAATTGGCTGGAGAGATGGGCTTTAGAAGTGTTTGGAGAGGTTGTTGGGTACACCTGAATTACAGGATCTCTGAAATCTGCATGGAGACTTGTGTTAAAGGCATTAAGTTTGCCTGACAACATGGTGAGTGCTTAGTAAGTACATAAATGAAGAAATGTCAGAATACTTAACCATAGTTCTCTAATACTTCATGTTTTCGGCAAGTAAACAGCTAGCTCTCTGTGATTCTAAATCAAATTTTAAAACACTGGCTTCAATTTTCCCGACTTCCCCACTAGGAACCTGATCGCAAAATGTCTTCATTGTGTTAGGCCCTGCTCTGGAACAGTATCTCAAGAATATGTCAGAGGTGCAACTTAACCATTATGAAGCCAAACGTCTCATAAATCAGAAAGTGAAAAAGTTTTCTGACCACAAACGGAGGATGAATTGGATGGGTTATTAGATGCAGATAGCTCTATGAAATTTAAGTTCAAATGGCATTTGATTTTATTAAGTTTGTACAGAAATGTTTGATTTTTCATTTTCTCTTTCATGTTATCCACACTACACCATACATTTATATATGAGGAATTAAATACAGTGAAATTATATTAATTTCCATACAGTTAAATAGACAACATATAATTAAGCAAAACTGTAACAACAGAGGAACAAAATAGACAAGTTGGGAACCATTTTGTTAGAAATGTGTTTGATATGCTAAATTTACTATAGTAAATGTCCATAAATTGCTATTGCATTTTTTTTTAATGTTTTTTTTTAACATTTATTCATTTGTGAGAGAGAGACACACACAGAGTGTGAATGGGGAATGGTCAGAGAGAGAGGGAGACACAGAATCAGAAGCAGGCGCCAGGCTCTGAGCTGTCAGCACAGAGCCTGATGCGGGGCTTGAACCCACAAACCGTGAGATCATGTCCTGAGCTGAAGTCGGCTGCTTAACTGACTGAGCCACTCAGGCGCCCGCTATTACATTTTTAATACCTGTTTTTAACATGGGAGATTTGATTGTAATTTATGCCAGATGTGATTAACTATAAGATTTGCTGTGTTCAAATGACTTTGGACATATATTATTGCTGAAAACTTAGTGTTTAATAAAACTTGACTCTGAAAGTCACTGAAACAAATTTTAGAAGCCCTTTTTTTAAAACTTCTAAATATTTCTGAAATACAAAAAATTTTTGTATTAGGATCTTAAATAGCTCTTAAAATAAAGACCAGCATTACGTAAATTATAGCCTGTCAAGCTTGGCCCACCAGCAGTTTGGTTAGATTCCCCCCCAAAAAAAAATCAGAAGAAAAATCATATTTTACTGCTTATGAAAGTGACATAAATTTTTAGATATCAGTGTCCATAAATAAAGTTTTATGGGAACACAGTCATGCCCCTTCATTTATGTGTTCTACGTGGCTTCTTTCTTGTTACGGTGGCAAAACTGAAGTAGTTGCAACAGAGACCATATGGCCCACAAGTCTATAAAATATTTACTGTCTGGCACTTTCCAGAAAAAAATTTCCCAGCCCCCAATCTAGAAGCTGCTATTCTAACTTCCATTTCAGAAGTTCTTGATGATAAAACGTTTTTATATTATTGTATAGTTCTGACACTTAAGAGTCTCCCAGTAAGCTTCAAAGAGACCCCAGACATATTTTACCTCCACATTTTAATCTTGTGAAAAATGATATAAAAAATGAACTGAGTCCAGAGTTTTCATTCTACATAAAAACAATATAGTGAGACACCAAGTTTTAAAATACAAGTATTGGCCTAGGATGTCACCTGGAAAATGTTAGGGATTGCTCTGAGGAAAATACTAAGGAATAGGAATATATATAGCTATAAATCTCATATACTTTTTACTGTGGTGTGTAATGAAATAAATGCTAGTATATTTTTATTTTATTTTATCATATTGTTTGAACTTTGAGATGGACATACCTAAAAATATCTGTAAGACTTTTCACTGGTTTTTAGATTCCTTACTGTGTTGACTCCTAATTAAAACCATAATTAAAGTTACCCTTTTGATAGACATTTCATAGTATATGAGTGGATTTTAGATGAGAATTATATAGGAACTCAAAATTGCAGGGGTTTTTTTTGTTTGTTTTGTGGCTTTCTTGTTACGCTCTAAGGGCATATTCCATGTAACCTAAAATTTGCTGAGACATCTTACTGATGTTCTCAAAGCATCTTTTCCGAAAGCTGTATTTCATAAATTGCAATAATAACCATTAACCAGCCTAATTTTTTTCCTTTTGTCTGTCTTGCTGGATGGTTTTTAGTAATTTTTCACGTGCTCAGCGAGTAGTAGTGATGGAGGAATAAGCTTCTTTAAGTTTCACAAATCAGAATGAACAGAGATTGACATTTTTTTCCTTAATCTTTAATGTAGCCGATTTGTATGTTCTTCTGATTGCAGACCTTGCTTGCATGTACAAGTTATTTAGTCGCGTGCCAAATGGCTTGAAAACAATGTGTGAGTGTATGAGTTCCTATTTGAGGGAGCAAGGTAAAGCCCTTGTTTCTGAGGAAGGAGAAGGAAAGAACCCTGTTGACTATATCCAGGTGAGTGACTACAGAAGAATCTCTGCAAGTTTGCAGTAACTTGACAGCTACTAATAGAAAGGTCGCTTTTACTGTGCTGTATGTCTTCAGTGTTTTTTACCTTAATTGCCCCAATGGGAAATTAGTATGTGTACTTACCCTAAATATTTTAGAATTTTGCAAAGTGTATATATTTATAGCAGGGAACCACACTCAGCTGCTGCTTTTCATTTATTATTAACCTGCTTGATGAAGATCTTATTTACATGGTCTCAAGAATGAAAGTTACTCCTCTTTCCTATGCTTTAGTGTTCACACTGAGGGTATTAGAAAATGTAACTTTTCAATTACGTACATTTTGTTCTAAAATGTTTGCTTTCAAGCAATACTGTGAATAAATTATGCCTCAAGTTTTTCATGTTTCAGTATAAATAATCAGCTGTTTTTTTTGTGCATTTTTAAAGCTGATGTACTTGGGCTTTATCCGTTCAGTCAAGACAGAGACGGATGTGGAGAAACAGTGCAGAAGTCTTAGCTTCAGTAGAGTAATATGTAAATAGAAAATAGACTGCTTCCCTCATTGCTGACATTTTGAATACAGGATTAGGTATAGGCTTGAAAATAATGATATGAACCTGTAGGTTTAACATTGAACGCACACATTTATTACCAGCAAACTTAAGGCAAACGTACCTGATCATATATGTCTCGAATAGAAAAAAATTATGATGTATCCTGATTTCTTTGTTTTTATTTGGAAGGGCTTATTGGATCTGAAGAGTAGGTTTGATCGCTTCCTCCAGGAATCGTTCAATAATGACCGGCTCTTTAAACAAACTATTGCGGGTGACTTTGAGTATTTTCTCAACCTCAACTCCAGGTCCCCTGAATACCTCTCATTATTTATTGATGATAAGCTGAAAAAGGGAGTCAAAGGGGTAAGTATTAATGCATTTAAAAACACATGAAATTTTATTTGTAGATTTAAAATTATGTACAAAATCAGGAAATACAAAATATAAAATTAGGGAGTTTTGTAGACATAAAGCCCTACCCCTTTGCTGTGCTTAAATGTGTGCTACAATCTTTGAAAAAGATTGCTTAAGGTATTTGAAATGGTCAAAAGTACTTTGACATTTCCCTTGATGTATAACTTGTACCAAAACCAAACAACTACACAGTCACAGTTGTCAAACAGTCTTTATGGACTGTGAGGGCTAGATACGCTTCAGAGATGAGAGGCAACTAGAAGACTGCTATCCATAGCATAGGATGTTGTTGTTGTCACCTTGTTCTGGGCGTTGTATATCTGACAGCACTTGGATGCCCAGAATTTGAAGGAGTGGATGAGAATAGCTATCAGAAAATAGTTTGAAACCCTTTATCATGTGTGTATATATATATATATGTATGTATATATATATGAGGGATCTTGGAAGCTTGCTACAGAAAACCAAATTAAGCATATTGTGGTCACACATACATTGATCTTTTTAACTTCATCTTAGAATTTGTGAGACAAAAGGGAAAGAAAAGCAATAAATGCTGCAGGTTTTCCAGGCAGCTATCACGGAAGAACAAACAGGAGGAAGATCACCATAGGAAAGATGACATCCGTTTAGTCTTCCATATTTTTTTAATATATGGTTAATCGGCTATAATATCATTTTACCCTTACTTCAAAGATGAGGGCAGGGGCCTTCTTAGTTTTTGAGTTACAACCAATTATTACCCTTCTGTTTGCACAGTTTAAATTTTAAATGAGCTTGCATCAAAATATCTGTCTTGCCTATATAAATTTCTGCCTAAATGCTGTGGAAAAGCATTATAATAATCTTCCTTGTGATTGAAATTTCATTTGTGCTGAGTCATCCTTTAATCCAGCCCTTATCACCTCATTGCTGCATTCAGTGGTAGCCGTCTTGGGGCAGGGGCGGGGAGGAACCCTGGACAGTGCCGTAAGGAGGGTGTCAGAACAGGGCTGCTCGGTGCAGGAGGCGTGTTCTCAAACGGGGTCCCTCCTGGCCACTCTCAACCAGACTGCATTGTTACTGGTCTTCTTTTTAAACTGCAGACGACCTGTGGTGCTGTTTTTGTAGAACTAAAATTTTATAATTATTAAATTGTCTTTTCCTTGATTTTGCAGCTAACAGAACAGGAAGTAGAAACAATATTGGATAAGGCAATGGTCCTTTTTAGGTTTATGCAAGAAAAAGATGTATTTGAACGTTATTATAAACAACACTTGGCAAGGAGACTTCTCACAAATAAAAGTGTTTCCGATGACTCTGAAAAAAATATGATATCTAAGTTAAAGGTAAGGTGTATATGCTGGAATGAAGTACACCTAATCAGTGTTTGTTACGTGATGGAATGAATGCCAGCAGGCGATTAGAAAATATTTAATTGATTTAAAATATTTGTTTCTATAAATTAATAAAGCTAGATTTTTTTTAGCAGGTTTCCTTTAGATTTGCTTAGGTTCTGGGACATTCAGAGTTTGCTGGGATTTCTCTTGGTGTGGCAGGATACATTCATGGAGATTTGGGAGAGGATTAGTGCAAGGGAAATACTAAAAGGATTATCACCATGTAGTTTTGTTTCCCGAAGTGTGGTTCATAGACCACATGTACTCGAATCACCTGGGGTGCCTGTTAAAAACGTAGAGTCCTGGTGCCTGCCTTTGATGAGGTGTATTGGAATCTCCTAAAGAGTCTGGGAACCTTCATTTTATTCTTGGGCTATTCTTAAATACACCGTTCTCAAATCCACTGAAGTTTGGTACCCACAGGCCTAGAGCAACTGTTGGAAAGATTTAGAAAAGATGTCCGTAACATGGAAGAATTTATTTCTTTGTACGTTTGCTCATAGAAGAATCCATGGTTTATTTGTGTCTGTTTGTTTTTCTTCCACAGACTGAATGCGGATGTCAGTTCACATCAAAACTGGAAGGAATGTTTCGGGATATGAGCATCTCAAACACAACTATGGATGAATTCAGGCAACATCTACAGGCAACTGGGGTAAGATTCTCCCATTAATTTCTGCTTATATGTGTGTATCTGAAGTCTTTTGTAATGGGCATTTTCACCCATGTATCAGATAACTGCTGGTGTCATTTCTTCAAATGTTATTAGTGGCAACATTTATATTGTCTGTGCGTACTTGGAAAATCATTTTCTCCCAGAGAAGCATTTTTTTAACTATTACTGTTAAAAAAATTTTTTTCTTATTTTTCTCAAACTTAGTTTATCCTCTCTCCTTGAAGGAATGTTCTGAAACTTTAATAGAATGACTTCACTGTTGTAACCATTACAGATTGTGAAAAGAATATGGGGCCTGGGCAAGCTTGCTGAGTTTTCTACTCCACCTCTCACTTTACCCCCAGGATTGTGCTATCTTAGAATCATTGCCTGACCTTCCCATACCTCAGTATTCTCATCGGTAAGAAGATCAGCATAAAGGAGTCAGACATTCTCAGAGCCCCTGAGGGACGAACAAGAGTATAAAAATGCTGACATTAGTGTGATATAAATGTGGTTTCGTGTCATGACTCCCAGAAGACAGAAAAGCTGCAGCTTAAATGTTGGAGTCTAATGGGGTTTTTATGAGGGTTTAATGAAGTTCAGATTTCCTTCCTTCCTTCCTTCCTTCCTTCCTTCCTTCCTTCCTTCCTTCCTCTCTTTCCTTTCTTTTCTCTCTTTTCTTTCTTTTTTTCGTCTCTTTTTTCTCAAGAGACCTTATACAACTACGTAATTAAGACGTGACAGCCATTTAAAAAATTTGGAAGTCATTTGCTCTGACATTTAGATATGAGACATCACTTCTGTTGGTCCCAGTCTCATCACAAACAAATTATGTGAAAATATCTAATTCTGTAGAAATGGACATACATATATTAAGGCATTCTGACTTAGAGGGACTTCTGGTTTCTCCCCAGTATATACAGTTGTGTGATTTACCTCAAAGTTTATTGTGGAGAAGGGCCGAGAGCAGGAAAGGTACAAGTCTGTGACAAATATCTGGTTGGGTAGGAACTGAATAATATGATTATCCTAGGTAGTTTTTTTTCTTTTTTAATTAGAGATTTATGCTTGATTCTATCTGATACACTAATACATATTAATGAGATACAATTATTTTTCCTGTTTATTTTCTTTCTTCCACTAATCTTACACATATATTTTTTTAAATGTTTCTTTTTGAGAGAGAATTTGTTTATTTTTGAGTAGGGGAGGGGTGGGGGGAGGGGGGGAGAGAGAGAGAGAGAGAGAGTGTGTGTGTGTGTGTGTGTGTGTGTGTGTGTGTGTGTGTGTCTTAAGCAGGCTTCATGCCCAGCACAGAACCCAGCGCAGGGCTTGATCCCACAATTCTGGGGTCAGTACCTGAGCCAAAATCAAGAGTCAGATGCTCAACTGCCTGAACCTCCCAGGCACCCCTCCTGTGTTTTTATTTTAAAAACTGAGACGGGGCAGGAAAAACAGACTTGCTGTTATATTTCTATTTGTTTATATCAGCAAGTCACATCCTATCCAGATAGCCATTTCTGGTACTTCAGTCTCTGTATACTTGTCCCTGTCATGCACTCTCTTTGAATACAAGGTGAATATCTTCAAAATATTACCTACTGAGAAAGCTAGGAAGAGGAGATACAAACCACTAAAGGAATAGTGCTTTGAGGTTCTTCCTTTTTTTCTCCCCCACTTTGTAAATAATTCATTAAGTGCCTTATGTGCCAAGCATTGTTCTGGGCACTGGGTATACAGCAGAGAATGGAACAGACAAAATTCTGTTCCATGATGGAACTTACATTCTAATCTGGGTGACAGATGAAAGCACGATAAACACAAAGCATCTTAGCTAGTGATAGGTAATAGAGTGGAAATCTGTAGTGGCAGAGTGGTCAGGGAAGGCTTCCTTTAAAAAATGACATTTTGAGGAAAGATTTCACAATTAACAAGATGTGTGGGGAGAAGGGAGTAAAGACATTATTGTCTTGGGTGGATTGAACCAAGTTGTGACACCATTACTGCCACTTCAGGTGCACCACTCCCACTGCCAGCCTCTCAGTGTCTACGAGTCTCCTGTGGTCGTGTCTCCTGTGCATCATCTAACATTACTAGGTTCAGCTTCCTTAAAATTGAGTAGTTCTTTGGTAGGTGCTTGTGAAGAGATCTGAATATGGCATACTTCTCGATATTTATGTAGTTTATCCCCTTAAAAAAATCTGTGTCACTAATCATCCAGGTTAGGTAAATATGGAGTAATGGTTTAGAACAAGCTGTGAGTATCAGTAATAACAATATTTCACCCGTAAGAGTTCCTGCTGGGGCACCTGAGTGGCTCAGTCCGTCAAGCGTCCGACTCTTGGTTTCAGCTCAGGTTATGATGTTGCAGTTTGTGAGTTCGAGCACTGCATCAGGCTCCGTGCTGACAGTGTGGAGCCTGCTTGGGAATCACTCTCTCCTCACTCTCTGCCCCTCTCCTGTGGCTCGCTCGCTCGCTCTCAAACAAAAACCAAAAAACGTTCCTGTTACTGTGCATTCATAGAGCACACTTTGGAGAACCGGATCTGCAGTGTCTTATGCAGACGCCGGTAAAATAAGAACTACGTGTGAAAATAATGTTTTGACTAATGTAGTAGAAATGTGAATGGGATATTAGATACAGGGTTTGTGAGCTAAGATGGTAAAAATATTTAAAAGCTGAGATGAAAGATTGATATCCTTAAGATGAAAGATTTAGAATTTTCTCTAAAATGATACTTATATGACCCCTTGATACTGTATCTAAAAAGGCATAAAGGCCAAAACTTTACACTTCTCAGTGACACCATTAACACCGTGTTTATATACTAAGAGCTCTCCTTTGGTCATTATTTTAAAGCCAATATCTTAAGCAATAAATACAGATATTTGCCAGGATAATTCAAATTTGGAAAACACTGATCTAGACTTTAAGAAGTTGTTTTATTTGCTAGATATTGGACATGGAGCGAACTACTTGGATACCTGTAACGCAGTGCCTATATGGAACAGAAAACAAATCATAGTTAATTTGGGGAGGACTTCTTTTTATCTTTTACACAGGTATCTTTAGGTGGTGTTGATCTCACAGTCCGGGTGCTCACAACAGGATATTGGCCCACTCAGTCAGCCACACCAAAGTGCAACATCCCACCAGCACCAAGACATGCTTTTGAGATATTCAGAAGGTAAACATAAATCAAACTTTGTATTTGTAAGTACACAAAATTGTCCAGAGTTGATGTGTGAGAATGAGTTGTATAAACTCTTTTCACAGGGCCAGTTTACTAATGTCTTTTCTTCAGCCTTAGTGCATGGTTAGTATATTTTGCACTGTTGACGTCTGCCCATGGCTTAGAACAAATTCATTATTGGGTTACTATGGAGAAAAGTGGTCTTAGAAACAGTAGCAGCTGAGCTGCAGGCCCGGGGCAAAGTATACTAATAGAAATTAATATTCCCTTACACATAGACGCTTGCTAAGAGTTATTATCCTGTAATTTATAATTTCAAATGTGTAAGTTACATGATTCTCTAAAACCCGGTTTGATTTGCTCAAGGTTTTACTTAGCCAAACACAGTGGTCGACAGCTCACACTCCAGCATCATATGGGTTCTGCAGATCTCAATGCCACCTTTTATGGACCAGTTAAAAAGGTAAATATTAATAGTTTGAACATATTTATATTAAGTAACTTAAAGTTAGTTTATAGAATTCATTTCTGATTTTTGTTGACCTGGGTAATTTATGTATTTCTCTTATTTTCCTACCTATTTGAAGTATTCAAAGGGGGAAACTGGCTTTAACTTATTTACTTGTCTCCTCTCAGTTGCTAACTTCATTGGACAATATGAAGACTATCAGTAGCCTTCCTTCAGGAATGTATAATAATATAACTGCATTTTATTAATAAGATTAAATTTGAGACAGTGTTGCGTAAGATAATAAAAGTTGATTCAAGAGCATACAAAGCTGTTAGTCCCTTTTCAAAATTCTCACATCTCGTATAATCCTTGTTTCCAATAAATCAAAACCAGGAAAATGAACACGAGATTTGTGAGATGTACAAAATATTACTAAAGTATTTACTTTAAAAATTAGCAAGACACAGTGAATTGCCTTTGTTTAAAAAACGTAATCACTTTTTTATATCCAAAATTGTAAGATTTAGACTAATAATTTACTTCCATTGCTTGGGTATCATTCAAATCAGAGTCATTTGCCTTCAAATAAAAATAATAAATCTTTTAGAAGAACATTAAAAGACAAATACCTAAGTTGTCATTGAGGCAGCAAATTACAGTTTATAGTCCTGCTGGTTTCATGTATATCACTATTAACAACACCCCCTTTTTTTATAATGTTAATGTCTACATCTATTCTAATTTTTATGCTTAAATGAAATGGGAAATATTCATACAGTTCATTTACTTGAATAGTGATTGACACTATTATATATTTGAGTGTAAATAGTAAATTTACATACTAAAGAACTCAGCTTTTGTTTTGCCTACTTTTGTTTTAAAGGAGAGGGTTTTTTCCTAAATAATCATGTTTTCTTTTGACGTTTGGTTAAACAGATCAGTGGGTCTTAAAAACAATTCGTATATGTTAATTACTGAAGGCTTAACAGTTCTACTTTGTACTTAAATCATAGAGCAGGAACAGGCTTAAGGATGGCAGAGATTTTTTCCTTCATCCTGTGCTGTTACTTGATCTTACTGTGATCAGACCACACAGAAAGAAACCCCTATTACTTTTGGTAGTAAAAGTTACATTTCCTTTCTGTAAGGAGTAAGTTATGTAGTTTTACTAAGGGGACAGTTGGATGTTACAGTGCTTCTCTTTCAAACATACTGGTAAAGTTATCATTAGATAATTATATCTTGTTTATATTTTTTAAAAAATGAAACAGGAAGATGGATCCGAAGTTGGTGTCGGAGGGGCACAAGTAACTGGCTCTAATACACGGAAGCACATACTGCAGGTCTCCACTTTCCAGATGACCATATTAATGCTCTTTAATAATAGAGAAAAATACACGTTTGAGGTATGTGTTGGTTATATAAACTTTAAGCAGTTGTATTATTTCTGATTCTCACCTGTTACCTGGAGTCTTTCTTACTTGAGTAACCTTTAAAGTTATTACTATTTGAGTATTATGTTTATTAAGTAACCTTTGAGTACCATTAGAGAAAACAGCATAAAACTGGGCTATGGAACTGTATGACTATCACACACTTACCGGGTCACATTCCATTTAGTTTTTTTAAAAACCAGCTTTATTGAAGCATGAGTTTTACATGATAAAACATATCCCATCTAAGTGCATAATTTTGAGTTTTAACAGATCTGTGGACTTAAGTTCCATCACAATCAAGATACAGACTATTGCCCCCTAAATTTGTATACTCCTTTGTAGTCCATTCCCTCTCCCTGTCTCCAGATTGCCGGGGATCTGCTCTGTATCACTGTAGATGAGTTTTGCCTTTTGCTAAAATGTCATATAAATGGAATCGTAGAATATGTGTTGCTCTTGTCCATCACGTATTTTTGAGTCATCCGTGTCGGTGTGTGTATAGTTTCAGTAGTTCATTCCTTTTTATTTCCGAGTGATACTCTTTTTTTTTTTTTTTAATGTTTATTTATTTTTGAGATAGAGAGTGTGTGAGCAGGGGGAGGGCAGAGAGAGAGGAAGACACAGAATCTGAAGCAGTCTCCAGGCTCTGAGCTGTCAGCACAGAGCCCGATGCAGGGCTCTAGCTCACAAACCGCAAGATCATGACCTGACTAAAGTCGGCCTCTTAACCAACTGAGCCACCCAGGCGCCCCTGGAGTGATATTCTATTATACAGATTTACTATGTTTTTTTTACCCACTTACCTATTGATGGGCATTTGTGTCATTCTCAGATTTATGCTGTTAGGAATAGAAAGATAGGTTGAACTATTTAAGAGACGGCTACACGGTGTCCTGAAGTGTTGTGCTATTTCACATTTTTGTCAGCAGTGTAGGAGAGCTCCAGTTGCCCCATATCCTCTACAGAATTTAATAGTCTTTTATATTTTAACTGTTTTATTTGGTGTGTAATTGTATCTCACTCTGGATGTACCTTGCCTTTTCTTCAGCCTGTGTTCCTGGGCCACTCGCATGTCATGTTTGGTGAAGCTTCTGCTCCTACCTTTATTGGTTCGTTTTGAAAGCTTTTTACAAATTTTGGATACAAATCCTGTCAGATCTTTGTGCTGTGAATATTTTCTCACAGTCACTTGCCTTTTCATTTTCCTTAAATGATATGTTTTGAAGAGCAGGAGTTTTGAAAAAGTCCAGTTGCCACTTTCCTTTTGTAGTTCATGGTTTTGATATCCTAAGAAATTATTGGCTGCCCTGAGGTTGCAGACATTTTCTTCTAAGCGGCTTTTTAGTTTCAGCTTTCACATTTAGGTCTATGGTCAGTTTCAAATTTTTTTTTTTTTATATAGTTAAGATTAAGGGTTAATTTTTTCCCTGCTTGGAGTGGCTGGCTGGTCAGTTGGAGAGCATGCAACTGGGTCTAAGTTGTGAGTTCCAGCCTCACATTGGGGGGTGGAGTTTACTTACAAACAAGTAAAGTAAAAGTTAAGAATTATTTCCTCCCATACACAGATACTCAGTTGTTCATTCCATCATTATTTTTCCAAAGCATTGTTCTTTCCCTTTGAGTTACCTGGCACCTTTATGAAAAAAATCAGTTGACCTTGTATGTGTGGGTGTTTCTGCACTCTGAGCAATCATATCTGATTGATTTCTACGTCTAATGCTAGTTTTACACTATCTTGGTAGTGTTAGATTTCTTTTTTATACCCATCTTGTTTTGCTTTCCTCCCATTAGGACTTTTGGTTACATTAAATTCAATTAGTCTTTTCCCATGCCTTTAAAGGGTATGTTGAGTTGAAATAAAGATCATGTGATTCTTTTTAAAATTTTTTTAAATGTTTATTTTTGAGAGAGAGACAGAGTAGAGCCGGGGGGAGGGGGGCAGAGAGTGAGAAGGAAACACAGAATCCGAAGCAGGCTCCAGGCTCTGAGCTGTCAGCACAGAGCCTGACGCAGGGCTCAAACCCACAAACTGTGAGATCATGATTTGAGCTGAAGTCTGACACCTAACCAACTGAGCCACCCAGGTGTCCCAAGATCATGTGATTTTAAGTTTAAATTTAAGACAAAACTGTAAAGTTATTGCCATATTTATTCTTAATTGAAAGCCAGTTTTCAGATACCGTGAACATAGAAGTAAGTTCAAGTTTGAAATTTGGAGCCGAATTGAATTGTAGATTTTTTTTTTTTTGAGAGAGAGAGAGAGAGAGAGAGAGACGGAGAGAATCTTACACAGGCTCCATACCCAGTGTCCCAGCACCGAGCCTAACACAGGGCTCGATCTCATGAGCATGAGATTATGACCTGAGCCAAAATAGGAGTCGTGAGCTACCCAGGCACCCTTGTTAGGCCTATTTTAATACCTACCTTCATACTTCCATTTAAGAGGTTATTGTTTTTATAGGATACACCTGAAGGAAATGTTTTGAAACTCAGATGTTTTAGCTCTGGTGGCTAAGTCAAGAGGTTTTGCTCTTATATATTTCTAGGTGTGTCTTACCTAGGTCATAACCTTAATTGTGAAGCACAAGTTACATATGATTTAGTCGCAAGGATATTAATTAAGCAAAGCATTGAGTACCTTACTCAAGTTGTAAGCCTTTTCAGAGAGGTGGAGTTAAATGATCTCTAACAGTTTGAATGTTGTCATCTGCAGCTACCATGGGTAATATTTTAAGCAAAATAAACTGCTTGCTAAATGCTAATTGATGTTGGTTTTCAATCCTACTTTATAAAGAGTTGGCAAAAAATGAGATAAACAAAAACATAAACTCATCTTCTAAAGCCATTATTAGAATTGCTAGTAATTTTAGCGGTTCAAGCTTACTCTTCCCTTTCCCATCCGACTTGGGATCACTGATACTAATGAGCATCATTAAGTAGAAAGTAAAATTAAGCAGAAAATTCCTCTAATATTTCATATTTTAGCTAAGTAACAAACCAGATGCCTGAGCATAAATGGCGTATGTAGAATGCCATTCCTGTGGCTCCAGAGCCTTCTGGCTGCCGCCATCTTGAATGGAGAGCACCGACTGCCGGCATCTTGAGCGGGGACTGTTAGAAGGCACTTGCCGTTTGTACTCATACCGTGTGTTGCGTTATAGTGTGCTGTGAAAGTACTATTAGCCAGCTCTTTTACACAGATCACCTCCACAAATTAGGATAGTTTAAAGTAATGCTTTAAAAGGAAGCTGATTTTTTAACTCTGAATATTCTTATGAGTTCAGTAAAATGGTGTATTTGTTGTTTAATGCTACATAACATATCTCAAATCTCAAAACTTAGTGGTTTAAAACAACCTCTAACAGTGTATTACCTTTCCTGGTTTCTGTGGGTTAGAGGTTTAGGAGGGGCTCATTTGGGGAGTTTTCGCTCAGAGTTCCTCATGAGGTTGTGAAGATGTCACCTGGGGCTTCAGTCATATAATGTTTGTCTGCATCTGGAAAATACACTTCTAAGCTTTTGGAATACTCTCCCTTCCACATAGCTCGAAAGTTCATTTCGGCTCTTGATGAAGAGGTCTCCGTGTCTCTTTACGTGGCCCTTACCACAGGGCTGTCCAGTCGTCCTTGCATACCAGTGGGTACCTCTCCCTAGCCCGAGCCATCCAGGAGCCCCGGGCAGAATCTGTTGTGCTTTCATAACCCAGCCTTCAAAGTCACATACTGTCACTTATTACTTGATACTGTGAAGGGATCACACGAAGTTAAAACACACCAGGGTCATAATGGGCTGTCTCAGAAGCTGCCTGCATAAGGTGGCATTTATTTGTTGTGTCACATTTTGTCCATGATAGTCAAGCTGCTGAAGCCCTTTCTCTTTTTACGGATTTCTTTAATGAATACAAGTTTGTGTTACAGTTTAAAACAGCAAAAATCAGGAAATACATAAAGTGAGAGTCTCTACCCTGGATTATAGTAACTAGCATTTGGTTTTTGAACGGGATATAGGTATTAATTAATATATATTTTTGAATGTTCTTTATTACAGTTTTTAAATTTTCTTGAGAGTGAGTCTGAAATATACTAATTATGGATAATAGCAAAATTAATGTTAGGCAGCAGCCCTTAAATAGAAAACAAAAACCAGTGATCATTGTTATCTCATGAAGACGTTCTAACAATCTTTAATGACGTAATTTCACATTATGTAAAGGAAAGTGTTTGGGAATACAAGGTGTAGTAGAAATCCCTCACAAATGTCCTGACTGACCAGACAGTAAAAAAGATCTTCTAGAAGATTTGAATAACATAATTAGCAAATTAAAATTGAAAGCTATACAGAGAACTTTGAACTCAGAAAGTAAAATACACCTCTTGTTTTTGGAAATAGGTGAGACTGGCATAACCTCATTACTGAAAGTGAACAAGGAGAATACAAAAAAGAAAAAGCTATAGGTTATGCAACTTTAAATGCACAAATCTTGGGGTGCTTGAGTGGCTCAGTCAGTTAAGTGTCTGACTCTGGAATTTGGCTCAGGTCATGATCTCCTGGTTCGTGGGATCAAGCTCCACATCAGGCTCCATGCAAATAGCTATTTGCACATGGAGCCTGCTTGGGATTCTCTCTCTCTCTGCCCCTCCTCCACTCGCTTGCACTCTCTCTGAAAATAAATAAGAAATGCACGAATCTTAAATATTAGCAAGTCATACTGAGCAGTGTATTGAAAGAATGCTTCAGTGTGTCCAAATAGGATTTATCCCTGGAATACAAAGGAATTTATTAACATAATTAAGGTTTCATAATAATGATAATAATAATAATAAAGTTAACTGAGCACTTGCTGTATTGCCAGACATTTGAAGGAGAAAATCAGTTAATGATTTCTACAGATCTACAAAAAGCATTTGTAGTAGTCAGTCTCCATTTCATATTTCTAGGATATGGGACTCTTAGCCACCTAAGAATAGAATGAAATGCCCTTAATGTCATGAGGTTATATCTAACTAGAGACCTAATTAATAAGCAAGCAGTAGTTAGGAGTAAAATATTAGACCTCTGCCCGTTAAAAGTAGGAACAAGTTTTAGGATATCTGCCTAATTATTGCTGTTATTCGACATTGTTCTGCAGGTCCTAACGCACTAAGAAAAAGTGAAGTTTATAAAATATCAGGAGTTGATGAAATTTGTAGGCAGTGTGATTGTCAACTATGATAATCACCTGAGAACATTGTCAGAGAAGAGTTCAGTTGAAAAATCAACTTCTCTATAAATCGGTTAATCAGAAAAAGACCTTAGGAAAGCGATATTTTAATAAGAATCACAATCTTTTCCTAGGAGTCACTCTAGCAAAAAAGGTAGAAGACTTCTACCAAAAAGGTAATAAAGCAAAAGAAAATGAAAAGGGTGAATGTGCCTGAATGGGAAAAGTCTCGTTATGTATCCCATTTATAGTTAACATTAATACTGTTGTATTAACGGGCATGTTCGTGTACATACACGTGTGTGTATGTGTTTGTATTCCTGTGTGGATATGTGGATGTATAGGAAAAGGCATAAAGGATGCACACTGCAATGCAATAGTCACCTCTGGGAATGATCTGTAATTGTAAAGTATCACCTAAGAAGGTATTTCTAGTTTGCTTTGAGTATGATTAAACAATAGAATATGTGATTAAGTCACTTTTCACATATAATAATAATAATTATAATCAACGTTATGATAATAGCACCTATTTAATTTGCTGAGGTTAACATTTATAGTGCTTGAAATGGCTAAAGGAGGTAGACCTACAGAGATCATTTGAGGCAAAGGAATGTGCCTCCTCATCACTAAAATTCGCATTTCCTTCAGTCCTCACTGGTAGTCCTTTAGAGAAACCCAAGCTGTTGCTGTCAGACTCCTGTGAGAGAGAGAATGACTCCACATCAGTTACACGATCAATATGCCTATTCTTCCTGAGCTGCTTTTGAGAAAGAATAGCTTTTACACAGTAAATCAAAGCGATCTGTCCTGCTGTGAGGACTTCGTGGCATCATGCATCTGTAGACATGTTAGGGACATCGTATCCGTGTACACTTCCCTTGCTGTCCTGTGGACCGAAGAGGAGCATAATGAGTCAAGAAATTACACATTCGTTCTTCCCCCAACTGCTTTTGTTTTTACTATTGCATTTTATTCGTACCACGGTAAGTGGCAAAAATTATCACCTGGACTTCAAAACATTTCTTACTGTTTCTCATGATAATTACCAGGTATTTAATTTTTTTCTTTCATTTGGTCATGCAGGCAGTAAATGGTCAACATGGATTCTAAATTTTGATTGTATGATAGAAGGCCTTAGCTTGGGCTGACTTTGCTTCTTTCTATGAAAGAAGTTGCTGAGCAGAAGTAGCGTGGATCACCTTGGAAGGAGGACTGTAGAGTTTTTCTAAAATCAGCAACCATATGTTAGTAACACTTTTGTTTTTTTTTACCTAAATATTAAAGCAGGTGCCCAATAATCTCTGCTGGATGACATTTTTAGACTAGGCCTTATATCTCCTGAAATAAAAGAAATGCTTTTCAATATTTTGTAATTTGAATCACCTTTTCCTCTAGCTCAAATAAGTGAGATTTTAGTGAAGTGTCCTAATAATCAGGGGATTCTTTACTGTAAATTATTGCTTTAATGTAATTATCTCTCTCTCCTGCTCCGTCAATTTTACTTAGTAATTAACTAATCTACTTTAATCTTTCAAAGAGTCTAATTCTGTCAATCTGTTACATTTCAGGAAATTCAACAAGAGACAGATATCCCCGAAAGAGAGCTTGTTAGAGCCCTGCAGTCCCTCGCCTGCGGTAAACCAACTCAGCGGGTTCTCACAAAAGAACCCAAGTCAAAGGAGATAGAAAATGGTCACATATTTACAGTTAATGATCAGTTCACATCCAAACTACACAGAGTCAAGATTCAAACAGGTATCTGGAATTGTATTTTTCCTCTTAAAAAATGGTATTTTTTCCTCTAAAGAAATTATCACCTGTTGGATTTCTTTCTTTAAAAACAGTAATGCTTTTCTGATGCTGCATGACACATAGGCTTAAGGAATAAAGCAGCTTGTATTCATATGTGTTCCCGTCAAAATACAGTTGACTCCAAGTGCAGTGAGCATTTAGAAAAGTAATTTGTAGTGTGAACAAGGTACTTATATCCATTTGGTTTTCAACAGGTAAATATAATTTTTTTAATAGATTAGTATTTATAAAATAATTGTTTTTAACTGGTTGAGTTAACTAATAATGGACATCTTTGTAAAACAGATTTACAAATTTCTCAGACTTGGGGATTATCTATCTAAAGTTTGAGTTTTAGATGCAGCTATTTATGTTTTGATGGATATTTTTTACATTGCAAAACCTTAAAAACCCATATCATCTCTAATTTAAAAGCTTAGAAATGACCCTATTGCCAACAATTTGTAATGTATTTGTTTTTAATTAATAATGAGTATCTTGTTTTATTAGATACTTAACATAATGTACGATGTGTGTTTTCTATGTATTTAAGGGGAAAAAAAGCCCTTTACCTTTGCTCATGTTTAAAACTCGAACAGTTTGTTCCTCATTTCAAAATTACGATTAGGTGAGCTTCCCAGGACTGACTCAGCCATTATATCTCTTTAGTCTTTGCAGCAAAATAGTATTTTAAAATAAGTTTAAAATGACTGTAGTTACTCTGACATTAAAAAATAGTGTTTATATCATACATTAATAAAAGTATTTTAAAGATTTTAATATTAAATCTATAACTGATTGCCAGAATACATTTAAAAAATGTTGTATGCACACTTCTGCTGACCTGTTTGACCCTGATTGGATTTGTATGCCTTCTGAAGCAGGGTGGTGTCTTGTAAAGCATTGTCTACTTTGTCCCATATTTGCTGACCATATCATTGTACCTTCGTCACCAAAAGTGGCCCCATGTTGGACACAGATGTAAATTGAAAATAAAAATAGAACTATGCTTAAAAAGTCATGGAATAAAATATCTTTTTGCCCCAGTTCAGGGCATAAGACCTCATAGGTTTGGGTAGATACAGGTTCTGGATTTCAGGACTTGTTTGTATCCTAGATTTAGAGGAAGATGTATGGTGGTATATATCTGAATTACCAAACCTCACCCTACTTTACCCTAAATAAGTAACTCTTTGTAATCCTAGATTCCATCATGTCCAGCAATAATAATGTCACATACTACTGTTGTTATCAGAAAAGTAGTCTTCTCTCTGGATATTTAATTGGGGGGGGGGGGGAGGTGATTGTGTGTGTGTGTGTGCGTGTGTAGTATTTTAGATCTGATGAAAAAAGAATTTTTTATTTTTGATATCAAGTATGTGTATATAATACTTTAAAATATATGTGATAAGGAATTCAGCTAGATGATCTCTTAAAGTCCTTTTCAGCTGTTAAATTCTCTAAAGAAATAATGTTTTTATTTAGATTATCATGGCTCCTAAAAATATTTTGTAGAAGTTAAAAGTTTCTTTCTGGTGGTAAGTATGTGACCACATGGGTTTTTCTTAAGTTGTCAAAATACATCCTTGCCTTTTGGCTGATAATCAGAGATTCAGAGACTCTGTCCTCACCTAATTATGCTGCTCTTACTATAGTCAGGAATCGAAGTTCAGACAAAGAACTTCGTATTAAACGTATTACTCAAATAGCACAACCTTTGAAAAGAATTAGATTCAGTGTAATCTACAGCAATTTCCATAGTCAACAGTTTTCCCCACCACCACACCCCCTTTTCCCCGACCCTTTCCCAGTTACAGCTAGATACATCTGTACTGTACCCCTCTGACAAGCATGTGCCTCTCTTATGTTCTTCTTAAGGGAAGGACATCGTCCGAGGCTGTGAGAGTGAGCTCCTAACCTCACGTTTTAAAAAAACCCCTAATCCAGGGTGATACACAGATACAGTCTTCCGATGTATCTTGGAATATACCTACTTAGGTGGTCTCATGTAGCAGAACACAGTAGATTGTTTTTAAAAAATTATTTCTTTCCTCCACCTTTTTAAGTATTTTAAAGTTCATAGAAAAAGTGAGAAACACCATAATTTTTTGAGTCATTAAACTTTTTGTCCCATTTGCTCCGGTGCCCTTGACCCCACCCTCCCCCTTCATATATGTATATATTTGCTACAGCATTTTAAATTAATCTGCAAACATCACACTCCCTCCCCCACCCTAATACTTAAGCATACATTTATCTCCTTAGATAAGGTATTTTCCAAAATCATTGTAATACTGTATCACACCCAAGAAAAATAATTCCATAATCTTTATTTGTATAAATATTTTATACCACCCCTACTTATTTATCCACAGTTGCTTCAAAAATGCCTTTCTACGGGCACCTCGTGGCTTAGTTGGTTAAATTGTCTGACTTCAGCTTAGGTCATGATCTCGCAGTTCATGAGTTTGAGCCTGGAGCTTTCTTCAGATTCTGGATCTCCCTCTCTCTCTGCCCTTCCCCTGCTCGCACTCTTGTCTCTCTCTCAAAACTAAACATTTAAAAAAATGAATAAAATGCCTTTCATATCTTACACTTCAGATCCAGGATTCAGTCAAGGTTTCCCCATTACATTGATTTTTATTTACTCTTAAGTCAGTACCTTTTTTTTTTTAAATGACAATGGCTTTTTTGAGGAAAAGCATTCTTTCTTAGTAGGTCATTTTAATCTAATTTTACTCTTCATGTTAAGATATTGATTAACTTGGAAAAAGATACTGAAAGTAGAATTGTTAACCAAGAGATTCTAATTAGAAACCGCTGAATAGATATGCACACCAGAATGATCTTCTGAGTTGCAGAGTCTGCTGTCTCGTGGGTGTGCCCATGCCGAAGCCAGCAGTGTCTTAGGTGGTTCTTTGTAATTTTCCAATCTCTGCCTCCCAAAACTTCATTATCTGTCTCTTACTGATGACCAAATAAACAAAAAATCTGTCACTTTTCTTTCTTTGTTACCTCAGTTAGAGCGGAGTTTTAAGAGAAAGAGCCTTCTGTATTTCATCCTGAGCAGTTGCCTTGAAGGCAGTAGGGAAAAACAGTAAGCCTTCTCTTCTCCAAAAGGTTAGAATATAGTATGCACTAGTGATCATGAGATTGTGACATAAAGAAAAATTAAGACATAAGATAAATTGTTTAGACAATCTGTGAGAGGAATAAATAAATTACTTGTTATGGAGTTCCTTTAACTGACATCCATCCCAGTGGTACTTTCTAATTATTTAAATTGAGCTAACTACATCTTGGCAATGTACAACTTTCCTCTTAAAAATCTTGGCGTCGTATTGGTAAAATACTAGTTGACCTCTGGAAATCACAAGCGATGAAAATTATTTACTGATAAGTTTTCTATAAAACATATCCAGTTACCATGTTTCTTTCAGGAGAAGAATCATTGTATTTGATAAAAACAAAATTGGTTTTATTATCTCTGTAAAATTAAATTTCTAATACTTAAGAATAAGAATAAGCAGAATTTTTATATCCGTGACTGTTAATTAAACATTTGTTAAACGTTGAAGTAGGCCCCTTTTGTATGTTCACTTGAATTGATAAGTGTGTATTTCAGTTCGAAATTGGTTTTTCTGTGTGGAAAATACTAAATTATACTTGTTTATAAACTACATTTTCCATACATGGTAATTACATGGTAAACGTCTTTGTCTTTTAGTTGCTGCCAAACAAGGTGAATCTGACCCAGAAAGGAAAGAAACGAGGCAGAAAGTAGACGACGACAGAAAACATGAGATAGAAGCTGCTATAGTACGGATAATGAAGTCCAGGAAGAAGATGCAGCACAACGTATTAGTAGCAGAGGTAAGGGCGCTGCAAGACTAGATCAGGGTCAAAAAAGCAAAATAATATTAACAGTTCAAATTTAGGAAAGAACCATATTCAAGTTATTTAAAGTCTAATTTTAGAATAAGGAAACTGTAGTCAGGTAACTCTCACCATTAAAAGTGTGGCACTTACTGGATAACTGAGCACAGCAGTACATCTGGATACGTGTGCACTTTAAGAACTAATGTCCTTGTAATAAAAATAATATTGTCACATGAAGAATAAAAAAAAATTGCTGCTACTTAATACTTTGATGTTAAACAAGCTACTTTTATTTCCAGAAATAAATAACATACCATTTATTGAGTGTTTACATATTATAAATTTGAAAACTAAGGAGGGGAAGCCTCCTTGAAAGGCCATTGAACTAGGTAAGAAATGATTAGGGCTGAATTAGTATTGATAGAGGATAGAGAGCTGAGTGAAGACAAATGGGAAGTTGCCTTTTACTGACTCTTCATGGAAATGAGAGGAGTCGAGCACACACAGGTTTCTGCCTAAAGAGAAGGAGGGACAGTGTGCTGCTGTGTCTTGTGTGCCCATTAGCAGTATTTTGCACAAGCTGACTTCGTGTCACATGGCAAAGGAAGAGAATTATTGGTCAGTTATTTCAAAAATCATGATTTAAAAAGTCAAACACTTAATTCACATTGGCAATTAGGTAATTCATGAGTTTTCCCAGACATTTTTCATTGCTCTGGTAGAGTGGACATTCAGTGGCCAGACCAGGAAGAGTCCCTTGTCCTTTGAGATCTTGGCTCACAGGAAGGGGTGCAGAGCAATACTGGAGGACTGGGTGTTGAGTTGAGGTGTCCTGGATTTTGTTTCTCTGGCGGGAAGATATACCACGTGTCTATACACTAAGGTTGAGGAAGGAAGGGAAAGAAGGTGGGATTGAGGGATGGCTGATGTGCAAAGTCTAGGAGAGGAAAGGAGAACGAGCTGTATAAAGAGCACAGGCAGGTGGTAGACGTGTTAGCAAAGATGCTACTGAATATACCTCTCTTGGGACCCAGGGCAGGGTGCAGGGGGTGTGCTAATCAAGGGTGGATAAATGTGTATGAATGAATAAATGTGTATGTGTAAGGTGGTGGGAGTCGAAGGAATTGCAAACTGAAGCGGTCTCTCTCCCCTCTGTGAAACAGGATGTGAGGTGAATGGTGCTCAGGGACTTGCTGAACGAGAACACATGAAATTTGTGTTTCCAGTCTGTACCAGAGATTGGCAGCCTTTTTTTTCTAATGGCCAGTGGTAGTGTGAAAGCAGCCACCAGTGACAGTTTAATGTGGCTGTGTACCAGGAGGAATTTACAGAAACAGCCAGTGGGGCTGTATTTGGCCTGTGGGCTACATCTTGTTGACTCCTGGTCTGCCCAAAAGGTGTAAAAACAACTTCCACAGGGAACTGAGTAGTGGATTTTGAATGATGTCGTGAATGTGGACCGGGTATCTGTGGACGAGAACCAAAGGAATCTGGCAGTTGAGGGTACTGTTGACAGCGTAGCCGAAGTGATCTTGTATATAGTCTAGATCCTGTCAAGAAGGAGGTAAGGTCAAAAGAAGTTATTAGTAGCTCATAAGGAGTCAGAGGATGAGAGATCTCGGGCTGGGAACAAGTTTGTTGATACTGGAGTGATAATACTAGAAAGAAGGTAGATTTTAGTTGGAGGGGGAAAGTACTCAAGTTTCAGATTTCAAAGAAGTGTCAATCCATGTGGTCTTGGGAAATGATCCCAGAGGGAGTGAAAGGAAACTGGCTCGTGGACGGGTGGGTGTTCTTGCAGGAGAGGCAGCGTGGGCCAGTGCGGACAGCATGAACTTTGGGGCCACAAAGGTGTAGATTCTCATCTCTGTTGGTTTTGTGTACTTTCAGTTTATGTCAGTCTTGCTGCCTGGCTGTTTTCCTCACTTTGCCGGGGGTTAAGAGGATTAAATAAATTAACATATACAGAGTAACTGATACATAGTGCACAATCGGACTTTGGCTGCTGCTGTAGTTACTATTTTATTATTACTGATGCCACCATCCCTAGAATCCTGACAGCAGTTGGAGAAAAGGACAACAGCAGTAGCACTTACAGCGGACCAGACATTGCCATTAATTTCATGAGGTTAGGTTAATTTTCCCAGGGTCCCAGTGCTCGTAAATGGGAGAGCTGGGATTTGAATCTAGATACTCTGGGTCTAGACTCTGTGCTCTTAAATACATTATGATTCCCAAATTGTGAATTGGGAAAATAACCCAGAAGTTAGTAGATGATAGCATCAAAATGGCTAAACCATAGTGGGTGTACATTCCAACTAACTCAACTACTAACCCCCTTGAGCATTCACGTTCTGATGAGGTATGTTCTAACCCATACGTTACATTTTCAAACAAAACATTTTTTGATTTTCAAAGTCATTTTTTGACTTCAGTAATCACATTACTAGAGTTTGATATGAATCTTAAAATGACACATCAGTTCTGTTCAAAGGTAAGAATTTTTGTGTGTTTATATGGAAATGTTACATATTTTTTAAATTTTCTGGTAGGAATTCGTTGTTCTACTTTCTCTTCTAGGTAACTCAGCAGTTGAAGGCTCGATTCTTACCAAGTCCAGTTGTTATTAAGAAACGTATTGAAGGACTTATTGAGAGAGAATATTTGGCACGAACACCTGAGGATCGCAAAGTATACACATATGTAGCATAAAATGCGTTCAGAAATTTGATTTATTCTTGGACTGTACTCTTCGCATGGACTGAGAAGTTCTTTTAAATCATTAAATATTAAGACGACCATCTCTTCTATTAAATTACAGTACATGTTCTAGACCATTCAGATCAAGCCTTTACTCCCTTTGAGGGTTTTCAACATCAATTGATTGAGCTTAAGGCTTTACAACGTTTATCCCTGTAGAGATCATCTTTACAGTTCCTCGGGAAAATGTGAATGTGCTGCGTTTTGTTTTCAATACTGTATGAAAACAGGAAAAAATAAAACAGAAATTTAGAAAATACAGCTCATTAAAATAAAATTGTTGGATTTCATTTCCCCAGGTCTGCAGTGTTGATGTAAATGTGTTTTGTAGCGTTGCTTAGCACTTTGCGCATTGTATAAGTTGGGTAACAAAAATGGTAAAAGAAATGACACAGTTCCCCACTGTCTTGCTCTGCTTAAGACATTTCTTTGGCGAGTCTTGTTTAATTTAAAGGTTTGATAAATATACAAAGACCCCGGCATACATGTGAGCATGCTTTATTCTACCACTTGCACTTACTAATCTTACAGCCTTATGACCAGGAACCTTTATTTTGGGCTCCACACACTCCCTGATTTGGTTTTTCCCTGTTGTAATTTGAGATTCCCCAAATTAAGTCCTAATAATTAGGTTTTGTTCTGCGTTATCTCTAGAGAGAGAATATTTTAGTATGTATAAATTGTACAATAATTTTTTGCTGTTGTACTCACTGCTAATAGTGGATTGTATAGGGCAGTGTTTTTATTTCTTTTATTGTAGACAAAAATAAATGATTTAGTATACACAACACCCACTAACTCAAGTATGTCAGAGCACAAAGTTGGCAGCTGGTTGTATTTAATTCAGACCCTTTTGAAAAGCACATGCAGCCTATACCTTGTTTATAAATATCTTAGGTTGCCCCTCTCTTAAATATATATTTTGGTGAAGCTGGGGTGCACTGTTAATTTTCTGTTCTGAAATGCATTCTAAAGATGCAATAAATATGATTACCTTGATATTTTTTAATGAGATCTTCAGTTCTTGCAGCTGTGTTCTGGGAAGTGATAAGCAATATTTTTCAAACCTGATGATTCTTGGGTATTTAGCTATTGTCCTCCAAAGAGTCATCGTTTCATGTCCTCAAAGATGTACTTTGTGCTGAAGATTCATGTCAGTTATCCTGTGCTTCCAACTTTCACCAATGTTTTTTACCTGATTGATCCACCATGGATTGTAGTTTGCTTTAACTTCAGAGTATTTTTATCTTCCAATTTTATTTAATTTTGTTTCATTTTGTTTTCATAAGACAATGTTTCAGCTATGTAATCGGGGCAAACCACTATAGGTTTCTGTCTGATAGAAAAGTGAAATGTTACTAATGAGTTCAAATAACAGACTCTTGGTTGACTATCAGTACTGTTGATACATTTATTAGAATGTATGTCTCAGAAGATGGTTTCTGTCTAAATTTATGGTCAAGTTACAACAACTGAATTCTAATATGGATTAAAAACTCCACATAAATATTTTCCCCCATGCGTCTTGGGTTATAATTTTCCTTTTAGCCTTGACAGTGCATTTAATTTTGTCTCCATTTGTACTGTAGAATTATAAGCCTTATGCTCTTAATCTCTACATTTTCCACTTTTACGTGATGCAATTAAGATGCAGACGAAAACTATCATGAACATTATTCTCAGGATACTTTTACCATACTTGAGTGGTAGTAGGGCAAATGTGAAATGGAAAGCCAGAGAGAGGGTTCTACTTTCTGAGTTTTACATAACTGGATTTCTGTAATGGTAAGGTGTTTGTCTGCAGAAAGATACTGGGACTTCAGAGGTCACTGCTTTGTTTATTGCTCTCAATTCCCAAAGAATTGTAACACGTTGGGAAATAGAACAACTCAGATTGTCAAGTTAGTAAACATGAAAGGTGTAAAAACTTCATTTGAAGTCTCAGTAAACAGAAGTTGAAGTGCCATTTTAAACTACTAAAACTCAGTAGAGTTAAATTTCTGTTTGGTCTCAAGTATGGATGTACAGATCAAATTTAGAGCTGAGAGACACTTGTTAGTTTGGGAGCACCAGCTTGATACTCTAAATGCTTATAAATGTATTGAACACATTTCTGAACTACAGTTGAGTTGACTGGAGAATGATACTGCATTGAAAAACAAAATTGGCCCACCTAACAGTTTCATGTTTTAGCTTTAAAGTATTATTTTAGCTCGTAATGGTACATACTGGCATTGCTTGCTTTTCAGCAAGAGGTCATTCATGCTGTTAATTTCTGGGTTTTAATGTCTTAATGTTAAAGAATAATACATCCTAATCATTTAATCCTGTTGATGTGAATAAATTTTGATGACTTACTTGAAGAATTTTGAGGGTGGATACATAGTTTTCTAAGTACAAAAATGATGTAATCTTTGTTCACTTGCTAAGTTGTAACTGCTATCATTTTGAAATCCAGGATGGTGTTTCTTTTGAATTGTTACATAGTTCTATTATTTAAAGATTGAAAATTCATTGCAACTAGGGAACACAGCCTCACAAAATAAAATGTGGTTGTGAATGCAAGGATTTTTTTTTTTATGTCAGTGAATTTTAAAAGGGGATGGCAGAAGAGGTGTATGTCTCTCTGAAGGATATATTAGAATCACCCGTGTAGACTTGTACACACGTCATGTACCACTCCCAACCCCCCCGGATGCTGACACACCTTCTTGGTAAGAATCCTGGTCATAGTAAAGCACTGTCGTTGACAGTGCTCTCCCCCCAGTGTGTGTGGAAGTAGCAAGAAAGGTTTAGGAGACAAACAGTGACCTTAAGATTATACCTACGTTCCTAGGAAACTATTGCATAGGCATCATCTCAGCCTTCGAAATGTTACTTCGTTCCTCAATTTGGAAAATAATTTTAATATGTTAGATCCAGGTAATGCTATTTTTGTTTACAGTTTCAGAGACTCGTTTCAGATAGGGTTTTATTTTTGCCTGTCTACTGTAACTTAAGACCATTTTTAAAGCCTAATTTTATATAAGCTGTCTGGGCACTTAACTGCTATTAGATTGTCTTAGTTTGGGGAGGAAGACTGTTAGGTGTCCAAGTTGAAGATCACGTCTTCTATTTATATGGTGCATATAGTCAGTAGGTATTTTGTACTCCATGGATATGAACGTTACAACATACCAGGGTAGCAGAATTATAATGAATTACTTCTGTTCTCCGAAGCAGGGATAATTAGAAGTGTTAGGCAAACAGTTAAAAACAACATTGACATCCTTATTGCCATGTGTCAGCAGACACTGTTCTGAGTGTTTTCTGCACATTATTTCACTTAGTTGTCACGTCAGCTCTGTGAGAGGAGAACTGTTGACTGTATCCGCGTCGTCCAAGGTTACTGCTGGGAAATGGCAGAGCCGCCAAGTTGGACCTGGGCTTGATCCTGTGTTCTGACTGCTGAGCCTGTATTCCGTGTTGTAGGTGGACATGGCTTTCTCTTTACAAACTTCACTGTTTTACTTCATATCTCATTCACATGAAGGAAAGTTAGAGGAAGTCATATGACAAACGAAACATGAAGCATCTCGGTGGAATTTGAGATAATTCATCTTCATATTGTTTACTGATGATCAGTTTTGGTAGGAAGGGAAACCGGAGGTAATGCCTCCTATTTTCTGGAATCTTAGTGGACGTTTTACATATTTCCGTGGATGACCTGGGTAGATGTCAAATTGTGAATTCTAAAGAACATTTTCTTTATTGTGTGTCTTCCCTGTACCAAATCAATTAGCCAGAAGTAAGGCGAGACCTAAGAGAGACCATGAATTTGACGAGTGACGATGCAGAGATCAATCATGAAGCTAGCTCTCGAGAGAACATGAATAGCTAGAAAGTTCTGAAGAGTCATTGGAAATTTTGAGATTTGTGATTGTATCATTTAAATGTTTGACCCGCCAATATTAGGGTCTTCAGTTGAGCCTCCAGTGAGCCCTGCAAAAGTGGCCACGTAAATGTATGAGGAGGTCCAGAGAGTCATGTACGTCTTTACTAACTCTCAAATTTGAATAGTTGGGTAACAAAGTACAGTTCAAATAATACATAAAACTAAGAGTTCTTGCAGCGTGAGAAAATTAAAATTCTAAGTCTCAAAACTTTCTGCAGTTTCCATTCCTAAAAGCACATCTGGCATGTGGCAGCGGGGGGCGGGGGGTGAAGGCACTCGGTGAGTCTCAGATGAACGTGCTTAACAATCACTAAGTGTCTTAGAAGAACATTTTTAAAGAATTTAACTTCACAAATTAAAATTTGTACTGCATTATTGGAAGTATGACGGTATTCATGGTATAAGCGTTATATTTTTTACTTTGATAAATGGAAATGGTTTCATCTTTGGTTTTCAACTAGGTAAAAAGTGGGAAATGTAGACTAATTGCTGGATTGTTCAGATGATGTTTAATGCCGATTTTAAAGCCTTCTTGACTCCCACAGCACCCTATGAAAAAACTCACACTGAATCATATAAAAACTCATTCAAGACCCTACCAACAGTTAATCGGGTGTGTGGATTTGGGCCCAAATCTGATTCCAAAACCTATGCTTTTAATGAGTGTTATTGTGTCCCCAGTAACTGGTTGAGTTGGTAAACTGTGGACAGAACTTTATAAAATTGAATTGGAATCTGAAAGTAGATTTTTTGTGTGTGTATTTTGGTGGAAGTTTGCGTTGACTTATTAGGGAGTGTTCTTGGAGAATTTGATATCGTGAAACATGGATTGTGCATAAGAGAAAAAAATGGTATTACTAGCTGTGTGTATTGGTACATATGATATATGCAAATTATTGTGTTTATAACAAGTTTATATAGCTGATGTGAGATCTCAATATCTGTAGAATTAATCTTACTTCCTATATGATGCTATCCTCTGTATTAAAAAATAACCGCTAGACTAATTTTTAAATGAAATGGGTTTGTAGGCCACAAGAGACTGAAGACTGATCTGAAGGGCATGGGATCCAGTGGGGAATAGGACGGAATCTACATTTTGTCTAGCTCCAGCAATAGGCAAGCAGTGTGTGTAGCTATAAAATAGTCTGTTGAAAACCTGTTGTAACTTGAACATCTGAAAAAGAAGGAGAAGGGAGGGAATGAATGGCCTTCAAAGTAAGAAAATCTATAAACACTGTGTTCATCACATTTAAAAAAATTCTCTTAATGTCTGCCTGCAAACCCATTTTGCAATACTACTAAGAAAAGCCTTCTTAATGATTTTTTAACCAAAATTGATATTATCCAAATTTGTAATAAGGCATCCATATTCACCAAACTGACTTTAGCCAATTAAAAAAAAATGCAATCCATTCTCAAAGAAATGAAGGGCTGTAATCATTAAGGTTACACAAGAGTGCTACAGAATTTTAAATACTATTCCAAAAGAGGAGTGGCAAGTGCCCTGGTGTTTTAAAGCCTAATTGCACACCAGGACTTCCTAGGGAAGCTTTAAAACAAAACTAATGCCTCTTGTAGATACTTTCTTAGTAGGTCTGAGGTGATTTCTTTTGTTCAGCTAAATTTGGGAACCATTACTTTTGATTATAGGTATTAAAGCATATAAATTCCCAATTTGACTAAGGAGAGACTGTTCACTTCATATGCAAGTTGTGAGATTTTCTTTAACATCTTACACGTACTTATTAACACCTCAGCTGGTTAAGGTAACATGTTGGTCGAGCCAAGAGATTTGATTTCAAAGTCAGGCTAGTTAATGTCAAGGGAGTCATGGTCACAGATCACAGTATTAATCACAGCCTCCCAATTGTCATTAGTAGATCCTCCTAAAAGTGAGGATGAGTCAGTAATAGTGTCCTCATAGTTGAAGAGCAAACTGTGGTCTTAATTGTTCTAATCAGGCCTTCCCACTGGGAGAAATTGAATCCAGAAACCAAGTATTCAAAGTTCAGGTACCCTTAGGCCACTAGTCTAAGAACCATTAGTTGTGAAGCAGTTTAGTGAGATCTGGATAACAAAAATCGGTATGTCTGTGCTGCCAACTTTGTGAGGTCAAAATATAAGCCATAGTCTTGGCTGTTATCAGTGTGATCCAAATGGTGTGAAGTGTTCCAGTGAAATTTCGTCTTTGGTCTGGCCATCATCCACTTAATCTGACATGAGGTGACTCCCTTAAGAACTTGATACTCCCAATTCCCTAAATGCCCATATTGGACTTTGGGATTATTTCTCAGTGATGAGTTTTCATAGAATCATCCATATTCTCTTCTTCCTGTACCAGTAATTAAACAAAATACATGTTTTTACTTGTTTTTCCTCATTGAAAACAAAATTAAGATCCATAAAAATAGCTCTGTCATATTGGTGTGTAGATTGAGCAAGATTCAAGTATATAAGGAAACCCCCAACTCCTTTACAGGCAAACCAATTTTCAAGGTTGGTAAAACAAGGAAGGCCCCCTTCCAGCCTGTACTTGGGTCTCTGAAAGTGTACTCTGGAGATCCTCACTAATGCTGTTGTGCTCATGACCTTGGCCACGATTACTGTTGCTTCAACCTGAGTGCAGATGCAGTCTATCAATGTTCACTTGTCTTTGCAACCCTTACTTCTCCATGGGCCTCAGCTCTGAATCCAAGGGTAGATCTGGGTGACAAACAGCATTACTGCTCCTGAGGGAGATTTGCTTAGTAGGGTCTCTTGGAAGATTTGGAGTTTGAATCAAGCGAAGGAGCTGCTGGTAGCATGCTCTCACTGTAACAGCTCTTACATGCCTGTTGCTTACTTCTCAATAAATCCTAACTTCATTCCAACCCATTAGTAACAACAGCATACCCCCTTCTGTAGTTAATAGCCCTGCATATTAACCCAAGCTGTTACATTAACCTTATTAAATACATCATACTCTGATCAACTGGGTTTATTGCCTAGAAACTTTTCATTTATAAACTAAATTAGTTCATACTATTCTCCCCTCTCCTTTGAGCCAGTGTTACATCTTAAAATATAATGCTTATCTATTATGAACTTCCTGCAGCCCTTCCTTAAAAGGCCCATTTTTCCTACTTATTTTTTGCAGTCGATATGACCAAAAAGAGAGTTACTGAAACAGTTGCAATCCAGTCACACTGTTGAAACCCAGTTTTGTGCAAACGATCGGCACATGTATGTGTGCGGGTGTACATGTGCACGTGTGTGTGCACATTTGTGTATGCATGATGAGTGACATTGGATCTTAGAAGTAGGAGATAGCTGATATGTAGATTGATAACTTCTGTTATAAATTACTAGATATATAGTTTATCAAATGGGAAACGACATAGTAATAAAATGAGTTAAGCTTGTTTTATTTCACGACCTTTGCTGAGAAACAGTGTATTATTAAATATCACTAAAACTATGTTAGGCAAAAAATGTACACATACATGCCAGCCTACATAGATGGGACTCTTTGGGAAGTTTGTTGACTAAGAAATAAAGTTGTATTTATAAGTTAATTCCCCATGGTTAAGTGTGTCATTGTCAGATATAATGATGTAAATAACTCCCTTCTTTGGTAAAAAATGTACTAGAAACACATAAACCTATAAAGATATCTACCATATATACAAAAATGCTATATTTATCTAGCGCAGCCAACTGTTTACATAATTTATATTCTTTTTGTAATTTCAGATGTCAGCTTTCTGCAAGTGTTACACGTGTCTACAACTTTTTGAAAAGAGTTGGGTGCATATGTCACCTGTTCTAATGACTGGATCCATGGGCATCAACTCCAGTAGTTCAAGTTCTGTGCCTTTTGGACCATCTGGCCTCCCTCCCAGTCTGGCTGTGAGTCGCCTCCTTTTTCAGGGTGCCCACCTCTAACAGTCCTCTTGCTTCCCCTGTACTGTAGAGGAAACAAAAGAATTGCAGAGCACATCTGCTGTCCAGGAGTGAATGAGGCTAAGATACGAGTTGGGGAGGAGTAAAGGCTTTGTGAGAGTCTGCCTAGATGTTGGGAGGCAATTTGGGTTTGGGTTCTGAAGTGTAGGGGAAATCTAACCTACAGAATAATGACATATAAGCGTGTAGTGTGAAATGGCCTCTGTATCCTGAGTTCTAATTCCTCAGATTTCAGTCATTCCAGGTTTACTAAGAAAACAAACAAAAGACTTCTTTACAAAGAAGTGAAGACGTTGAAAAGGGGCCATGGAGGATAGGGTGAGAATACTAAATCCCACAAAGAATTCTAGGTCATTCTTGATATACTCAAGACAGAGTGTGTGCAAGCAATTTATAAGATACACATCTTTTCAGAAGTTACTGGTATTTGTGGTGGGATCTCCCATTCATCCACAGGTGGGGTTGGAATGTCGTTGCTAAATGAACATTCCCCATCTATTCTGTAGTGTATATATTATGTATAACTACTATGTTTAAAGAATGTGAATGTAATGTTTAGACTATATTGAATAATATTTTTTCATAGAATTCATTTGGGTAGCCATTTATTATATATCTTTAAATATTTAACCATATTTAATATGTATCTTTATACGTATTTATCTGTATATCTTCTATGCACCAGATAGAGTTTTAGGCACTGGAGACTCAGCAGTGAATAAAAATAGACACACGGATTTTCCCTAAAGAAGAATACATTGGGGAGAATTGCCAAATATGATAAATTATAGAATGTGCAGACTCTGCATACTTTGAGAAAAAAGAAGGCAGCTCAAGGGCATGAGGAACGGCATGGTGGAGAGGAGGTAACACTGCAATTCTAACTAGGATGATGAGCCAGGCCTTCTTCCAAAGGTTACAGTTGAGCTAGATAGGGTCTGAAGGAAGTGAAGGAGCAAGCAAGCCAGGCCACCAACAGGAAAGGAAGTTCCAGGCCAAGAAGTAGGATAGTTCAAAGACCTGCCCAGAATGTTCAACAGAGAGGAGTCTGACATCACTGGTACAGGGGGGAGTAAGGGGAGAGAAGTAGGAGATGTTGGGAACCCAAGCAGACGAGAACCTGCAGGGCTCTGCAGGACCTTGCAGACTGGCTTTTACTTGAGGGGATTGGAGAACTGTCACAGGGATGTCAGCATGGCAATGACATAAACCTCGCTCGCTCACAGATGGCTCTAGCCACTGTGCTTTATGGCTCTTGCAACAGTCCCGCAACAGTCCCAAGGTAAGGACGATGAGAGTGTGGACCAGGTGGTGGACATGGCTGTCCTGATGAGCGATCAGATTCTGCATGTATTTCTGTATTTTGCATGTAGCATCTGATGAATAGTGAGAGAAAGAGACGTCCCCAAGGCTCTTAGTCTGAGGAACCGACAAGACAGACTTACCATTACCAAGTCGGGATGAGTCAGGTGGTTTTGTTTCATTGTTTTTAGGTTTTTTACTTATTTAGTTTATTAATTATTAATAATCATTTTTAGAGCAAGTTTAGGTTCACAGCAAAATTGGTCATTTCATCTTGAGGAAGGGGTGAGTTGAGTTCCGTTAAGAGACTGTTAAATTTCAGTGTCTAGTAGACAAGCAAGTGTGGACATCAAGCAGGAGCCGGATCTGCATGGCAGGGTGTGGCTGGAAATTTGAATTTCGAAGTTGACAGTCTGTAGATGATATTTTTAGCCATGAGACTAGAGGAGCTCCCCAAGGTCACGGCCAGTTATCAACACCCCATTCCATTTCTGCCAGCAGATCTGGGTCCTTGGATGGTCTTCCTTCACCAGCTGACATGGTGTGGAGCTTTGTCCATAGAAGGTCCTGATGACACATGGCAGGAGGAGTGGTTTCCTGTTCTGGGTCTGGGGTTCACCACCAGATTTTGGGAGGGCACTTTGTTTTTTTCATCCACTGCCCTGCTTGTGTGGCCTTTCCAGTGCTCGGTGTCTCAGGGCCTAGCTCTCTCCAACATTTCTCTCCCCCCGCAATTCCAGTGCTTTCTTAAGCCCTTGACCTAGGTGTGGAATCTTGGCTGGGACCCCCAGATACTGGGCTGGTACCATAGCACAGACCACTGCTACCTCACGCCCTCCTCAGCCTACCCAGCCCAATGCACCCATGCTGGGAGACATGGCAGCCTTCCCGTGCAGGAGTCTAGCCCTCTGGGCTGAGCCTGGCACAGAAGTGCACCAGGTCCTGGCAGAACTGGATCTTTCCAGCTCCCAGCTCCAGCAGTGCCTGGTGGCCCAATCCCCTCTGCACGCCCAACCCCCTTTGTCCTACTGAGTCCCTGTTAGCCCATCATCAGCCACAGCTCACCTGCACCCGGGGGTTTGTTTCCCTTGACCTTCCCAATGTAGACACCCAGCCCCCAAAGCACACCTACCCTCAGCTCACCTGCATCCCAGAGGGCTGTTCCTGCTTGCCCGGTGACAGTGGGCCAGCAAATTTCTCCTCCTTCCAGAGAGCTTCAGCCTCACCTTTTTCGGTGAGGGCTGAACCCCTTCCAAGCCTGTCCTTCAAACACTCTCCCTTGGGCTAAGGTGCCCATTAGAGTTCCCTTGGAATCTTCAGAGTCTTCCAAAATGGCTTCCTAATTCCTTATCTTCTTTCACTTAAATTACTGTGTGGTATCCATCACCTGATTGGACCCAGACTGAAAGAGAAGAGTTGATAGTAAAGAGAGAGAAAAAAAGGTCAAGAGGTTTGAGCTCTGGGGCACCTCCCCATTTAGAGGTTGGAAAGAGGGACTCAGATGAGTTAGGGTAAGCAAGTGGCCAAGGAGGGAAGAAAATCAAAAGAACGTGGCATTGTATCCCTGGAGCCAAGCAAAGAACATGCTTCCAAAGAAGGAAATTACCGACTATGTAAAAAATTGCTAGTCATGTATGATGAGAAATGAGCATGACCATCAGGATGTGGCAACATAAACATCACCAGCTGCCTTTCCAAAAGCAGAAACATTAGAAGGAATCTAGAGAGTCTGTCTATCAACCTGCTACCCAAGGCAAGACTGTTTTTGAGGTGCCCTTGACAGATCTTCTACCCGATAAACATCCTAATTTGCTTGCAATATCACGATTTAGGTATGTTATTCTACTTACTAACTTTAGGGCTTTCTATTGTTTTCAAATAATCGGAGGTAACAGTTATATAGAAAGCATAGAATATTGAGATGTACTCTAATGCCTTTTTATATGTATTAATTTAATGTTTATTGAGTACTACTGCACTGCAGGTATTGGTCTAGGAACTGAGATATGATAGTGAAATAGCAAAGCAAAGAGCTTGCTGTCATGAAGTTTCCATTTTAATGGGAGACACAGGTAATAAGCTAGTGAACAAGTACATAAACTAGTACTTGTTTTCAGAGCGATATATGCAATGAAGGAAATAGAACAGAGTGCCAGAGGAGTAGGAATTGTATCAGTGGTTAGAAAAATCCTCTTTAAAGAAATAGCATTTGAGCTAAGATCTAAATACGGAGAGAGTGGTGAACAAAAATCTACACCAAAAGCTTTCTAGATAGAGTTTGTGACAAATAGAAAGGGAGAAGGATGTGGATTCTAGGGGTGAAGGAGAGTAAGTAAGAGTAAGACCTCAAGCACAGTGTGGAATCTGGGAAAGAAGTGGAAGATAAGGTCAAAAGACAGGCAAGGGGAATTCTAGTTTCCATCCTGATGGAGCAACCGGGGTGAGATTTACACTCCAGCCCTAAGCAATTAGAGAACTAGACAAATTATATATTATATATTGGTTTTCAAATTTTGGAAAACATTCAGTTATTAACTGCGGTCCTTGAGAAAAGGGAAAAAATAAAGTGATCCCTACGATTGCCCTAGGTTATGATGGGGAGGCAGTTTCCAGGCTTAAGTACAGGGAGAGAGGAACCCCAACAGACCCTGGGAATCTAAGTTGAAGAGTCCAAGATCAAAGTTTAGGGTGGTCAAAGATAGGATGGATTTTGTGGGTCATAGTCCAGATGAGAGAGCCCTGGACACCTGCAGAGGTGACCTATCGAGTCTTTGGTTGAGTATTGACCTAAGCATTCATGAGAGGAAATTACCCAAAGCCAAGAAAAGATCCACTAGATTCTACGAGCCCATACAAGATCGGGAATCATCTGTGCCCCTATCAGTCAAATGGAAAAGTCTCACAAAACACAAGGCACTGGGTAGAATCCTCAGAAGGGTGTCAACTTAGTAGAGAAGCAAAATTAGCTGTAGACTAACAGCTGCTCTGGACCTACACCAACAAGGATCAAAAGTCAACCTCAAAAGAATCCAACTGAGTCCAAGTACCTTAACTATGAACCAGTTTATAAAGGAGTACAACAAAATTCTGCAATCAATACATGAAATTCACAGTATCTGGCATCCAATAAGAAAATTACTAGAGGGGTGCCTCGTTAGCTCAGTCAGTAGAGCATGTAACTCTTGATCTCAGGATTGTAAGTTCAAGCCCCACATTGGATGTAGAGATTACTTAAAAATAAAATCTTTATAATTTTTTAAAGTTTATTTATTTTGAGAGAGAGACAGAGAGAGAGAATGGGAGGGGCAGAGAGAGAGAGAGAGAGAGAGAGAGAGAGAGAGAGAATCCCAAGTAGGCTCCACAGTGTCAGCATAGAGCCTGACATGAGGCTTGAACTCATGAACTATGAGATCATAACCTAAACCAAAAGTTAGACATTTAACCGGCTGAGCCACTCAGGAACCCACTTAAAAATAAAATCTTTTTTAAATTTGATTTTTAATGTTTATTTTTGAAAGAGAGAGAGAGAGACAGAGTGTGAGTTGGTGTGGGGGGGGGGGGCAGCAGAGAGAGAGGGAGACACAGAATCTGAAGCAGGCTCCAGGCTCCAAGCTGTCAGCAGAGAGTCTGATGCGGGGCTTGAAGCCACAAACCGTGAGATCATGACCTGAGCAGAAGTCGGATGCTTAACCGACTAAGCCACCCAGGTGCCCCGAAAATAAAATTTAAAAAAATTACTAGACAGGGAAAGAAATGGAATAATGACCATAGTCCATAGAAAAATAAAAAAAACAGACCCATAATGTGGAGACGATGCAAGTAGCGGACAAGCACTTTAGAAGAGCTCTTATAAATACAGTCCATGTATTCAGAAAGGAGAGAAAAAGAAGATCACAAAGGGGAGAGAAATAGACGATGTGAAAAAGACCCTAATGGAACTTTTAGAGATGAAAAATACAGCATCTGAAATGAAAAACATATTGGATGAGATTAAAGCAGAAAAGCTCAACTTTGAAGACATAGTGGTAGAAGCTATCCAGGAAGCATGGAGATATTAAAAACAAAACAAAACAAGAACAAAGCATCAATGACTCAGCACAATATTAAGTGATCTAAAATATGTGTAATTGAAGTTCCAGGGGGAGACCTGGGGAGAGGGACTGAAAATATACTGAAGAAATAATCAACAAAATTTTTCAAAATCTCATGACTATAAATCGGTGGTTGGAAAACTATCACATTTTGGCCCAAATCTGGACTGATGACTACTTTTGTAAATAAAATTTTATTGGGACACAGCTATGCTCATTTACTATTTATGTGTTATGGTTCCTTTTGAGTACTTGTGATAGAAGCTGTATGGGGTGCCCAGCCTAAATTCTTAACTATCCAGCCCTTTCCAGAAAAAATTGCCAAGGAATTGGGAGAGAACATTAACTGTAAAAGGACCAGGAGGGAACTTTTTGGGTTGATGGTATTGTTCTAGATCATGAGTGTGGTAGACGTTACATGATTGTATACATTTGTCAAAGCTCATTGAATTGTACCCTTAAAATTAGTAAGTTTTGTTATATGTAAATTATGCTACAATAAAGCTAATTTTTCCAAATATACTGGGTAAAACGGCTAGTTCAACATCTTGCAGCCTATGATAAAGAGTTGGTTTGCTTGCATTTTAAATGTAATCAGCGGGAAACTGATGAAGAGTTTTAATCATAGGAGGGACAACTCGAAATTTTAAATGGTAATTTAAACAGTGTGGTGAATGAGGAACAAGAGCTGGATTTAAAGGGTTTTGCAGTATTCTCCATAAGAGATCATGGTGGCTTTGAACTTGGATGATGAGGTGGATTGGCGATGTGTTTTTGAGGTAGATCGAGCACTTGCTGATTGCATATGGAAGCCAAGGCTGGAATCAGACAGAATTTTAGGGACTTGGACAAGGAGGAGGGTGATGATGCTCTTTACTGTGATGGGAAAGACCAGGGGAAGGCAAAGTCCAGAAAGTGAAAGCCAAATTTCTTCTGATTCACTGTGTGTATGCCAGATAAATTATAATGTTTTATATACATACTTCTTTTGTTATGGCAGTTGAATTCAGGCGTTCCTAACTTGGCAATAAGCTAAGTTCACTCTCGCTGTGGTCTACGGATGCTTTCAGAGAGAAACCAGCATTTTGACAATTGACAGTTGGGTAAAAAATGAGAGATTCCTCTTTTAGATCTAGTGTAGATCTAGATCATGGTGAACTCTTGCATAATTCCTCTTCCCAGAAGATATTTAAAATTATGTTGAAGTAAAATTAAAACATCAGTGAGGAGGCATCGAATGGCATATCCACTGACTATAAAAATAATCCGTAAGGAGATTAAGTAAGATAATTTAACTGTGTTAGTCTTCAGCAGTTCACTTTCCTTTCACACCTGGAGTTCTCTTATCTCCCCAGACACCTTATTACCCCCAAAGATTTTGACGTTAAAACTCTACTCTCCGCATGCTCTTTGTCTTTAATGGTGTGCTAATTGTATTTGGAAAAATGGTTAACCCACGTGTGTCCTTTTCATTTTTATCATAAAAAGAATTCGCTTACGAGCTAAATGTATAGTATGTATGTTATTAATTAGACACACATTTAGCTTTATTTTGTGACAGTCAATACCAGCAAATCAAGTTCTTAAAGGTTAGAGGAGTCTCTCTTTTATATGTTTGCTCTTTGAAGATAAATCCTGTGTTTCTCTCCAACCTTCTCCAACCTCCCTCCTCAGCAGCAAAAGCTCTTCACCAATTACCTTTGTCTTCTGGGGTGTGGCCACACAATTCACTGAAGCAAAGCAGAACCAAGAAAATTAGTTCCAAGTCTACTGGTGTCTGGAAGCAACTTGTCACCTAGAGGTAGAGCCGTAAGTGAATGAGTGTGTTGGGTCCACCCCAGCCTGACTCCAGCTTGGATCCTTCAATTTCCTTTCCAAGTCAGATACACCCCTTCATCTTATGAGGTTCCTAATTGCTTCTACCACACACCTGATTGAACCCTCCCAGTAGAGTTTCCACACCTCAACTTTCTCCTGCTGCTCCTCTCCTTTCTCCTACCTGTTGAACTGGAGGTAATGTATATTTCTTTGGTCTCAAACTAGAAGAAGAAATTGGTGCTTTGTAAGGGAGCGAGCTACCTTACAAAACATCTTCTGCTTGCTGGATATGTCCATTCTTACCATTCAAAAACAAAATCGAGACTTGACCGTGTAAAGGGGACAACTGTCAAATGTAGTTTTCCGGCCTGCAGCTCTGGCATTTGACATCTCAGCCACATTTAATTCTTCCACTAATTGGCATTTTCCTTTAAAAATTCTGATCTACCAGGGCACCCTGGTCTCTAGGTTGAGCATCTGACTCTTGATTTCAGCTCAGGTCATGAACCCAGGGTCATGAGTTTGAGCCCTGCATCAGGCTCTGCACTGAGCATGGAGCCTGCTTAAGCTTCTCTCTCTCCTTCTTCCCCGCTCCCCTATTCGCAGTCTCTCTCTCTAAAATAAAAAAATAAAAAAATTTTAAATTCTGATCTACAAAGAATCACAAATATTTGCTTTTTTCGTGATTTTAATCTAAGTCCAATCATTATAAATCAACTCTTTTTGGTTGGATTTGAGTTCTTTCCTGATGTAGAATCCAAGATTCCTGGATATCTTCTAGTCCTTCCCCAGCAGACCTTCAATTTCTTGGAGTCCCTGGATCGACTGCACATATTTTCATGTGCACATGCACACACACACACACACACACACACACACACACACATCCTTTGTCATTGTTTATTGTTGTTTTCTTCATTTCAAATCCATTTGTTCCAGAATGAAAGCTACTACTACTAAGTGGATTGTCTTTGCCTAGATGTATGAGTTTCCTATGGCTGCTGTAATAAACTACCACAAAATAGTGGCTCCGATTTATTATCTTATAGTTCTAGAGGTCAGGAGTCTAAAATCAGTGTCACTGGTGTAAAGCCACTGCACCAACAGGATTGTGTCCTTGTAGGCATTAGGGAAGAGAATCCATTTCTTTGCCTTCACTAGCTTCTGAAGGATGCCTACGTTCCGTGCTGTTCTTTGAAATTCCTACATTCCTTGGGAGAGGCTCACGGTCCTTCACTTTCAAGTCCAGCATGGAAGATCCTCAGAACTCTCTCCTCCTCCCCCACTGCCCTCTCATCTCATCCCTTTGTCTCAGACTCTGACATCTCTGCTTCCCTCTTACAGGGACTCTGTAATCACATCAGGCCTACCCTGATGACCCAGGATAACCTTCCCTCTCAAAAATTTAAAAAATTTTTTTAATGTTGATTTATTATTCTTGAAAGAGAGACAGAGTGTGAGCGGGGGAGGGACAGAGACAGGGAGACACAGAATCTGAAGCAGGCTCCAGGATCTGGGCTGTCAGCACAGAGCCTGAGGCGGGGCTTGAATCCAGACTGTGAGATTGTGACCTGAGCCAAAGTCGGACGCTTAACGAACTGAGCCACCCAGGTACCCCTCAAGATTTTAACTTAATCATGCCTGCAAAGTCCCTTTTGCCATATCAGATAACATATTCGGGGCACCTGGGGCCCTCAGCTGGTTAGCAACTGACTCTTGGTTTCTGCTCAAGTCATGATCTCATGGTTTGTGGGTTCCAGCCTCATATCAGGCTCTGTGCTTACAACACAGAACTTGCTTACGATCCTCTCTCTCCCTCTCTCTCTCCCCCTTCTCCCTACTCTCTCTCTCTCTCTCTAAATAAAGAAATTTTAAAAAATACTTGGAAATTAAAAAAATAATCACATTCACAAGTTCCAGGGACTAGGATGCGCACATCTTGGCGAGGGGCGGGGAGGCACTATTCAGCCTGCCACACCAAGTAAACTATTTCATCTTTTTCTTCAAAAAATACATTATAATTAGTTAAATGAACCATAGATCAAGATTTCTTTTCTTCATGGATAGAAGCCCAGGGAGTTTAAAGACCTCTACAGTTGTGTGATGAGTGTCGGGTAGTGAAAATGCAGAGGAGCTGGTAGATCGCCTCTATTTCTTTGTCGCCTTGACCAGTTCCTTTTCTTCGGTTACTCACAATACGAAACATTACTTTTGAATTCTTAAAAGGCCATCCTTTAATTGGGCTGAACAATTCATTTGAAGAAGGCTGTGTAAAAGTGTTTTGCCAGTAGAAAACTCATGTGAAGATAAGCCCAGCGGTATAATTTTGTGTCTTAATTCTTTCCATGCTGATGGCAATGTATTTGCTAATTTATCATCTTTGGTTCTGAAATATCAAAAGTAATTTGAAGAATTGGTGTAAAATGAGTCTGATCTAGCTAGCTGCCATCCAGAATCGACTACATGCAAAGAACCTAACTAAGTACCTTAAAGAATGTGCCATCTAAATGAAAAGCCAAGACAGATCACACAACCACTTAGCAATGCGGGGAGTGGGGAGTGCAGGCGTTATTTAAGACAGAGCCGATACATCCAGAAAGCCTTCTATGTTCTATGTTCATTCATGCTCCTTCGGTATATTTCACTTGGCTCAATTTTCACTTGGGAAAAATGCAAGGAGAATGGATAGGAAGGCATAGTTTTGTTTTGTTTTTAGCTAATAGACTTTTTTCATTGATAGACTATTTTTTCAGAGCAGTTTTATGTTTGCAAAAAATTCAGCAGAAAGTTCAAAGAGTTTCCACATATCCCTTCTCTGCGTACAGGTTCCCTATTATTACCATCTCGTATTAGTGGGCTACATTTGTCATAATTAATGAACCAATATGGATGTGCTATTATGAGCTAGCATCTGCATTTTACATTGGGGTCCACTCTGTGTGCTTCGGTTCTATGGGTTTTGACACATGCTTGCTATCACGTAGCCAGCATTCCGGTATCATACAGAATAGTTTGGCTACCATAAAGCTCCCCTGGGTTCCATTTATTCATCTCTCCTGCTTCCCTCAAACTTCTGATAGCCACTGAGCATTTTATTCTCTCTACAGATTTACCTTTTCCAAAAAAAAAAGGTCATAGAGTTGGAATTCTATATAGCATGGAGCCTTTTCTGACTGGCTTTATTCATTTGGCAATACGTATTTAAGCTTCCTCCATTTAAGTCCTTTCATGACTTGAAAACAAATTCATGTTTATCACTGAATAATATTCCATTGTAGGGGCGTGCCTCGGTTTGTTTATCCATTCCCCTATTAAAGGGCAGCTTGGTTGCCTCCAGCTTTTCACAACTATGGATAAGGCTGCTATAAACATTCATATGGAGGTTTCGTGTGGACATAAGCTTTCAACTTTTTTGGGTGAATACCAAGGATTCCTGGATCCTATCTTAAGACTGTGTTAAGCTTTGTAACTCTGACAAACTGTCTTCCAAAGCGGCTGTACCATTTTGCATTCCTGCCAGCAATGAGAGTCTTGCTCCTCCACATTCTCGCAGACATTTGTTATTGTTAGTTTTTGGGTTTTAGTCATTCCAAAAGGCGGGTGGTGGTATCTCCTTGTTAATTTTAGTTTGCAATTCCCTAGGGACATATGATGAGGAGTGTCTTTTCATATGCTTATCTGCTACCTGTACATCTTCTTTGGAGAGGAGCCTGGGCAGATATTTTGCCCGTTTCAGAAAGCAGGTTGTTTTTTATTGCTGAGGTTTTAGAGGGTTTTTTTTTTTTGCATGTTTTCAGTAGAAATCGTTTATTAGATATGCGTTTCGCAAATATTTTCTCCCAGTGTGTGGCTTGTCTTTTCATCCTTTTAACCATGTGTTAACTATTTTTGCAGAGAAAAAGTTTAAATTTTGGTGAAGTCCAACTTACCAGCTTTTTCTCTCATGGATCAAGCTTTTGGTGTTGAATCTAAAAGTTCATTGCCAAACCTAAGGTCACATAGATCTCCCTCTGTGTTATCCTCCAGATGTTTTATAGTTTCAAGTTTCATTATTAGGTATATGATCCATTTGAGTTAATTTTTGTGAAAAGTACAAGGTCTGTGTTGAGATTCACATTTTTTTTTTTTTGCATGAGGATGTCCAATTCTGTCACTAAATATTTATGGAAAAGATTATTTTTTTCTCCATTAAATTGCCTTTGCTCCTTTGTCAAAAATCAATTGACGATGCTTGCGTGAGTCTATTTCTGGACTCTCTATTCTGTTCCATTGATCTACTTTTCTATCCTTTCACCAATAGCATGCTATTTTGATTATGATAGCTTTCCATATAGTAAGTCTTGAAGTCAGGTAATGTCCGGTCTTTAGAACGTACAGTTTTTCTTTTTTTTCTGAATATAATTTATTGTCAAATTGGCTTCCATACAACACCCAGTGCTCATCCCAACAAGTGCCCTCCTCCATGCCCATCACCCATTTCACCCTCTCCCCCCGCCCCCCCAGCCACCCTCAGTTTTGTTCTCTCTTGTGGTTTGCCTCCCTCCCTCTCTGTTGTAACTTTTTTTTCCCTTCCCTTCCCCCATGACCTTCTGCTAAGTTTCTCAAGATCCACATATGAGTGAAAACATATGATCTCTGTCCTTCTCTGACTGACTTATTTCACTCAGCATAATACCTTCTAGTTCCATCCATGTTGCTGCAAATGGCATGATTTCATTCTTTCTCAATGCCATGTAGCATTCCGTAAAATGTACAGTTTTTAATAGAGCCTACATGTGCTTCCATGAAATATGACCGTTTAGATGAAGTTCTTTCCTTGCAGTTTTAAATTTTTTCTCTGTTCGTGAAAGTCCTAGGAGATTCTACTTTCCAACCTCTTTCACTTGCAGAACAATTTGCTGGTATTGATGGGCTTGGGGTAGGAAATTATTATTACCCAGTACAAGAAAACAAGGATTTCAGCTTTCTAAACTTTGACCCTTTGCATTGAATGGATGATATAATAATGTCACTGCACTGAAGGTGGTGTGCCTCAGTCCCTCCCGCCCCCAGCTGTTAATGCTCAGGCACTTGTGAGCAAGAGTGCAGTCTAGACAAATGCTGTCTTGATCTTCTCCTAGCTCCTCACCCAGGAATCCTAATGTGGAAAGAAACTACTCTCTCACCACCCAAACCAGACATGGGTGCCATGGACAGTGCTGGTGCTGCCAGTGTTCACAGAGACGGCACAAATGAGACGGGTCTGTTTACCATCAGTTCTCTTGCATCAGTTCTCTTGCAGAATGTACCCAGGAAATTCCCCGGGGCCACTGTGGGAAGAGAATAACCCCTGCAGGCTTCCACCACTCAGGAGGGTCACCTTCAACTCCCAAGAGATCAAATCACCCCAACATCCTCCCTGTAGCTAAGCTAGGGCCTCCTCTGATCAGACCAACATGGACACTAACAGAGCCTGCATCTGCAGCAAAACAACTGGGCTGTGGCGTCACAGGTGAAAATGGAGACAGGCAGACAGCAGGGTGTCTGGAGCAGGCTCGGTTGCTTGCAAAGATGATGCCAAACTGAATAGGCCATAAATGGCCCCCAATAAGACAGAATCAAGCAGAAAGCAGAAGACAATTTTTAAGTCTTTTTTTAAATTTTTAAATTCTTTATTTTTGAGAGAGAAAGGGAGAGAGAGAGAGCAGGGGAGGTGCACAGAGAGAGAGGGAGGGACAGAAGATCTGAAGCAGGCTCTGCGCTGACAGCAGAGGCCCGATGCAGGACTCGAACTCACTAACAGTGAGATCATGACCTGAGCTCGAGTCAGCCGCTTAACCAACTGAGCCACCCAGGCGCCCCAGCAGAAGACAATTTAACAGTGTTTAAACACTTCAGGGATATGGCAGCAATAAGTCAATCTTGTCATTAGAAAGGACTATTCACAAAAAATCAGAAAGACTTCTTAGAAATAAGAAACCATGACTGTCAAAATTTTTAACTTATTACAAGCCCTGATGGGGAAAACATTCCCCAAAATGGATATAATGATTTAGAAGGGTAGATAGTTCCTCCAGGGTGCAAAGCAAAAAGACCATGGAAAAGAATTTCTAAAAGGAGAGACACACAGAGTAGACCAAAGGGACCCCATATTCGTGAATAGGAATGTTAGGAAACCAGCCAGCAGATAAAGGATAAGCAAAAATAAAGCAAGTACCTAAAGAACATTTCCCCACTTTTAAGAATTACATGAATTTGGAGGGCGCCTGGGTGGCTCAGTCTGTTAAGTGTCCAACTTCAGCTCAGGTCATGATCTCACAGTTCATGAGTTTGAGCCCCGTGTCAGTCTCTGTGCTGACAGCTCAGAGCCTGGAGGCTGCTTAGGATTCCGTGTCTCCCTCTCTCTCTCTCTACCCCTCCCCCGCTCGTGCTCTGTCTCTCCGTCTCTCAAAAATAAACGTTAAAAAAAAAAATTAAACAACAATGAAAAGAATCATGTGAATTTTTACTCAAAATGCGTCACAAATGTTTGGCGGGATTATTAAGAAAGCAGAAACAAATGGAAAAACATAGATTTGATTTCTAAGGATAAAAATAAGCATTTTCCAAAATAGATACAAAATATAGTTTGCCTGCAAAGGAAAGAGACTCAGACTCCCATGCGAATGCTCACTCGCAATACCAAATGCCAAAAACCGTGAACTGCACGGCTGGCAAATTTCTGGGGAAGAGTTTTCCGCAGGTTCCATAGCAGAGGGAGGACAGGCTCCAGTCTGTTCCAGTTGTAGGTCAGTGATCCACCCCACAACCCCTGCCTGCTGCTCTGCTCTGCACCCCCCACCCCTGCGTGCCTAAACCAGGTGAAGGCCCCAGATGCAGATCCTCCTGTCATGCTCACTTGGCCCTCCCTGCACCTCCGGCCCCTCCCTCGCCTCGGGGGTTGGGGCAAGAGAGGCCCCATCACCATATCACCCTGTTGGCGCATCTCTCCCCTCAAACCAAGGCTTGGAGAGCAAGGGAGACACACAGTTCACTCCCTCCTCCTATGCGCCCCCCCCCCCCCCCCCGCCCATGCCAGCCTCTTCATCTTGCTCTTCCAACTGTTCCCCAGGACCAGGACAGACAAACTCCTCTTTCACTTCTTCTGTTTAACATCCGCCAGCTTGCTGGTTCCAGTTTCTCGGCTAATCCCTTCTGGTGGACAAAACTATTTTCTATGAACTTTGGGAGAATTGCTCCTTTGTGGTCCGGGCTTAGCATTTGATATATTAAGGGGAAGCAAAGGAATTTAGACGCGTCCTTGTTTTCAACAGACTTTCAAGCATATTTGCCTATTGTCTTCTTGCAAAATGCCATTTAAATGTCAGCAACTGAAAACCCTTTGTTCTCGTTGCATTTCTTCTCTAACAAATGAATCTTCATAAGTCTCACTTTGTGACATCTCTTGGTGGCAGATGGACACCTTGGGCTCATGTAAGTGGAAAAAGGCAAAAGAAAAAGTATGTGAATATTTTTAAAAACATTATCTTCATTTTGCTGCATAAATTTTAGAGTTCTGTGCTGACAGCTCAGAGCCTGGAGCCTGCTTTGGATTCTATGTCTCCCTCGCTCTCTGCCCCTCCCCCACTCTCTGTCCGTGTCTCTCTCTCTCTCTCTTTCAAAGGTAAATAAACATTAAAAAAATTTTTTAAATCCAGAATCAGGTAATTCCTGCATTTGATTACCTATTCTAAATCCAATAGAAATATACCAAGGAAAGTGAATGGTAATCTTTTTTCCTAAGTTCAAAAGTGTTCCTCGTTGCCATATTTTTTGAAAGAGATTCTAGCTTGCAGACGAAACTATTTCTGATCATTAAATAAATGAAAAAAAATCTGTTAGGTCTTTTAATAAAGGAGAAGGCTGTAAATGAAAACCTATTTAAGAGAATTTTAAGTGGCATTTTAAAAAATGCAAACATTGGGGTGCCTGGGTGGCTCAGTCTGTTAAGCCTCTGACTCTTGATTTTGGCTCAGGTCATGTCTCATGGTTTGTGAGATCAAACCCCACGTCAGGCTCTGTGCTGAACAGTGAGGAGCCTGCTTGGGATCCTCTGTCTCCCTCTCTCTCTGCCCCTCCCCTGCTCACTATCTCTCTCTCTCTCTCTCTCTCTCAAAATAAATAAATATGTAAAATATGTATCTTTGAACATATATATATTTTTTAAACATATATAATTATATATATTATATGTATTATATATATACATATATATATAAACAGGAAAAGTGTTGCTTTATTTGGGGAAAAAATATTCTTTTCAGCAATGATTTTTGAAGCGTCATCTATGAGCTACCTTTCTCAGAATTACCTGTGGTGCCCTGCTGCCTCGACTTCCCCCCATACCACTAAATTCTAATCTCTGCAGGGTGGGCCTGGGAACCTTCACACTGGACAATAGCCACAAAGTTTTCCATTGTACAAGAACATTTGAAGTCAGCTTCTTAAAACACGATTAAAGTTTGTATGTAAATGTCATGGGTGTCTGTACATGGGTATTTGTACATATTAGAGTTTGTATGTACATGTCCTTTTTTTAATTGTAGATTCTTTTGAGTCACTGTATAAAATTTGCATACTTTATTTTACATTCAGTGACTTTTCTTAGGCAATTATTTTAAGCCATAAAAATAAATAGGGGTGGCTGGGTGGCTTAGTGGGTTGAGCATAGAACTCTTGATTTTGGCTCTCAGGGTCATGAGTTCAAGCCCTGTGTTGGGCTCCGAGCTGAGTGTGGAGACTGTTCTCTTTCTCTCTCTTTTCCTCTCTCCCCTGCTCACGCATTGTCCCTCTCAAATAAATAAATAAATAAATATTTTAAAATATATGCACATATTTATATAGATGTATATAAATGTATTTGTGTGTGTATTTACATTTGTACAAGTACACGTATATGCACAGAAACTATTTGTGAAATTTCTTATTCTGCCACAAAGTTTTGTCAGGAGCTTGACTGGTTGTGAGTGAGACTATCAACAGAGAGCAAGGGCAAGGGAGGAGCATGTGAGGCAAGGCTCACAACCAAGAACCCCATGTTGGCTGGCACTGAAGACCCAACTGGGGATTTGCCCTGGGGAGGCAACGCCCCATTTCTTCACACTCATACAAAGCGTGGGGAAGGCTAGGGTTGAGAATAGGAAACCCTTCATAACACAGCAGGGCGATTTCCTTGAATGGCACAGTGAATATCAGAAACATGGTGGTTGGGGGCACCTGGGTGGCTTAGTCAGTTAAGCGTCTGACTCTTGATCTCAGCTCAGGTCTTGATCTCAGGATTCTGAGCTCAAGCCCTGCACTGGGCTCCACGCTGGGCCTGAAGCCTACTTAAAAAAATATATATGGTGGTTTAAATGGAGGGAATATTGGTTGGGACTGGCAGGTTGAAAATTTCTGATTTAACATGGTAGATAATAAGAAGTCGCTGAAGGTTTGAAGTGGGACATGACAGATCCTGGAAAAGAATTGGATAAATAAGTTTAAATCAATTAGAAAAAAAAGATTAAATGTCCTTTAACAATTAGAAGTAAAAAATAATCAAAATATCCTTTATAGACATGTAATATGGATTTTTCCAACGTATTCGGACAAAGTATTTGCTTCTAGAACATCAGAACTCTTGCCACTCTTACATGATTCACTCTTATTCTAATTATGCTCTCCAGTTAAAAATGTACCATCTTGAGACTAGTTTCTGATTTTAAATTCTTAAACTTCAAGCTGACTGAATAAAAAAGCAGGGAAAAATTTTTTAATTTGTATAAAATTTAATGTTTTAAAATAATGAGTTTCTCTGTGCTGTGTCTCAATATATAGCACAAGGTTTTTACTTAAAACACAGACATGAAACATGAAATTTACTTAAGCATGAATATTTTTTCCCATTGGGTCTTATCCACAAATGTCTAACTTGATTTAACAAAAATAGCCCCTTACAGTATTTGCTACATTTTTGGGAAGTAACAGAGGATTGTGGAGAAAGCATTCGTTATTAATTTACAAATCAAGTTTTTAAAAAAAATTTTCTTTACTGTTTATTTATTTTTGAGAGACAGAGAGAGACAGAGCACAAGCAGGGGAGGGGCAGAAAGAGGGAAGGAGACACAGACTCCCAAGCAGGCTCCAGGCTCTGAGCTGTCAGCACAGAGCCCGATGCGGGACTCCAACTCACTAACTGCGAGATCATGACCAAGCCAAAGTCAGATGCTTAACCAACTGAGCCATCCAGGGGCCCCTACCAATCAAGTTTTAATGACCTCCCCCCCAGAGAGAGGGGAAGGTTGGGCCAAACTGATTGGGCCAAGCTGTCACTGTGGGTTTCCTTTGCGTGTGCGCGCGTGCCCGTCACCAACATTTTTTAAATTGAGTTTATATGTCTTTGATGGAGCCTACATTTTCCAGTGCTATCATACTCAGGGTTACTTGATACATTTATATAACATGTCTGACGCCTGAAGGCATTTGAGTCTGTGACTCCTGGAGTAAGATCTACTCCACCTCCAAAAATTGTAGTAAAATAGGCACTTGCTGAATCCACCAGGGGTCAGCACACAGCATTATCACTCCAATAGGAGTGTGAGTTAAAACCAAAATAGAATAAAATAAAATAAAATAAAATAAAATAGCTTAGAGAAGCCAAGAATCTTCTGAAATTTGCATATGCCCATAAGTTTAAAAAAGGAAAGAAAAGAAAAGAAAAGAAAACACTTTCTTTTCAGGCAGGTTGCCATAATTGTTTCCTTTGACCTGCTTTGATCCTTCCCCCTGAGGACCAGGAACTCAGTAGCCAGTAACTGTGATTTCTAGCCGAGATGACTCTATAAATTAACCTTTTAACTCATCCGCCTTGCTTCCAAACCCATAGCAAAGACAGACTGGCCATAAAAAGGAAAAACCATTAAGATGGATCAAAAACAAAATACATTATTTCATGGACCAGAAATGGATCAGAAATGCCAAGCTATGAACAGAGCCAACCCCACGCAAAGACTGTCACGGAAATCATTGTTAAAGAATAGACTTTGGTAGGAGGAAAAAGGAGTCTAGAGGAAAGGTATGGAATACAAAGAACAAGGGAAGCAGGGAAATGGATAAAGTAAGCAAATGTTTATCAAATGTAAAGAAAAATTCTTAATTTTTGTTTTGTTTCAAAAAATGCAAGTCTAAAACTCTGGATAACAATCAAGGGAAGAGAAAAATGTCCACGGCAGTTAAAACTTTTTTTTGCCACTGCTTTGCAGGAAAAAAAAATTCTGAGCATTTTGGATTATTTAGAAAAATGTATGGTCGAATATCGATGTTAAAAAACCAAAGATAAGCAGTCAAAAAATGAAAACGCTGTCAATAGCTGTCTAACCAAAAAGGAGGAGAATATAGAAAGCTTTCTCGGATCAAGGGAGCGCAGGAAAGGAGGAAGAAAAGAAACGAAGACAAATGACGGTGAATAGAAAATCAAAAGGGAGTAACAATAAGTTTAAGTCAATCAATAATCCACAAATTTGAACATGGAATAAACTCACTGTAGAAAAAGAAATTGAATGATGAAATTAAAATGTAGAAATCTAGTCATAGTCTCATAGAATATGCACACAAAATAAAACCAAGGGGGTAGAAAAACTTGACCCCGACAAATAATAACAATAAGAACCCTGGGGCACCTGGCTGGCTCAGTCAGTGGAGTGTGTGGACTCTTGATTGTTGTGGTTTTGAGCCCCACGTTGAGCGTAGAGATTACTTAAAAATAAAATCTTAAAAAGAAAATAACCCTAAGAATGGCAGTAATCAATTTCATGTAAAATATGAGCTATGGCAAAACATATGGATACAGAAGGGAAGAACACAGTAATAAGAGGAATAGATAGTACTTACGAGCTTGTGTGTATCTAAAAATACAGCCTTGAAATCCAGGAGGCAAAAATTAACTGACATAAGAAAAGTGGACAAACCTATCATCATAGTGTATTTTTAGCACATCCCTACAAGATACTGACTGGTTACATTTTTTTTTTTTAATGTGCCAGGATGTAGAATAGAAAATGTAATGGATTTCATTTGATGTAACGGATTACTTTCAAAAAATATCTTCAACAACTGATCAAACAATAGGTAACAAAGTCTAAACAGACTTTAGAAAAAGACATGACACAGACCACATTCAATCCCTGGCCACACTGAAATTAGATGAGAACTCACGAATCAAAGATAGCGAAAATAAATAAATAATAAATAGAAGTACTAATAAAAATTAATAATATGCGCACGCATTTGGAAACTCTCTAGTTCGCTCCGGAATAATTGTGAATTACTTAAAAAAGAGGTCATAATGAAAACTGCGGCGTATTTAATACCAGAATGATAATAAATGTACTACCTATCAAAATTGGTGGGATCCAGCAAAAACAGGTATTAGGAACATATTCTGTAGAGAGATGGACATTAAATGTATGTTTTGGAGAAGAAATTTTGAATTTGAGGAAATGAGGAAAGCACTCAAGAAGCTGGCAAAAGAATAGTAAATATAAAGAGAATAGAAAGCAGAAATTTTAAAGAATAGGAGCAGAAAGTCATAAAGCATAAAAGAAAGAAACAACAAATCGGTAATCGAAAGGTTCTGGCCCTTCTCCCTTTACCCCTTCAAAAAACCACCAGGCCAGATGATTTTCCACAGGTGGGACAACCAAACTTTCAAGGAGCATTTATTCTATCTTAAACTATTTCAGAAAAGAGAGAGAGAGACAGAGAGAAGTTAGCCAGCTAATTTTATGAGGCTCATATAACCTTAGTGCCAAGACAGGGTAAGGATAATACAAGAGAAGAAAGTCATAGGCAAACTACATGTATAATTTAGATGTGAAAATCCTAATTAAAATACTAGCCAACCAAATTCAGAATTACATATATATCTAAGAGGCCAAAGTAGAAACTCGAGTGCTTTTTTTGACCTGGCCTCAGAAGTCACACAGGGCTGTTTTCCCTTGGTCTTGCAGGCAGCCCTGATTCAGTGCCCTTGGCCCAAGGCATCCCTCCTCCCGTTAGAGCCAGGTACCACTGGGGACAGGCTTGGGGGCTGACTACCGCAGCCAAGTCCCGCCCTCCCCGTTAGAGGACTACATAGTGTATTAGCATCTCTAAGAAGTGCCACTGTAACGTGTTTGGCTTTTTTTAACATCCAGCATTTGTTGAATCCTCATCTGTTTGACATGGAACGCTTGTATTCACCTAACACTCACTCATTCCTCCACAGTGCACTTTGGAAAAGGCCGCTTTCAGCTGTTTTCTACTATCAGATGACACTTTGTAAAAACTTGTGAACTTTTTGAGTGTTCCAGATGTAAGGCAACATGTGGTTTGTTTCTTGAGGCTCAGCGGTGAACACCCAATGGTAAGTGATCGGGCTTCCCTTTCTGTGTGGGTTTTAGGTGGTTCGTCTCTTTTAAAGTTGAAGTTGGGTTTGATTCTCCAGGGGAAACCTTACCAGGGGGCTTCTGGAACTGGGTGGGAAGTAGAGTCAGAAACTCCTAAGATGCTATGATTCCAATCCAATGCCCTTGGGCTCTCCCTACCCGTCCCCTCTCTTGCATCTGCTTTAAGATACATCAGCACTTTGAAGGACAAGCTGGGTGGTCCTCCCTTTACCGCAGGATGTCACTCTAAGAAAATTAATAACCTCTAGTGAGGCTGCCCGTGGTTTTTCCTTGTGTTAAGATACCCAGGAAACAAGTAACCCCTGAAGTTAGCAGTCTTCAAAGTGCTGCACAGAGGACGTGAGATCATCTCAGGGACCACGCCTCCCAGCCTCCGAGTGGGTCCCGACCCCTCCCAGGAAGAAGACTTCCGGGATGGGGGTGAGACCGGCCCTGGTTGGGGTGGGGGTGGGGGGAATAGGGGATATTTCTGGGTCAAACCTGCAAGACCGTAAACCGAAGAGAGGGCTGAAACCCAAACTTCTGAAATGGATTTTTTAAAAATTGTGTCATGGTGGAGGTCACCTGTGGGGAAGAGCACTGGGTGTTATATGGAAACCAACCTGACAATAAACTATAAAGTTAATAAAAAAAAAATAAAATAAAAACTGTGTCATGACTAAAACACTAAAACGTTTTGGGGGAAGAAATTTTCTCTTGGAAAACCGTAGCGTGCCTCACCTGCTAAGGGAGAGCAGTGGGAATGCTGGTGTCCGCCCAGTACCTGGGGCGGAAGGAAGGGTAGCGGGAGCCCGACGGGACGGTATCTGCGGGACAGACTCCAAGGGGAGAAGGAGGGACCCAGGAAGGACACCAGCCTAAGCGCAACCGGTGTGCAGCTCGGGCGGGTCCCTGCGGCGCAGGGGGAGTCCGTGCCGGGTGCATTTCAGCTAGCAAGCTGCAATGCCCTTCCTTACCGGCTCTGGGGGGGCTCCGGGAGGAAGGGGGCAAAGGGGAAAACCCGAAATCTGGAGTTCTTTAAAGCTGCGTTGGTTTTGATTTTTTTTTCCGAGGGGAGGGAGACTCCGTGAGCTGCAGAAGCGTTCAAGGGAGGGGGCGTCGTGGACGCCGGGGCCCCCTGGGGCTGCTTGCGGGGTCCCGGGGTTGCGCTGAACCCTGCGGTTCCGGCCCTCGCAGCAGGCGGAGGCCGGGACTAGGCGCCCGAAGGGCAGCCGCCAGAGCCAGACCAGAAGCTCTGGGAGTGATTGGGAGCGTCACCGACTGGCATGATTAGGGGAACGGGTGATAGGTGCGATTAGTAAGAAAATAAACATTGTGAGAAGGAGAAGAGCGGGCCTGTAGAACAGACTAAGCTCCACCTAGAGGAAGTGCTGGTTTCGTTCTCCAGGCTCCGCGCCTCCAGGAAGGCTTCCCGGATGGAGCCCCTTCGCCGCCAGCGCCCTCGGGGTCTGGGTGGGTCGGGTCCCCAGGCGGCCTCGGCTCCGCGGGGCCCAGGCTCTCGCTCTTGCTCGGGGGCTGGGGAGGTGGGGGGGGGTGAGTAGCCTCCGGAGGTGACCGCGAACGGGCGCAGGGACCTGGGCGCGGCGGCGGTGTCCGTGCGTTGCGGACCGGGCGGCACAGCTCGAGGGGCCCGAGGAGGAGCGCAGCGCGACCGCGGGGACCGCCCCAGAGGAGCCGGCCGAGGGGCGCACCCCGCCCGTCCCGTCGTGCCGGGGGTCGGCGGCGGCGTTCCCGGGGGCCCGGGTGGGGTGCAGGCGGGCTGGGGACACCCGCCTGGCTTCGCCTCGGACCCCGGCCTGAGGGATGCGGGGCCCGCGGCTCCCGTTTCCTTCCTCTCCGTTGCTGGAGTGCGCCCGGGGTCTCTGGCTTTGTCTTGTGGCCCAGGTGATCCCGGTTTCTGAACCCTGACACCTCTCTTTGGCTTCCCGTGTTGAATTCCTTTGAGATCCATCCCCCGCTTACCCCAGCCCCCCATCTTGCACAGCATAAAGCGGTCACTTGGTGCCTTACACGAACGCACAGCCTGGCCCAGTCCCCTCCCCGACGCGCTCTCCGCGTCCATCATGGAAAGACCCAGTAGGAGAGGATCAGACACCAGGTTCTCATGGTTCTCAGACTGCGCCCCATGGTGAGCCCCATGCGTCTTCTTTGGATGGGAGTTTGTGGAAATCCACTATCCCTATTTTTCCCCCCTTGGCAGTTACAGCTTTTCTCATGGACACTGAAAAGCCTTTTCCTTCTTTCCTCCCTTTGTACTGAAAGGCGAGTGGTGGTCCAGCGCTGCTGCAGAGTAAAAGTTAAAGAGGCATCGAGGGTGGGTGTCTGGGTGAAGACCTGTGGTGGCCGGTGCATCGCCTGGGCTGGAACAGATCTGTGACTCGGGATAACTGCAGAATCCAGGTGTCTCCCTCCTCCCCTTTCTGACTCGGGTTGATCAGGTTTTGTTCTATAAAGGCCGCGCTGTTAACAGGTGACTTCCCTAACACCGAGGCAATGAAGAGAAAAATTCCAACGGTGACTTTGCCATCAGCGTGCCAGGGTAATGCCTTCCAGAAGAAAGGCTGAATTAGAGGCGAACCGCCCCCACATGGCCACAATGACTTTCGGGGGGCAGGAAGTGAACTGTAGGAGTGAGGAATAGCTGAGCCTTGGAATCTGGACAGAATCAACCACTATTGACTTCAAATGAGTGGGTTAAGTAGCTGGGGAATGTCAAATACAGCAGGCGCTTGGCAAAGCAAACATAGTGCAGATGAGTTATTACCTCACACCCTGAAGCCGAAGATTATCGATTATGGGACAAAAGAAGAAGAGAAAGAGGAGGGGGAACCCAAAGGCATCAAGAGTGGAGTTGAGAAGCCAAGAAAGGCCATGTGGGGTACACGTGATTCAAGAACGACCACTTTAGTGGATTGAATAGTGTCGTGCAAGGCAAAGATGGGAAATGTTTGTGGTTTTAATGCTGAACCATACAAAAATATTTTCTAGACTGAGGATATTTTAATCCCATTTCTCTCTTCTTTGGGATACAGCCTTGTAAGAGAACATGACAGTTGGGGTAAAAAAAAAAATCATTTTGAATCCTAATCATGGCTTTCCAAGCTGCAAGGGGGCAAGGAGAGTTATTGACCTCCTCTCGGAGCCTCTGCTAAATAGGATTGTGCAAGAATGAAACGATACACGGAGCCTATGTGCACCTGGTGGTGCTATTCACGAATACAGTTGTCCTTACCAAAATTAATGATTCTTAATAATAAACTATTTTTGTAGAAATCATGCTATACGTTTAATAGGCACTCTAAAATAATAAAAACTAAATGAATGACCCTAATTCATAATTAATACCATGTCTTATATTTATTTATTTATTTTTAAACGTTTATTTTTTTGAGAGAGAGAGAGAGACAGAGACAGAGAGTGAGCGGGGGAGGGGCAGAGAGAGACACAGAATCCGAAGCAGGGTCCAGGCTCTGAGCCGTCAGCACAGAGCCTGATGCAGGGCTGGAACTCACAAACCGCAAGATCATGGCCTGAGCCGAAGTCGGCCGCTTAACCAACTGAGCCGGCCCAGGTGCCCCTACCGTGTCTTATATTTAGTCGAGACTTCCTGTTTTATGCTAAGGACAACATTACAACCAATTAAAATATTGGCATTTTCTTCGTTTTGATTTGTTCTGTTGAAGGATGATAGAAACGCTGCCAGGCCGCGAAATGTACAAGCTGGAACAACTCTGTAATGAAGCATATAATCAATTAAACAAAACAAAAGCCTGAGAAGGGGGCATAGTCAGGACTGCACGGAGCCCCAGCCTCTCCTTCAAAGTCTGTTTTGATTTCGGGTGCTTCCCAATTCTTGTCATTCTCAAGGTCAGTGTGGAGCCTTCCCAAGGTGCAAAGGTGCTTTGGAATGTTAGAAGTGAAAGACATTCTTCCTGTCCTTGGAAACCTACCTCCCAGGGGGTGTTGGGGAGAAGAGAGAATAAATAGTAAGTAAATTAATATTGCTCTCATTCTGCTTGGCCGGGGCCCCACCGTGGGATTTACATTACAAAGGTTGAATTTACATTATAAAGAAGCCCTTTAGGTATTTTATAACTAAATCCTCTTAGGCAAAGACTTGTAAAGACTTGCCTTGACTAAATGCGATTTATTAAAGCATCCCATTTCTACATAACGCGAAGTAAACCTTATTATGATGGATGCTGTTTTGGGGTGAATTTCCAGGGATTTGGTAGGTGGTGGGGAGGCGTGTGGACAGCAGTGTGCTGTAGGTTACAGCAGTCACCTGTAGACTGCTCTGGGGGGGGGGGTGACTGATGGGAGAATCTGCCCTGGGGATAAAAAGGAGCTCCTAGGGCCGCCTGGATGGCTCAGTCTGTCAAGAGGCTGACTCCCGATTTTGGCTCAGATCATGACCCCAGGGTTGTGGGATCGAGCCCCGCATCAGGCTTTTTGCTGACAGTGCAGCAAAAAGCCTGCTTGGCATTCTCTCTCTCCCTCTCTCCCTGCCCCTACCCTGCTTGAGCTCCTTCTCTTTCTCTCTCAAAATAAATTAAAAACATTAAAAATATTTTTTAAAAATTAGCTCACAAATCAAAAGAGGGCAGGAGGAAAGGAATGGGCTGATCTGAATGAAACTTTAAGTCCTGGACAGGATTTTAGCGTAACACACAATAAAAAGCTGGGGAAGGGAGTCTTCTAGGGCGGCTCTAGAATTTCCAGAGTGGGGGGCAATTTGGGGCAGTCACCTCCTTTGAAACCTAAGAGTATTGCTCTGGGTGATCTCTGCAGGGCGAATGCTGATTTTGCTTAGGCTGCACGTGTATTTGGAGTTGGTTGGTCTAGATTAAAGAGACGGGAGGAATCCCTCTCAACCACTGCTTGGACTATTTGGACTGTTTTGATTGCCAAAAAAATGATTATGATAAAAATGGGGTTTTATTATAAAGATATTAGGGAACCTAGAGCCCTGGTTCTCTCCCACAGAAACCCAGCAGCCTTCACAGAGGTCGTAAAAGCATCAAGGTCACTGGCAGAAAACGAAAAGACCCAGGAACTAGATTCCTGCAGGAGACTTGTATTATCTTCCACTGTAGTAACTTGGCGTCTTTTTCCTCTCTTCTCATGGTTGCTGCTTAGGAAGGCCATCCATCTTCTCTCTGAAATCTCTCTGACCTCAACTTTCTGTCCCTATGTTGCCCACTTACACCTCCCTAGAAGGAATACCCAGCTGGTCCAATGTAGTCTCCATAAGGCCAGGAGGGGAGCTTTGCAAGGTGGGGAGTCATTTTGGAAGAGCTGCCTGGGGCTGCTTCTCTAGGAGGGTGTCTCACAGAAGGGGCTGTGGGTTTCCAGGAAATATGCTGTTTTCTGCTCTCTGTGGGCTCAGATCAGGAGCATGAGGCCTAGGGAATGTGCCCAGGCTACCTTTGTCTCAGTACTCACTGAATATGTGGATAGGAAAAGGGCCTAGAGGGTATGTGAAACAATCTTCTTCAAATCACCCTTTACAACGTTACTGGCCAGTCATTCAGTCTCTCGTTGGAAATGACAATAGCAACAACATCCACTTGGAGGGAGTACTCATTACTTGACAGGCACAGGGACAGTGCTAAGCACTTTCCCTGCTCACAGAATCACACATATTCACTGCAACTCACCGGTGTGAGCAGGTATGCGCCCTTGATATAACTGAAACAGGGTGATGTTGAAAAGCCCACCAAACACCGAATCGAAGAGAGGCAAGATTTTATTTATGGCCGGGCCAAACCTGATCTCCTGATCTTAAGGAGAAAAGTGCAGAGAATGGCCCCGAACAAGGGTGGCAGTGAGCTTATATGGACATTAGCAAGGGCAAAATACGTCTTTATTTAGTTAACCAATTACAATTTACAGCATTTCATGGTAGCCAATTATATTGTAATACACAGACGTTAGTTTTGGTGGGAACCTATCATTTGAAAGTTCTTTGTCCTTTTAAAATGACCAATCATGGTTAGACACCTAAGATACCGCAGGGCAGTGACTAGGTGAATTTCACCTGTCGACCTTGCCTTCACCAGGTCTTAGTAAAGGGGTGGGGTTGCTTAACAGAATCTTGAAAAACGGGTTAACCTTTAGGTCACAGTGTTCTTTATCGAGTTACATTCTTAGGGCAGAGCCTGGTTGTCCAACCTTTAATTATTTACCAGAATGGGAGTTTAAACCGAACTTATATACAGTAAGCTCTTTGATATCGTATAAGTTAACCCATTTTTCCATAAGTTGACCTGTTATATAACTGGCTGCATTTTATGGACGACTCACCTATTTTCTATGTAACAAACTACTCCAAAACTTAGTGGATTTAATCATCATTGTATTTGTTCAGATCTGGTGGGTCAGAGACTCAGGTATGGTTCAGCGGGCCAGCACCTCTCTGCTCTGTGATGTTAGGGGGCCTCTGCTGAGTGGCTGATAGGGATGTCTCTTCTTACGATGTTGGGGCCATTCACCCATTGCTGGAAAATCCAAGATGGCGTCACTCACTAGTCTAGGGCCTTGGCGTAGGCTGTTGGACAGGGGGCTTGGGTTCCCCTTTGGGTGACTGCCCTCTCTCTCCCTCTCTCTCTTTTCCTCTCTCCTCATAATCCGGTAGCCTACCCTGACCTTCTTTATATGGCGGCTGGTTTCCAAAAGGGCAAATATGGAGGCTGCGAAGCCGCTGAAGGGAGAGGTTTGAAAGTCACATAGCATCACTCGTGCAGCATCCATTGGGCAACATAAGTCACAGCGACAGCCCAGATGGAAGGAGAGGGAGATGAAGCTGTCTGGGCACGCAGGGATAGGAAGGATGTTGGTGGCCATCTTTGCGGACAGTTTATCGCGCGCTCCCTGAACATGGCAGAGCCACTTTTTAAGTTGGGACTGACCCTCAAGTCCATGCTTGAAATGGGCTCAAATTTCTAGCAACAACCCGGTCAGGACTGGGCTATTGTATTTAATAGAAATGTCTTCTCTGTAACTGAAATCTCCTCCCTATTCCAGGGTGTTGGTCTGAGGTTAGGCTTTTTAAACCTCCTGAATGTTATGAAATGGACTATTTTTCCTCTTCAAGGATTAGGTGATGATGGTTCAGACAGAAGAGCTCAGCGGTAAAGGACTTCTATATTTTTCTGCTGTAAAGTGATTCAGCCTGGGGCGGTCACAGGACAGAAGAAAATGTCACAAAGATTCTCAGTGAAAGCCCTTAAAATACCCTCTCTCCATGGCTCTGTCTCACATAAAATGGTGATGCTCCCAGCACCAATTATTTTTCTTCTTATCTCTCACCCTTTCTAACAAGCCCCATTCCAACTATTTACCTTTTTTTCTACCCGGATTCACTTGATGATCTGTCATCCAAGAAAGAAACTTGACAGAATGAATACCTTTCCCATTTTTATAGAATACAGGCTGTGTACCGAGAAGCCTCTGGAAAAGTCTTGAGCCATTGGGATGCTCAGGAGTGAGCTTCAGGAGCTTGCAATTTTCTGATTAACTGAATATTTTGCTTCAGTCATTTCAGCTCCTATGGAAAATCTTAGAAAGTGTATTAATTTAATTTACTGCCTTTGTAACTAGTATATAAAACCTATTTGAATTTTGGGCTCACCAATGAAAACCTCCAGGCTCCGTGTCAGCTTCCTGGACCTGATTTTCTGAGTCAGCTGTAGAAACACCAAGCGCCTGAGCTGAATACTGAGTTCCCAGGAGGGGACGATTGACCAAGGATGATGGTTTTGGTATAACTTTCTTCTTTCTGAAAACATTAAAGGCAACCCCTCTTTTCAAAAACGGTTACCTATGTGGAGATTTGACCATAAATTTAAACACACACTTTTTCAACCAAATGAAGGGGAACCATATTGTCCTTTCGTCATGGTGAGTGTTACTCTCGATTCCTCTGACTCTTCAAGAGGAAATCAGTAATTAGTTTGGGATCGGCGCACGTCAGCGAGGGATCCAGTTCTTCCTAAGAGGAAGGCCTGAACAATAGGAGATGTGACGTTTTATTGGACTATTATTATAGAAATCAGGCATGTCTGTCCTGGTTCGAAAAAGGCACATTCTTTTTCTAACTTTCATATGTCAGGCCTTTTGTCTCTCACACATTTTCCAGTCACACTCCTGTTGGTCTCTGCATGATGAGGTTTTCCATTTAAACTCTAAAAGCGGTTCTAGGGCTGGGTGATATTTTCATTTGATTGAATAAAGCTTAACTTCGAAGAAGAGTTATTTGACCTTTTAAATAATTTTTTTCTTAATGTTTATTTATTTTTGAGAGAGAGAGAGAGGCAGAGAGAAAGAGGGAGACAGAGGATCTGAAGCAGGTTCTGTGCTGACAGTCAGGGCTCGATGTAGGACTCAAATTTCACATACCGCGAGATCATGACCTGAGCTAAAGTCAGCTGCTTAACCCACTGAGCCACCCAAGCACCCTGAGTTATTTGATTTTGATTTTAAAAAGGAACCCCCTGGGGCACCTGGGTGGCTCAGTCGGTTAAGCATCCGACCCTTGATTTCAGCTCAACTCATGATCTCAGGGTTCATGAGATGGAGCCCTGCATCAGGCTCTGAGCTGACAATACTGTTAATGACATTCTCCCTCTCCTTCTCTCTCTGCTCCTCCCCTGCTTGCTCTTTCTGTCTGTCTCTATCAAAATAAATAAATAATTTTAAAAAATACTCTCTCTCTCCCTCTGCCCTTCCCCAGCTCTCTCTCTCTCTCTCTCTCTCTCTCTCTCTAAAAAAAGGAACACTTCCCAATATAATGACATCATTTGTCCAGTCAAGTATGGTTTAGAGAATAAAAAGCCCATGCGCATATTCCAGCTTCGATATGTAATCAGGAAGTGTGATGAGTAGAGATGCTCCGTAGTTACAGGAGTTAGAATTCTTTCTGTACTTAAAAATATACATAGTGGCTGCTACATCGCATCGCTGCCTACAGCCACCTCTGTTGCTTCCTTTGTACTTGCCTTTCACAAGTTCCCTTATCTGTTTTTCACTTTTTATATATTCACCAAGCTTTGAACAACCAAGAAGGTGTCAGGCACTGGGGAATCTAAAGATGAATGGAGCTGTGGCCCCTCCCCTCTAAGGACAGACATGTTAGGGCCGTGGTAGCAGTGTGCCAAGAGCTGTCATAGGGGCCTGGGCGTGGGCAAGCCAGGGGAGGTCAGGGAAGGCTTCTTGGAGGAAGACCTGCTTGTGCTGAATCTCTCAGAGAGAGCGAGAATTCATCAGGCACAACGTGGGGGCGAGGACTGAAGAAGGTTAAGATGGCCTGAGGGGTGAAGAGGCGGAAGGAAAGGCAGCTTGATGAGGAAGCTGTGACCAGCCAGGCGGAGCTGGGGGCCCTTTCCTTTGGGAAGAGTCACAGCCGCATTGCAGAGGTTGTCAGGGACCGGCTTGTGGGGTCCCTTGGTGCCAAGCCCTCGATGCTCTGACCTGCAGGGTAGATGGTGAGAACCTTGAAGGGGTTTAAGTCTCTGTAAGGAAATGTGAGGAGGGGGTAAAGGTGGGAGAAGCAGGGGCAAGTCATGAAGTGGTCGGAAGTTGGTTAACGCTCCTTCTTACTAGCCCTGTGCACCTGCAACAAGTTGCTCCCATTTGCTCACCTTAAAAAGAGGATGAGTAGAGAGTTACCTTATCAAATTACTGGGGCGTTTAAATGATTTAATATATGTAGGGCATGTAGAACAGTGCCCAGCCCATCATAATAAATGGGAGCTGTTATTAATAATAATAATTAGACGTGATCAAATATGAATGCAGATAGCTTGCTTTGGGGACACGTTACAGAGACGAGTTGATGGGGAGGTGTTTGAAGTTTACCACAGGAGGGGCCGCTGGGCCAGCAGCGAAATCAGTCAGAGGACTGATTCACAAGATGCTGCAAGAGAAATTCTTTAGAACCTGGCACCAGGTGGGATGTGCAGGGGAGAGTGATGAGTCACGGGGGACCCCCCCCCCCCGGTTTGCTGGGCTGGGAGTCTGGATGGGGGGTGAGGTGCTCATAACGAGAATAGGAGTCCGGGGGGCACCTGGGTGACTCAGTCGGTTAAGCGTCTGACTTCAGCTCAGGTCATGATCTCACAGCTCGTGGATTCGAGGCCCACGTTGGGCTCCGTGCTGACAGTGTGGAGCCTGCCTGGGCTTCTCTCTCTCTCCCTCTCTCTCTGCCTCTCCTCCAGTCATGCTTTTTCTCTATCTTTCAAAATAAATAAACTTATAAATTTAAGAAAAAGGAGGGGTGCCTGGGTGGCTCAGTGGGTTAAGCATTCGACTTCGGCTCAGGTCACGATCTCACGGTTAGTGAGTTCAAGCCCCGCGTGGGGCTCTGTGCTGACAACTCAGAGCCTGGAATCTGCTTTGGATTCTGTGTCTCCCTCACTCTGCCCCACCCCCGCTCACACACTGTCTCTGTCTGTCTCTCAAAAATAAACATAAAAAAAAAGAATAGGAATCTTTTCCTCAGGAGACTGAGGGCAGGGAGTAATGAGCTCAGTTTTGACACGTTGTGTTTGAGGTGTTCATTCGACATGGGAGTGGGGTGCTTGGGGAATTATATGGCTCAGGCCTAGGTATCTGGATCGGGATTCATCATGACACCGTAGAAGAAGGCATGGGGTGGGCGAGCTGGCTCAGGCCCTGTGTGGAGAGAGAGAAAGGGACACAGGACAAAGACCTGGGCAGGACCCCATGAAGACGTGGGTCTAGAAAACTCAAGACATTTCTCTTCCAGGGTGCTGATGGTGCTTTAATGAGTCAGAAGGCATTCAACTTGTGTTGGAACGGCCCATTGGGAGGCCAGCACATCTGAGGGGCATCGAGGAAGGAAGACCCTGGAAGTGACAGGAAGGGATGGTTATGGATGAAAATCAGTTTTGAGAGGTTAGCAGAGGAACCCCTATATAAATGTCCCCAGCCAGAAGGGGACAATGGTGAAATGGGTAACTGACTGGCAGCGTTGGACCGAGGACAATGAGTAACAGTGGACCGTGGCACTGGTGGGAACGACGTCCAGGCTGTTTCATCTTTTTCTTAATGTTTCTTTATTAATTTTTGAGAGACAGAAAGCTCAAGCAGGGGAGAGACAGAGAGAAAGGGAGACACAGAATCAGAAGCAGGCTCCAGGCTCTGAGCTGTCAGAGCCTGACACGGGGCTCGAACCGAGGAACCGTGAGATCATGACCTGAGCCAAAGTCGGACGCTTAACTGATGGAGCCGCCCAGGTGCCCCAGAAACTGTTTCTAAAGAGAACTGTCATTTCCTGTGTGCCCTGCATTGTGCTAAACCGCTCAGATGCGGGTGTGGATCCTCACAGAACCTTCATAGTGGGAATGACTATCCTCCTCCCTTCCCCGAGTAAGAGACAGTTTTCAAGAGATGAAATTCCTTGCCGCGGGTCACGTTGTAGTAA
>CM053578.1:93416382-93501960 GCA_028646485.1 Cryptoprocta ferox | reverse complement strand
TTACTACAACGTGACCCGCGGCAAGGAATTTCATCTCTTGAAAACTGTCTCTTACTCGGGGAAGGGAGGAGGATAGTCATTCCCACTATGAAGGTTCTGTGAGGATCCACACCCGCATCTGAGCGGTTTAGCACAATGCAGGGCACACAGGAAATGACAGTTCTCTTTAGAAACAGTTTCTGGGGCACCTGGGCAGCTCCATCAGTTAAGCGTCCGACTTTGGCTCAGGTCATGATCTCACGGTTCCTCGGTTCGAGCCCCGTGTCAGGCTCTGACAGCTCAGAGCCTGGAGCCTGCTTCTGATTCTGTGTCTCCCTTTCTCTCTGTCTCTCCCCTGCTTGAGCTTTCTGTCTCTCAAAAATTAATAAAGAAACATTAAGAAAAAGATGAAACAGCCTGGACGTCGTTCCCACCAGTGCCACGGTCCACTGTTACTCATTGTCCTCGGTCCCCCTGCTCATGCTCTCTCTCTCAAAAATAAATAAACATTAAAAATAAATAAATAAATATTAAAAATATATATGTATTAATTGTTTTCTTCTTATTAAAGTTCTAAATACACATTTCAGATTATTTGGAAAATGAGAAAGTTAGAAATGAAAAGAAATATCACAATTAACCCATTATCTGGAGATCACCACCACTCACACTTATATTTTTTTACTGTTCTATGATTATTTCTTGACCATCTAGGAACACACTACAAATGAAATATTATACCCTTGCTTTTAAAATTTAACATCAACATAAGCGATTTTATGTCAATAGGTATTATTTGAAGGAAGCTTTTCAAATGATAGTGCCATGATTTATTTCACTATACTCCGATTGTGTGGATACACTCCAGCATATTGTTAGTCTATTTGAAATGTAGGCTCATTTTCCCCTACTTTCACATATTTGCCATGTTGTGATTATCTCTGTCCATAAATGTTTGTCAGCATTTCTAATATTTACTTGGAATAGCTTTTTAGAGAGAGAATTACTGAGTCAGAAGGTATTCACGTTTTTAAAGCTCTTGATAACACATGGCCTAATTGTTTTACAAAGAAGCTGCATTCCTCTGGCTATTACTATTTTCGAGCCACCTTGGCATTTCACTTCACTCTAGACCAAAGTGGCTATGACTCAGGCCGAGGTTGGATCCCTTCCAAGAGATGGGTTACAAGGTACCAGCATGGCATCCCTCTGCATTAAAAATGGTCCACTGCGTGGTACCCAAAGATCCAAAGACCTTCCTGAGTCTCCTGCTTATTTCTTCCTTATTATTCTAGGGAGAAATGTTAGTATTCGGGTCTGGTTTCCTGAGCTTTAATTTGGAAAGAAAGTGGAGGAAGTGGGTTAGTTTAAATTCCCAGAGCATTCCTTTGCATCAGTGAAAAGTTACAATTTTTGAATAGATACCTGTATTCCAGCTGGTCCCATGGTGGCTGAAGAATTTAGGGCATGATTAAAAGAGTTGAAAGGAAGCAGTGTCAAAAGACCCAGAAAAGCTAGTGTGTCGAGTCTGAAAACAGGATTTCAAGCTTTTGAATTCCACCAACTCATTCACAGCTGCACATCCTGTCAGATTTGGGCCACTGGGTAAACACCTTTGGAAGAGAGCCTTTGACATTTAAGATAAAAATATTTTGAACCTGAAGGAAAGTGAACAATTGCAATTACAAGGGGCTGACAAGTTTTCTGGAAAATAGTTCTTTCAATTCGTAATGAGGTAGGACATGACTGCTCTGAGTAAATTGAGTATTTTTGGCTCTTCCATCTGTGTCTCAAGTATTTAGTTTCAAAATGGTGTTGACTGAACACAGTGAGGATTTTTTTCATCATTTCGATGTGATTAATAGCAAGTAAATGATGTCTTTTTGTGCGTGTGTGTGCGCGCGCGCACATGTATGTGCATACAGAGAGTGAATGCTAATGTAGACTTATGTGTTCTGTAGACCAGGGAATCCCTTATATCCACGTAGGTTGGAAGTTTCTGGTTAGAGCTCGAGGGAGCGCATGTGCTGACTGGCGTAAATATTCCTACCTTCAAAGCAGCAGTTCTAGTGAGGTTAAGGTCCTTTAACTCCGTATTTCCTTTCTGCCGAAGCTTACGTTGCTAACAGATATAAATCACTGTGCATGTGTCATGCTTTTCTTTGAAGGTACTCGAGGGTGTTAACTAATTACTGGGCAAATGAACAATTATCTTTAAAGAGGGTTTTTTTTAAAGCATGTCTGTTGAAACTCTGATGAGGCTATTTATAGTAATCTTTTTAAGCAGTTTCTGAGTCTCTGTAAAAGCAAACAGAGAAAATTAATAGAGATGGTGCTGTGGGGAGCGGTGACGTTAGCTCTTTTTTGAAGAATGTGGAGCTCATGCATCTCTGCTCTGTCAGTGTAGAGCCTGACACAGGGTTCCAACTTCCAAACCGTGAGATCCTGACCTGAGCCGAAATCAAGAGTCAGATACTTAACTAACTGAGCCACCCAGGCACCCCAGTAATCCTTACTTTCATGGGATCTTAAGTAATATACAAATGTAACATGTTTCATTTCTTTTAAGGAATATAAAAGAAATATAGCTTCCATGGTGCTAGATAGAAATAGATGGACATGACCAGGGATGGCATAAAAGATGGCTATTATTTTCCCGTAAGGAAATCTCAAGGTCTCCTAACTACTTTCTTTCATCTCTTATTTTTACTTAAATATTTAACAAAATATTCAGTCAAGGTCCACACTGGTTATGTTTCCTAAGTCTCTTTTAATCTAGAACAGTCCCTCCCACTCCCTCCACCTCACTGACTTGATGAAGAAATCACCCACTGTTTTGTAACAATGAGTTTCAGTTTACTAATTGGTAAACAATAAGCCAACCACAATGGGCAAGATAGTCTTGCCAACCTAATGGAACCAGGTGTCTTCATTCCATAATTGATACTTTTGATCTGCCGCTTCCTGACGGTCAGCCTCAAGAGCAAAGAAAACAAACCCAAGACCAACACCAAACTCTGCCTCTGACTTGAATGTGACCATACATACAGTCATTCTGGAATCCGTGTGATCTAGTTCCATGCGGCTCTGAGTCAGTGGCTGATTTGGTGCCTACTTTCTGTGAATGCCTGCTGTGATTTCTTTCTACCTCCCCTGATTCTGAGGTCAGTTTTCAGACAGTCCACCATCTTTACCTGTGGGTTGACTGCCATACGGTACACAATCCCCTCCCAGCTCTAGAAAGTATCTCACTGACAGGGAGACTATATGAAATGGAAAGATGTTCGCTGAATTTCTCTTTCACTTCGTTACATCTGACCTTGTTTACCTTTTTCTTTTCTTATTCTTTTTAACATTTTATATTTATTTATTTTTGAGAGAGAGAGAGAGAGAGCGCATGTGCTCACCAGTGGGGGAGAGGGGCAGAAGGAAAGAGAGAATGTTAAGGAGGCCTCACACTCAGTGCGGAGCCCGAGGTGGGGTGCGATCCCACGACCCCGGGGATCATGACCTGAGCCAAAATCAAGAGTTGGGCGCTCAACTGACTGAGTCACCCAGGGGCCCCTACCTTTTTCTCAGATGGAAAAGAAAACCCCCGTGACAGCATGGTAATTAGTACTAGTAATCCCTCCAGTAACCAGTAACCTTAACCCTTCCCGTGTACATGTATTAGGGGTGTGGGGAAAGCATCTTTTATTCACCATGAAAGGAAATTGCCATTTAAAACTTATGACTCCTACGGGAAGTATTCAGAAATGGTACCCACTGGTTAACTAGTATGGGTTAGAGGTTATCCCTTCCTATTCTTGTGAAATAGAGTGCATCCATCAGGCCGCGTTCTAATTCCAGTTGAACCATATTAAACTGGGTGACCTCAGGCAACCCACCTATCTTCTTTAGCTGAATATTTTCTATCTGAAAAGTCAGCAGAGTGAACCAGACGTCCAAGGTCCCATCCAGCAGTCAAGCTTGATGACTTCATCATGTTAATAGCTACCTCAATGTTGTCTTTCCTCTTCTCCCATAAGTCACCTCTCCTGACAGGCACCTGCCTTGGTGTGCGCTGGAGGCTCTGTAATGGTTTGCCAGCTATGAGTCAAGAGGCTTCTGTTTTTAATCTTTCAGTATGACTTTGCTCAACAGGTAATTTTAGGTAGGTTTCCCACATATTAGAACAACTCACCTTTTACATTAAGACCAGTGAATCCAAATATGTTTATGTTAAAATGTGTGCCATCACAGAATGGCCTAGGTCTGGTTGGATTAAGAAAATATGCAGCAAACAACTATGCTAGAACCAAGTAGAAGAGTTGAAAATGCGCTGAACGCAGTGCCTGCACTGAAAAAAGAACACATGACTGGCATTGACCCTGTGCCAGGCACACGCAGGCTGCTTATCTCAGTCATCCCCACAGGGACCACGGATGGAGCCAGCCCATTTCGGGAACGGGCAAAGAAACACCCTTGCCCATAGCGAGCATTCCAACTCAGATCCTCTCCCTTCTCAGACCGCTTCTCTTCCTGGTGCTGCAAGTCCAGTTTTTTTTAAAGCTGTGTCCGTGAGCAATATTCTCCTTCATGCTTAGATCGTGCGCAAGCGCTCTCCTTATTTTTTCTCTGGCGTCATCCCACAGAACACATACCGCAGACAGATCTGGAACTCTTTTCAGAACGATCCACATTCGGGGAGAAATTCAGCCACAAGACATCTGCACCAGGTAGCCATAGAGACTGCAGCCTCAGTTGGGGTCTTGTACAAACAAGTTCTTTCGTGAAGTTGAATAGGCCAAAAATCCGGCTTTGGCGTCGACAAACAGATTTGTTATTAATGTGCGTGGTTATTTCCCCATCTCTTTTATTTCTGCTGTCTGGTTGTCTCCGCCGTGGCCCTTTGCAGCAGCTGGGATATAAATATCAAGTGGGAAATGCGGCCCATTAGGAGTGAAGAACAGGGATGAGCCCAGCAAAGTCCCAAGCAGTGCAGGGCCGCTGGGCTGGTCCAGGCATGTTCATTTCGGTCTGATCACCTCGTCAGCTTTGTGCTGAGCAAGCTTTAAGGATTTGAAGGTTGGCATGGGAAGTGGTGTTTCTTGTCATGGAAGAGAATAGCCATCTCTACTTGCAACCTGCGTGCTAATTACGGCCAGGCATTTTGATGGAGCATCAACTCTGGGGGAATTTGAGGCGAGGTATCAAAGTACGTGCCCGTTTCTAGATTATTTTTAAAGATGTACACGATATGTGAGTAAAATGTTTAAAAATTATTTATGGTGCAGGGGCGCCTGGGTGGCTCAGTGGATTAAGCGGCCAACTCTTGATTTCGGCTCAGGTCATGATGTCTTGGTCCGTGGGTTTGAGCCCCTCGTTGGGCTCTGCGCAGGCAGCGCGGAGTCTGCTTGGGATTCTGTCTCTCTCTCTCTCTCTCTCTCTCTCTCTCTGCCCCTCCCTGACTCGCACACATGTGTGCACTCTGTCTCAAAAATAAACAAACTTAAAAAAATTATTTATGGTTCAAAGTTGTCATCACCCTTACCGATTTATAGATGCATCTCTTCATGGCTGTAAGTCCTTCTGGAAAGAGACTGGTCCAGAACCAAGGTGAGTGTTTGTAACGATGATCGGTTGGAATTTTTGCTTTTGCTGTTATGTTTTGCTTTGTTTTGGGTCTTTTCTGAAACTTCTAATGAGGAAAGACTGCTTTTGCTTATTACTCAACAGCTGGCTTACCACCCAGATTGTTGACAAATAGCCAACCTTTCTCTATCAGAGGAGTAGAAATCAGGTGCGTGCGTCAAGGAGACAATTTGCCACACTTCTCCGTACATATTCAGCCACCGGCTTACTCGAGCAAACATTTGTGAAGCTTCCACTAGGCGTCAGGCATCGCGCTGGGCACAGTGGAAGGTCCTATCGGTGTGATCTCAGTCCTTCGGGGGCACATAGCTATTTTCCCCAGTTCAGTGAACCCCAAATTTTCTGTAAAATTTTATATACGTATAAAAATACAGTTTTTTTCTATTGCTATTGTAGCAACAACAAAAAAGATGCCAAATAAGTAAAGGTTGACTTGGCTTTACATACCTAGACGTCATTATGACAGAAGGTGCTCCTTAAGTAGTAAAGGTTATTATCATCTGTCCAGTGACTGTCTGCATTTGCTTCTTCTCTGGGTTGCTAGAATCATCCTGAATCATATGACATTTTTCCAGTATTCATATGTGAAAATCCTTTTAGCCACATCCCAGCCAGACCCGCTTTTCTTACAGAATGTTCTGTGTTGGCACATGGTACCACCAGTCACATAAGGAGTCCTTCACTCTCCCATGCTCTTGCCTACCACAGGGTCTCTGCACATGCTGATCTTTGTTCTAGAATGTCCTTCCCACTTCTCCTTTTCAAAGATCAGAGCTGCCTTCTGCTGAGGTGGCCTGTGTGACCTCCCTATGCAGCTCAAATCCTGTGCACCACCATTTAACACATTTATATTTCATTGGGTGATTACTTGATGAATGTCCATTTCTCCCACCAGGGTATAAGCTCCATGAGAACCAGGGCAGTATTAATTTTTGTTGGTCATGGGTCTCCACCATTTAGCCTGAATTGCATAGTAGAAACTTAGTAGACATCTGTGGAAAGAATGGACTAGAAGGCTGCAGTTGATGTGTTATTTGAATTGATTCGTGTAGTAGTTATTACCTAACTATAAAGGCTATTCATGGTATTTGTAATAAACACAAAAAATACAGAAATTTATAAAGTAAGAAATGAAACTGTTTCCAAACCCTGTAATCCCATCTCCCAGAGGTGTCCACTATTGATGCAAGCTTGATTATACCCTTCCAGACTGTTTCTATGCCCACCGGTCATACACACAAACACAGGCACATATACGGTTCTTGTAGGAAAATAGGACCATATGCCACACATGCTTTTGTTTTGTTGAACATTATACTGGAGCTACCTTTCTAGGCTGGTATATAATTGATCTCTCTCATTAAGATGATTATGGAATATTTCAGAAAGTTCTAAAAATAATACAACGAGCACTCATGGACACGCCCAGTTATTAAATAAAGATTATGAAGACATTGATCACGCTCCCCCCTGCCCCTCGCTGCCATGAGATGAGGCAACCACCATCTTGAATTTGATTGTTTCTCATTCCTGTGCTTTCCCTGTTCTTTGACTATAGACTAGGTCTATATCTATAACCACTGGAGAGTCTTTGCACATTTCCAAATTTTATATAAAAGATATTATTCCGGAAGCATTTTCTTGCAACGTTATGTTTGTGAGATTCATTCAAACTGAAATGGATAGTTCATTTCCCTTGATGTAGTATATTTTACTGCAAGAATATGGTGTAATTAATTATCCATTCTTCCGTTGATGTGCGTTTAGGTGATTCCGTCTCCACCCCCCCCTCCACTTTTTTTTTTGTTTTGTTATTTCAAACAATGCAGCTATAGAACATTCCTGAATTTGCCCTCTTTTGTGCCTCTTTGAGACCATTTCTCCAGAAGATTAAACCTGGGAGGGGAAATGTTAAAGTGGAGGCTATGTATTTCTTTAGCTTTACTAGCTGGTGCCAATCTACCTCTCCAAAGTTCTCTCATTGTTTATCACAGCTGAACAGTATTCCATTAAAAAATGGACCCCGATTTATTTGCCCATTCCCTACTTCATTTGCTGGATATTATCGGGGCGGGGTGGGGGGGAGGTGTTTAAAACAATATTAAACGTAAAAACTTTCCTGTGGAGATGATTACTCTAGCAGGGTACTGGGGAGTTTGGAAGGTCCACGGGGCATTTTAGCTCATTTAGTCTGTGGAGAGTGTCAGGTCAATTACTACCCTTGCTACTTTTTCTTTTCGGTGGAGACGATGGAACTCAACCTGGGGAATTAGGGACCTCAGGTCCTCGTGGGAGTGAACAGCAGAGCCAGGTGGAGCAGCCCCGCTCTCTGGCCGGTGGCTTGGTCTTCTCTGTCTCCTTACCCAGTTACTGCGCTGGTTCAGCCTAGAACCAATACTGGTCGGCACATGGGAAATGATGTCACAGCCGCAGACCGCAACAAAGAACAAGGAGGAAACACGCCTACTTCTCTGTACCTGTGAAAATGCAGGGTGTCAGCTCACAGGCTCCTGCCTGGCCGCATTGTCCTGGAAGAGGGGGAAACAGATGGCAATTTACTAGGAGCCTGATAGCATTGTTTTGTGTTGGACAGGGGTGTCCTCTGGGGACCCAGGAGAGAGGCTTTCAGCCACCAGCACAACAGGTTGGAGAAGAGGCTTGCTGCGACCACTTCCTCCCTCCCACCTCTGCCCTAGGAGGGGCCGGGGCGTGGGTGGGTGGGTGGGGAATGCATAGACCTCTACTGTTAGCTTGCTGTATGTGTGCGTGCATGTGTGTGCTCACACGCACCCATGTGTGCTTGTGTGTGTGTGTGTGTGTGTGTTGGGAAAAGTGCTGGGATGGTGAAAGCCAAGTACAGGAATGGCCCTGGGGGCAGGAATGCCTATAGTCGATGGGGGAAACTCATGTTAACCAGTAATACCCACCCCTCCTTCCTTCCGTTTTCCTTTTTATGTGCTGGCTGTGTGTCTGGAACTTGACATACTTATCTCTCTTTTTTTTTAAGTGTGTTAATTAATTAATTTTTTTAAATTTTTAATGTTTATTTATTTTTGAGATAGAGAGACAGAGCACGAGCGGGAGAGGGGCAGAGAGAGAGGGAGACACAGAATGTGAAGCAGGCTCCGGGCTCCAAGCTGTCAGCACTGAGCCTGACGTGGGGCTTGAACTCGCTACCAGGAGAGCTGAGCTGAAGTCGGACGCTTAACCGACTGAGCTACCCAGGTGCCCCAGTTTATTAATTTATTTTGAGAGAGAAAGAGAGAGAGAGAGAGAGAGAGAGCGAGCATGAGTGGAGGAGGGGCAGAGAGAGAGAGGAGAGAGAGAATCCCAAGCAGGTTTTCCCTGACAGCAGAACTCATGAACCGTGAGATCTCGACCTGAGCAGAAATCAAGAGTCAGATGTTCAACCCACTGAGCCACCCAGGCGCCCCGAATGGCTCTTATGTGAATAGACACAGGTAATAAAGCGTTGCTCCCCTGAGGAGTGGTGGGGAAGCATAGTTTAAAAAGCAGAAATCTGGGTGCTGCCCCGAACCAGCTGGAAAGTCCCTTAACCTCCCTGGGATTCTTACTCTTCAGAGACATTCTTCACTACAGATCTTTCTAGTGCTTCTCTGCAGGAAGAGGGCTGCAGGCTGCGGCCAGGGGTTAAAAGCTAACCACGGCCCTTGGCCAGCACCTTCTCCGGCTCTCCGCTATCTAGCCGCTGGTTAGCCACCGAGTATCAGACGAGGAATCAGAGTTAAGGGTGTTTTGGGAACAAGGCAAACAGAGGGTTGAATGGCTCTGAGATCTGCTTGGTGCTTCTTTTGAATTTGCTCATTTGAGAAGGGAGAGGGATTCCGAGACTTTGAGCGAGGTTGTTTGTCCAGCCAATGCCATTTCACGAAATCCTTTAACCTAAGACACCCACGCAGGGTGCAGACAACACACTCACTCTCCACTTCTTTCCGGATGCCACTTACATGTCACGCATTCCCTAAACTGGGCACTCCGGAGTCCCATCTTCTTGCCTTTCCTGTCCTCATCTCATGCTCTCCACGGGGGTCACTGCCTGCACTCCCGTGTTATCCAAAAACCAGTGGCTCCCCAGCTTAGCTTCTCGAGTCTGGTAAATAAAGATTATGAAGACATAATCTGTAAGCTGTCTGTTACATGGCCACTGGGGATCCCCCCCTCTGGTGTCCCACGGGCATGTCCACCCACCGTGTCTCATCTTCGCTCCTCATCCTCACTCCCGACCGCTCTCTTTCTCCGGGGTTCCTATGTGGTGACTGGTAGCCTCACCAGGGCTACCCGGGGAGGCCTCCTGGCCGTGTCCCTGCAGCTCTCTGCTTTTACTCCACCAACAAGCTGTCCATTGACTTTGCCTTTCCATGTATCGCTCCCGTCCATGCTTTTCTCAGAGCACCACTTCCCTTTTCAAGCCAACTTTTCTGTGGTTGTGTTCCCGTCAGAAAAAAACCAAACTCTTTAGGGTGACCTGCGAGGCCTGGCTGCCTTTCCAGCCTCTTGCCACTTCCCCCATCTTTGTCCCCATCCTCCGGCCATCTTGAACTGCTTGCCGTTTGGCCAATGGTTCACAGTCCCTACATTCTTCTCCAGGTAGAGCTTGTCACCAGTGGCTTCCTCTCCTTGGAGCCCCTCCCCCTTCCCCAACCCAGTCTCCTCACCCGCCAGTCTCTTCCCTTCTCACTCTTCAGGAGTTCAAGTAGTAGCATCTCCTCCTCTCTCTGGAGGCTTCCTTGGCCCTCTCATCTAGATCCGTGGCTCCTCCTAGGGATTTCGATGGCATCCTGCAGTGACCTTTATTGCCGCACTAATGACATCATTTAAGGTGCTCCTCCAAAGTGGGACGAGGTGATTATCCAGTCTCTGCTCCTGGCACCATGCCTGGCTCTCAACAGGTAGGATAAATAAACACATTTTATAAGTCAAAGAGAGACACTTTCTCAAAGTTTCCTTAGAGTGGCAGTGGGATCTCAGAGTTTTATTGTATCCCACTATATTTATGCAACTTGCAGCAGGTGCAAATCCCGGTGGCTGTCCCCAGGTTCTGACAAATCCTCATAACTAGCTGATTTCTTACACATCCGTGTACTACCTGTCACCGGCTCCTCACTTAGCCATGAGGAGTTGACCAACCGGCTGCCATCCAGGAGCTGGTGACTGACAGGTATCTGGGCATCTTTGCGAAGTTTAAGAAAAATGAGGTAGCTGGCGGAGTGTCAGCTGTCTACGTATTTGGAGTCAAGGCTAATGCTCTCCCTCCATATATTCATCTGTGCCTCCAGCAGAAGCAGCTTGCAAAAAGAAAGAGCATGGTGGATGGGAGCACGGTTGAGAATCCAGCCATGATGGCGGATGGAAGGCCGTGAGGAGGAGTGGACGCCGTTACGCTGAGGAACAATCCTTCAGGTTGTTCCTGGAAAAATAATTGCAGAGGCAACTAGTCAGCAAGGAGACTGGTGGTGTCTTGTTTCTGACTGGTATCCCCTCTGTATCTCTTGGCACTTTGGCTGCCATCAGGTTAATGAAATCTTTCCAGTCCTGACAGAAATGATAACCTCAAGAGGAAAAAAGTATGCTTCAGCACCGGATAAAAGATGAAAACAACGTGAAGAAGCAAACCCATTTCTATTTAAGGTCTTAAATACTTGCCTTGTGCAAAATGTTGTGAGTTAGTATCTTGGTCTCAGGGCTATATTTTTCTCCCTGAATCTTTAGGGTTTTTCCAGAACTGCAAAGGATATTTCGAAAACCATGTCTGAAGTCTCAAGTGCATGAGTACTATCAGCTCTGTGAGCCAAAGGGGAGGGAAAAAGGGAGAGAGACCTGCTGAGAGATGAGAAAGTTATTGCCTTCCAGTGCGAATGTGTAACGTGAATTAAGATTTGTCTTTTTTTTTTTTTTTTTAAAGCTTGAGAACTATAATGCCTTAAAAAAAACTCTAATGATTTTTGGAAAGTTGAAGCAAAGTGAATTTGATTACTCTGATAATTAAAAAAGAATTAATTTCTTTAAACTATATATTTTTCCAATGTAAAAAGTATAGGATTTTTGAAACAGAAATGTTTGGCAGGTTTGATTTAGAAAACAAATCTGAATGGAAATGATTCCTTTCCATAGATAAGAATATTTGACTTTAAATTTGGTTATTATACTATGAAAGGACTCCACCTACGTAAAGTAAAAGTTAAGTTATATCTGAAATCCTACAAGTGCTTTTTAATTTAATTTAATCACAATGTGTTCCATTATAAGCATTAATAAGGAGCTTATTTTAAGGATTATGCTTAGATGGGCCACCTGGGTGGCTCAGTCAGTCGAGCATGCAACTCTTAATTTGGGTTCAGGTCATGATTCCAGGGTTGTGGGATTGAACCCCAAATTTGGCTCTGTGCTGAGCATGGAGCCTGCTTAAGATTCTCCCTCTGTCTGGGGCACCTGGGACTTTGGCTCAGGTTGTAATCTCATGGTTCAGGTCACGATCTCATAGTTCAGGTCATGATCTCACAGTTCCTGAGTTCAAGCCCCGCATCGGGATCTTTGCTGTCAGCACAGAGCCCCCTTTAGATTCTCTGTCCCCTTCTTTCTGCCCTTTCCCCTCCCCCCCCATAAATAAATTATTAAAAAGAAAAAAGATTCTCTCACTCTCTCTCCCCCTGCCCCTCTCCCCTGCTCAAACACACACACTCTCTCTCTTAAAAAAAATATTTTGGAAAAATGTGCTTGTCCACACCTTTTTAGGAGCACAGCTACCTGAATAGCAAATGATTTTCAAATAGACTTTCAGAACACATTTTGGTGGGTATTATGTTTAGAGCTTGGATATTCTTATTGAAGATTATTGATTTTAAGATTCAACAGCACACAGAGTCTCTAAGATTAATAAGTGTCCTCAACTAGAATGTGCTTTGGTGTCCTTTCCGTATCCTTAGGAAGAAAATCCAGGCCAGGACTTCCAGGTCCCCGAGAAACATTTCATCTTTGCTTCTCAGGAGTACCTCTCAGTTCCTGGGTTCCAATCTTCCTTCAGCCCCTTTTTAGCTGTGAGACCTTAGCTAAGGTTACTTAACTTTTCTGGGTCCCACCGTCTTCATTCGTAATTTGGGGGATAAATAGTCTTTTCTTCATAGGTTTGCTGGAGGATTAAACCCATTTATGCAAAGTTTGAGAACGGTTGATGACTGGTGCCTGGTAGATCCTCAGCAGGTAGGAGCAATCACACTGTCCATAGTGGAAAGCTCTCACTCTTTCCTGAAGCATCAGCATGAATGGGGCAGGGGCTGCGGGGTGGGGGTGGGGAGGGCTTAGTTTCACAACACGTTTTTAGTCCAAGCATTCAGACTCTGCAGTAGACCAAATCCTTTTTGGCCATGGCCTAGTATCAGTTATCCTGTAACAAAATGAAAGACAAAGGGTGGGGTGGGGGGTGGGGAAATCCTGGCGAGGGCACAAGTTTTGAGAATTGTTTTAAAGCAGTCATTGTATTCAGGTGGCCTGGCAGTGTACTGTAAACACGGAGGGATGTAAGGAGGAAATCAGAACCCATTGTGGGCCGGCAAAATGGATGTCTTTTCAACTAAACAGATTGCTATCAGCTCAACAGAGGCGACTCCTGTTCCTTTTTGCCCGATCATTTCCTTTCCTGAGTGTCTGTAAGAACCACCCACTTGGGTGTTTTTCAGGATTATAGGTTTTTAGGTCACACAGAAACCCTGGGGAGTGCCTGGACAAGCCAAACACGCAGCGACATCGTGCGCGAGCTGGATGACATTGACCCCGCTGCTGTTGTGCCCCCGATTTGTCTGGATTGTCTCCCGGGCGGCTGCCGGCAGCTGGGAGCACAGGTTAGGAGCTCTGTTCTGAAAGCGGGGGTGCGGGTTTCCTGGTGGGCTGCAGGCTCTGCGTGAGAACCGTGAGAACCGTCCCTTCGTCGTTCACCGAAGAAGCTTGACCGGTGGGCTCCCCCACCCCCCACCTCCACGCTCGCTTCCTTTGTCCTCAGTCCAGAATGGACGAGACGACAGAGCCTCTGGCCATGACCGTCCACCTCCTGGCCAACTCTGGACACGGCTCGCTGCTGCGGCAAACTCTGGACCGGCTCCTGGACTGCGTGTGCCCCGACGTCCGTCCCTTTCTGGTGTCGGAGCGGGTCCGGCCAGCGAAATACTACGACAGGTGCCCCTCCAAGCGCTCGCGGTTCCCGGGGATGTCTGTTTTGCTCTTCCTGCACGAGAGCCTCGGAGAGGAGCGGCTGTTCCGGGTCCTTGACTCCCTCCAGCGCTGGCCCTGGCAGTGCTACCCGGCCCCCAACGCGCTGGGGCGACCGTGTCCCTACATCCTCGCCAATCAGGACTTCTACAGTCTGGACAGCCAGATGCCCGTCTGGGGCGTGAGGCAGGTGCACTGTGGGGCCGAGATCCTGAGAGTGACGCTCTACTGCAGTTTTGACAACTACGAGGATGCCATCAGGCTCTATGAGCTGATCCTGCAGAGGGACGCCACCTTGCAGAAGAGCAACTTCTGTTTCTTTGTGCTCTATGCCGCTGAGAGCTTTGCGCTGCAGCTCTCCCTGAAGCAGCTGCCCCCCGGAATGTCAGTGGACCCCAAAGAGTCTTCAGTGCTGCAGTTCAAGGTCCAAGAGATTGGCCAGCTAGTGCCTCTTCTGCCCCATCCGTGCGTCCCCATCAGCCGCACCAGGTGGCAAACCCAGGACTACGATGGCCACCAGATTCTGCTTCAGGTATTCTTGTTTTGCCTCTGATCTTTGTACATGCACATGGAACGGTGTGATTTTATGTCTGAGGTGGGCCTTTGTGATGATTTGAGGCAGTGGTTCTCAACTTTGGTTGCACGTCAGAAACCCTGGGGAGCTTGGCTTGCAAAACATCCCATGCCACAGCTGTGCCCCAGGTCAGGGAGACTGGCATCTCTGGGGACACCTTGGATGACTCGAATGTGTAGCATGTGTCAGGGTTGAACATCAGTGGGCTAATAAAATCCCCTCATCTGACAGATAAGAGAGTTCAAGCTCCATGAGCTTGTAGCTTATACAAGATTGACCTTTAAAACTGTATGCAAATACTTTGCCCACCCTTGGGGTTCAGAAATAGTGTAAACTCCTGGGGCGCCGGAGTGGTTCAATCAGTTAAGCGCCTGACTTCAGCTCAAGCCATGATCTCCCAGTTTGTGAGTTTGAGCCCCGCTTCGGGCTCTGGGCTGACAGCTTGGAGCCTGGGGCCTGCTTCAGATTCTGTGTCTCCCTATCTCTCTGCCCCTTCCCTGTTCACGCTCTTGTCTCTCTCTCTTTCAAAAAATAAATAAAAATTAAAAAAAAATAATAAATCGCATAAACTCCTTCCATCTGACCTAAGGAAGCTGAAGTTGTAATTATGGATGGGGACGTTAAGTTTGCAGTCCTGTTGACTCAATATTTTTCCTGTTGACTTATTTATTTTTTTAATTCAATTTGAGAGAAAGAGCAGGCAAGCAGGTGAGTGGAGGAGGGGCAGAAGGCGCGAGAACCTTAAGCAGGCTCCACGTTTCGCAGGGAGCCTGACGTGGGGTTTGATTCTACAGCTCCGGTGATCATGATCTGGGCTGAAATCAAGAGTCAGATGCTCAACCGACTGAACCATCCAGGTGCCCCTTGAATGGTTCAAACAGAATCAAACAGAATCGCTATCAGATTCTACCCCAAATCAAGCTAGATGGTTCAAACTCCTTTTAAAAGAAAATCTTGAAATGAAAGCCTTCTTCTGTAAGCATCCCCTGTAAAGCAGGCACCATTCTGATGGCGACCATGTGGGTCTCTTGCGGAGTATTCTCTGCCGGGTGAGCCTTGCACCTAGGAGCTGCCTGGCTCAGCCTCAGTTTCTTCGTTAGCACAACGACAGTAATATCAACATCTTCCTAGAGTGTGGGTGGTTATCCACACGAAATGCCTTAACGCTTAATGCCCACGATGCAATTTTAGCTATTATTGTCTGTTATGACCTAGACTATAAATGTATTACATTGATTCCCTCATTGGATTCTTGTAACAACCTAGGAAATCACTATTTTTCCCATTTTGCAGATGACAAAATGGAGAGGGAGAGATTCTCAGTTAATTGCCTATGACACAAGACAACTCATGCAATTGCCCGTTCTTACCCAGGGCTCTGTGGGTGCACATGCTCATGTAAGTGTGCGCAGCAGGACATGATAGTTACAGCAAAATGTTCTGTGACTTCTGTCCTTGAGAAATGGTCAGAAACCCCTTTAAACTAATAACAGGATAGAGACAAAAAGTCTTTACCTTTGATTAATTTTGTTGTCATCAGCTTTGAGCTATTAATAACATATGAATCATATTGATTGGGTGTTAAAAGATTTCTAAATTATTTACCTTCTTGTTCACCTAAAGTGGACAGGTACTCTTTCTGTCATTTGCCTTTTAATTAACCAAGCAATTTCCAAGGCATCTAGTGCCTACGTCAGCCCTGGTTAATCTCCAGAATTTAAAAGCAACTTCACTGTCAAACAAACATTTAATATGTCTGTGCAGCAGGAGGCACATTTTTTAACCGTTCTTATTTTCAAGATTAACCCAAACGACTTGGATCAGATTCTCTTCTCTAAACCAATTACTGCATCCAAGGGAATGGGATCATGTGGGTTAGTATAGTTCTGAGGCAGAGGCTCGACTCTCCATGCCTGGCTTTTCTGTGAAGTCAGACCAGACCCTCCTGGGACACACAGGGGAGGGCAAGGCCCCCCCCCCCAGTGAAGACTGTAGGGACACAAATGCCTTGGTGGCCCCGATGACTGATGTTGACCAAAAGAAAGAAAATAATACCTGTTCAAGGAAGAACCATAACCACTAATTAACCTCTCCACAAATAACCCTTCCTAGGGCCGGAATGGATGTGAGTGTGGGTGTGCTAGACGCAGGGAGGGCGGGAGATGGGCAAAGCTTCCTGAGGAGTGATACCCGGGCCTCCTTAAGCTGGACACCCCCAGAAGAAAGGAGCCAGACAGAGAAGGGAAGAAGGTGTTATAAAGAGGAGAGACCGTGGGTGACAATGTGTGATGTGGCATTTCCTTAGCAGGGCATGTTAAAAAAAAAACAAAAAAAACACAACTGCCTGAGGTTCTATGTGGCTGGGGTGAAGAGACAGGGTCAGGGGAAGAAGACGAGCAGGTGGGTGGGACCACATCATCAGGACTATGGCCAGCCACAGGAGGGTGAGGGCCATGGGAGCAGGGACCTCTTTGTCTTCCCAGTGCCGAGAGCAGTGTCCGGCACATGGTAGGCAAATACATTCTCGTGTGAAGGAACAAGAGTCTCGCTAGGGAGCGTCTATTCTGTCCCTAGTGTAATCAGCAGTCGCCGATGGACCCTGGGAGAGGTACAGACCTGTGCAATTTGTTGTGAGGATCAGAAGAGACAATATAAATGGAGGTGCTCTGGAAAGTCGATGCTGCAGGAGATTGTGCAGAAGCAATACAATTCTTGTCTGTGTGTGTAGGGAAGCCACTAGCTGCCTTCTAGAGACACACAGTGAACAGCTGTTTTCCCACCTGACCTGTCAGTACACACTGTCTGATGCTTCTCAGAGCCTAGAATGCGCATTTTTGAGGAGAGTGATATGAGGGTTCATAGCAGGTGCTCAGTAAATGAATGGATGTGTCGATAAATGATCAACTATGTCCATGTTGATTCACCCACCAAATACTTTATTTTTTTAAAGTTCATTTATTTATTTTGAGAGAGAGAGGGAGACAGAGAGAGGGAGAGAGAGCAGGGTGAGGGGTAGAGAGAGAGGGACACAGAGAATCCCAAGCAAGCTCTGCGTGGTACCATGTGTGGAGCCCAATGAGGGGCTCGAATGCGCGAAACTGTGAGATCATGACCTGAGTCTAAATCAAGAGTTGGATACTTGACCGACTGAGCTACCCAGGTGCCCCTTGGTCACCAAATACTCTTACTGATTGCCTACCCTTGGCCAGACCCTGTTTAGGCCCTGCTCTCCATTTGTCGTAGTTCTTTTATTTATTTATTTATTTAAAATACATTTTTTAATGTTTATTTATTTTTGAGAGAGAAAGACAGAGCCTGAGTGGGAGAGGGGCAGAGAGAGAGGGAGACACAGAATCTGAAGCAGGCTCCAGGCTCTGAGCTGTCAGCACAGAGCCCGAAGTGGGGCTCAAACCTAAGAAATGTGAGATCATGACCTGAGCCAAAGTCAAACACTTAACCGACTGACCCACTCAGGTGCCCCTTACTTTGGATTTAATATACTTTTTTTTTTGAGTTTCCTAAGGTGGAAACAGATTATTGATCTGAGGTCTTTCTTCTTTGCTAATACATGCATTCAGTGCTATATGTGATATATACATAAGTATGCATAATTAAATACATTGTTGGTATTATTTTTATTAAAATTTTTTTTTAAATCTTTATTTTTGACAGAGAGAGAGAGAGAGAGATAGAATGTGAGCAGGGGAGCAACAGAGAGAGAGGGAGACACAGAATCCGAAGCAGGCTCCAGGCTCTGAACTGTCAGCACAAAGCCCGGCGCGGGACTCGAACTCACCAATGGAGAGTTCATGACCAGAGTCAAAGTTGGATACTTAACCAACTGAGCCACCCAGGTGCCCCTGGTATTATATTAAACAAACTTTTTTGTTAGATCAACTATGAACGAGAAAAATTCACCTTCACTTACGCCTTCAATATTCTTCCTTCTGAGTTTCTGATCTTTATTATTTTGCTTCTCTCCAAAGAACTTTCAATGTTTCTTGCCAGGCAGGCCTACTGACATACAAATTCCTTAAATTTCTGTTTGTCTGTGGAAGCCTTTATTTCTGCTTCACCTTTGTAGGAGAATTTCACAGGGTACAGAATTCTAGCTTGGTGACTTTTTTTTTTTTCTCTCCACACTTTAAATATTTCACTCCATTCTCCTCTTGCTAGCATGGTTTTTGAAAAGTGGGATGTGACTCTTTTTTTTTTTCTGACATCTTTTGGGATTCTTTTCTTTATCTTTGATTTGTGTAGTTTGGAAAATGATATGTCTAGGTGTAGCTTTTTGGGGATTTTTTTGTTGGTGTTCTCTGAGCTTCCTGAATTTGTGTTCTTGTGTCTGACGTTAATTTGGGGGAAATTCGCATTCACTGTCATTTCAAATATTTCTTCTGTTCCTTTCTCTGTTTCTTGCCTTCTGGTGTTCCTATTATGCATATATTACACGTTTTGTAGCTGCCTCACAGTCCTTGGATATTCTGTTCTGGTTTTTTGTCTTTGTTCTTTTTGATTTTTAGCTTTGTTTTGTTTTTTAAAGTTTATTTATGTATTTATTTATTTTGAGAAAGAGAGAGAATGTGTACAAGCCAGGGAGAGGCAGAGAGAGAGGGAGAGAGAGAATCCCAAGCAGGCTCCATGCTGTGGGTGAACTCACGAAACCATGAGATCATGATCTGAACCAAAACCAAGAGTCAGATGCTCAACCGACTGAGCCACCCAGGCGTCCCTGATTTTTAGTTTTGAAAGTTTCTTCTGAGGTACACTCAAGCTCAGAGATTCCTTCCTTAGCCGTGTCCAGTCTACTAGTAAGCCCATCAAAGCCATTCTTTATTTCTATTACAGTGTTGGTGGTGTTTTTTTTTAAATTTCCAGTGTTTCTTTCTGATTCTTTCTTAGAATTTCTGTCTCTTTATATTGCTCCACTGTTCTTGAATGCTGTTTACTTTATCCATTAGAGCTTTTAGTACATTAGTCATAGTTATTTCAAATTATTGGCCGATAATTCCAATAGCCCTGGCATACCTGACTTTGATGTTTACTCTGTCTCTTCAAATTGTATCTTTTAGGGGCATCTGCATGGCTCAGTCAATTAAGCATTTGAGTCTTGATTTTGGCTCAGGTCATAAGCTCATGGTTGTGGGCTCGAGCCCCGAGCTGGGCTCTGTGCTGAGTGTGGAGCCTGCTTAAGATTCTCTTTCTCTCTCTCTCTCTCTCTCCCCCACTGCCGCTCCCTCTCCCACTCATGCTTCCTTTCTCTCTTTCTCAAAAAAAGAAAAGAAAAGAAAAAGGTTTCCCCTTCCCCTTCCAGAAGCACAAGATTTTTCTCTGATATTTATTGTGAGAATCTGGCCAAGCTCCTGGAGGTAAATCTCACAAGTTTGTGGCGCCCCGCTGTGACTGGGCCCCCCCCTGGAGTCTTTAAGTCTCAGAATTGTCCACACTAAGTCTCTTGCCATTCCTTAGTCACAGTTCAGGTTTTCCTCATCTGACCTTGCTTCCTGCTGGCATTTCCCTTTATGAGTCTCTGCTCTGAGAAGCCACGATTCCCAGTATTTATCTGTGTGTCTCACCAGTCTTGGTGGCTGCTGTTTGCCCTGCATCCTCACTTCTCATACAGACGCTGGAAGAATTTTTGCTCTAAGGCCACCAGCATCACAAACGTTGACCACTCCTGCCTCGAAAGTCTCCCCCCTGTTGGCTTCCATAACCCAGCTCTTTAACTAAGTGGTGTATCTTCTCTTTCCATCTTTTTTTCAAGGACTCACCTCTTTCTTCCTGTCCCTAAATCAGGTTCTCTCAGCCTTGGCGGTATTGACATTTTGGACTAGATGATTCTTTGTCGTGGAGGACTGTCCCATGATTTGCTGATGTGAACAGCATCGTTGGCTCTGTCACTAGAGCTAGTACTACCAACCCCCACACCCCAGTAGTGACAGCCAAAATGTCTCCAGAATTTGTCAAATGCCTCTGGGGGGTGAAGTTTCCCCCACTGAGAACCACTGTCCTTGGCCAAAGGTTTCCCTAAGGTTAAGACATAAAGACCATCCTGTGGATTTAGTATCATCCTTGTTGACCTTACTGCTGTGTTAGAATCTCTGACTCTTGAGTTTTAGCTTATTTCAGGCTCCCCAGAAGACCATTGGACTATCATGTCTTATTCTCATCTCACATTCAATCCAAGTGAAAGCTAAGTCACCATCGACAGCCTCCTCCAACTTCTCCAGCTGTGGTCACTCAATCCCCATTTGCTCTGGTTTCAAAACATTGTCATTTTCAAAGCCTCTTTTCCCAGAAGCCCCACATTCAGTCACTGAATGTAGGTGATTAGAGAACTATTGTAGTTTTCTATTGGGGTCATTCCTTTTCCCCCTTTGTTCTCTAAGCCCACATAGCTTTAAATGTGCATTATCATTATTATGACATTCTAACTCTTCACTCTGGCTCCAGGCATCCTATTTTATCCAGCACATCACAGTTGAATACATTTTTAAGCAACTGCTAAATTTATGGCTAGCCCAACTTTCTTTCCAGAACTCTAGGCTCACTCCTGTACCCATCTACTTTTTTTATTGTCATCAAATACACAACACAAAATTTATTCACTTGAACCCTTTTTAAGTGTTGGGTTCAGTGCCATTAAGTGCATTTACAATGTTATACTACCATCACCATGGTCTGTTTCCAGAACTTTTTCATCACCCCATATAGAAACTCTGTCCTTATGAAACCATAACCCACTCTTTTGTCGCCCCCCCCCCCGTCCCTGGTAACCTCTATGCTTCTGTCTGTCCCTGTAAACTTGTCTATTCTAAGCACCTCACATATATGGAATCATATGATACTTGTCCTTCTGTATGGCTTAGTTCAGTCAGTATAATGTTTTCAAGGTTTATCCGTGTAGCAGGTGTCAGAATTTCATTCCTTTTTAAGTTGAAAATGTTCCATTTTATAGATATCTAGCATCTATGCATTGCCGATGCTGTTCCTTGTCCAGAGATGGCTTTCTCTTCCTCTTCACTATCCACCCTTCAAGACTCTGCTCAAATAGCAATTTGCCTATAAAACCTGCCATGAAGCTCAGGTGAACATTAACTCCCATTTGGTGTACCTTTTACATGGAAATCTTTGTAACACACAACTGATTACATCTTTTCTTATACTTGTGCTATATAATTTGGGAGTTTATGACTCTCTACTTCCTTTCAGTATTTTTGTCGTAAATGTCTATCTTCAGTAGACTAGCGGGTAGACAGCTGTTCCTGAAACACCAGTTGATTGACTGCTTGTTTTCAGGTAATAAGTCTGTCTCTTCGGCAAAGGTGTGTATTCCAGAAGCTACTTTGGTGCAAGCAAGCATGTGGTTCTTTTCATTTGATCGACAGACATTTAGCTAAGTCCGTCGTTATGTTCTTTATTAGTCATTCAAAACATAAAAGAACATAGTCTGTCATGAAGAAAGTAATTCATTTTCTTCAGCATTTCTTGAGGGTCCTTTCTCATTTCCGAATCTCTCCACTGTATGCACTTGGACTCTATCCCTCCCTCTTTGTTACTCTCTTCGTTTCTTATCCATTCTCCATCCCTACCCCGAATGTACCCCACACAGCCACACACACACACACACACACACACACACACAGACTCCCATCCCTACCCTCTTGCTCACTCAATACTTGGGTTTTTGTTGCCCTAAAAGAACACTTAGAGGAATTGCTCAAAAGGTTTTCAGTCTTATAGAAAAATAGGTTAACAACAGTGGTTTTGATTAATCAGTTAAAGTAAGTACCTTTCTTTTTTTTTTTTTCTAAAATTCATTTATTTATTTTTGGGGGGGGGATGTGTTTGGGGGAGGGGCAGAGAGAGAGGGAGACAGAGGATCTAGAGCAGGCTCTATACTGAGAGCAGAGAGCCTGACATACGGGGCTTGAACTCACAAACTGTGAGATCATGACCTGAGCTGAAGTCAGGTGCTTCACCAACTGAGCCACCCAGGTGCCCCCAAGCCCCACTTTTTTCTTTTTTGGTAAGTACCTTTACTTTAAAGAACAATTAATTGGAAGACAGTGGTTTCAACTCTTAAGTAAGCAAGTTTGGCATTGTTTGGGGGGCTCTTATTATCTGCATCATTTGTTTCCATTTATTTTTTTTTCTCAGTATAGGAGAAATTCTCTTATCTCTTGCAATCACTTTTAGTAAGAGACAATCTTATTTTCTTTTCATGGTGTGAATCTGTTCTTTTACAGCTTAATCATTTTTTAATGATGTATATTCTCTCGTTTCTCAAGTATTTAGAATCAAATGAGTGACATGATTTTCCTATTCATCAAGATAACTGCCTGTGTTCCTTGAAACTTGAAAAAGCTAGTTCTCAATTTGTAACATTTTACAAATATTTCTTGGAAAGATGAACTCTAAATGATCAGCATTCTTACAAATGTATTTCAATTTGTTTTTTGTCAAGAGGAGGCTTCTTCTCCCCCAAGGGATTTTTCTCAATCACTCAGCATTATGTTTCTCCTGGAGATTCCTCACCGTAACTGCACACATCTGCATTTCTACATTAATAATGTTGCACTCACTTGCGGTCTGTGGTCTAAGGATCTTAGATCTCTCTTTAAGAAAGAAAAGTTGACAGTTCCTTCTCTTAAAATGTTTGCAGAAATGACCAACCAATGATGAAAGTAATTTTGAATTTTCTTTTTTTAAAATGTTTTTCATGTTTATTTATTTTTGAGAGAGAGAGAGAGAGAGAGAGAGAGAGAGAGAGAGAGAGTGCAACAAGCAGGGAAGGGGCAGAAAGAGAGGGAGACACAGAATCTGAAGCAGGCTCCAAGCTCTGAGCTGTCAGCACAGAGCCTGATGCGGGGCTCCAACCTACAAACTGTGAGATCATGACCTGAGCCAAAGTCGGATGCTCAACCAACTGACCCACCCAAGCGCCCCTGAATTTTCTTTAAAAGACTTTAGATCTACCTAATATCAAATAATTAGAGGCCCAATACATGGATTTTACATCTTCATACCTTTATACATGTAAAAATGTACATTTTGTTAGGTGCTAAGTTTTCCTTATGTATCAAAAAGACATCTAGTGATTACTTACCGTGTGCTGGACACTATGCGGGATACTAGAGATACAATAATGAAGGTGAATATAACCTTTATTCAAGATGGCAAGTTTAGAGGAAGATACACAGAAGTAAGTGGATATGTGCCTAACAGTGTGATAACTACTATGATATGGAAGTACCGGCTGCTAGGAGATCTACTAATAATACTAATTACTGTGATAATAACCAGCTCATATTTAGCAGTGCTATGTCCCAGCCACTGTTATCATTTAATCCTTTCAACAACTCTATGATGCTGGTACTTATTATTATCTCCTTTTATAGATGAAGAAACTGAGGCATAGGAAGATTAGGTAACTTCTCTAAAGTCCAACGACTAATAAGTAGCAGAGCCAATATTTAGGGGACCTAACCCAGATTCAGTGATATCAAGAAAGCTTCCTAGAGGAAATGATGTGGAACTGGGGTTGATCATGGGTTTTTAGGGAAAAGGGTTAGAAGAGAAATATCCCAGACCGAGGAAATGATATACACGAACACTGGCACTGGGAAAGAGCAAGTACTGTCCAAAGACATTGGATTTTGGCAAGAGGAGGCTGAAAGGGAGGAAGTGGTGAATGACCAGGCTGCAGGAAGAAGGGGCAATCTGTGGAGGGTGTGACAGGTCATATTAAAGGACGTAGGTTTTTATCTTAAGACGAGTAGGGAGCCATCTGAAGCAGAAGGGGGACATGATGAAAACTGTGTTTGAAGCTCCTTTTGTAGAGGAGGGAATTGGAGGGAGGTAAGAGCCTCCATGCGGGCGTCATCATACGGCTGTTGCAGTAATTCAGACGAGAGATGGCAAGAGCCTGCCCTAGGGTTAATGGCACTGGACACAGAGAGACAGGAAGACCTGAGAGATCTTTGGGAGGGAGAGTCCATGGGAATGGATGACGCAGGGGATGAAGAAAGGGAAATGATGCTCTCGCTTGGCTAACATGGGGCTAATGTGTTTGAAGAAAGGGAAAAGACTAAACAGAATGGAATTAGCATTGAGTAGGGAAATGAGTTCAATTTTGAACATGTTGAGTTTGAAGAGCTGGTGGCTGGAAGACAGTTGGATAGACAAATGTGAGGCTTATAAGACAGATCTGAGCTGCAGTTATGCTTTGGGGAGCCTTCATCATTTACATAGTAATTGAAGCTTGAAAAAAAAAAGACTTCAAATGTAAAGGAGAAAGGTCAGCCTTGCAAAATGCAACCAGAGTTCAAGGAACAATGAGCGACAAGGAAGCTGATTGTGGCTGATCTTGACAAGAGCAATTTCAGTGGATTGGTAGAAGCGAGAGTCAATACCATGGGTAGAGGAAATAAGGGGAGTTAGTAGGATAAATGAATGTGGACAAATTTTATAGAGAGGCTTGACCGTGAAGGAGAGGAGAGAGAGCTGGAGGGGAAGAGGGTGAAGGAATGTATTTATTCAAGACAGACTTGAGCAGGTTTTATCGTTGTTTAAAGGAGCAGGCAGAGCTTGGGGAAGAGAGAAAGATGGGAGAAACAAGATAACAAAGTGGGAGAAAATGAATCATTGATAAGTTGGGAGTGGCCAGGAAGGCAGGACGCACTGGAATTCACAGAGCAGAGACTGGTCCCTTTCCTTATGGGGAGGATGATGACATTGCAGGTACGTCTGATGGCAGGCAGCCGACAGTTGCTAGCTGCCGATGGCTTATGTTTTCTCCCTAATCTAGATGGTGAGACCTTCTGCAGGGGGAGGAGGTGTGGTTGTCCGCTGAAGGTCTGAGAACAGTTCAGAAGGTCTGAAGCAGCTGACAGTTGGCTAAGGAAACAGGACCTGCCGGGAGCCTGGGCCAAGTTGGACACCGCACCTTCATGGTGATGCGAAGTTCAAGGCACAAGTTCAGAGACTATGGGCATGCAGATGGACCAGGGAGTTGCCAGGTCTTGAGGGAGGCTTTGACAGAAAGAAAGGGAGTGGTGGAGAAGAGCTGGAGGTATTGGTGAGGACATCGTTGAAGTGATGAGGGCCTTTGGACTCCAGTTGACATTGAATGAGGTGTCAATGTGGAAGAGCTGATGTAACAGGAGAACTGAGTGTTGGAGCAGGAAAGAGTGCTCAGGGTCCCTGGGAGGTGGAGGGATGAGCAGAGCTGAGAGGAGGCGTGACTACAGACCCTGCCCTGAGAGGTAGTTCCTGGTTGCTCAGTGATGTCTTGGTGGTGGCTTTGGGACCAGTTTTGTTCTGAACTGAGATTGACTTCCGGGGGTGAGGGGGAATTTAGGCTTCTCTTTCTATTCAAGATTGGTAGAAAATTAAATAGGCCTCCCAGAGCCAAACCGGTGGATTTCCTCCCCCAGACTGCATAGTCCAATCACAACCCTGAATGATTTCTGAATATGGAGCTTACCATGCCATTTTCCATTTCCAGAAGAAAAAGACTTCACTGGATCAAGTAAAAAGGTAGATTATAATGTCAAATGATCCTCCGGGAGGCAAGGCTGAGGGCTCAGCCCTCTGACGGACTTGGGGAGTTTGTTCTCCCCGGGGAAAGGAGACCCCAGCTTACATCTGGGAGATAGTCTATTTCCCTCTGATTTTGAAAGAATGAAGGAGTAGTGTTCTTTGGAGAGGGAGAATTGGGGTCACTTGAGGTTGGAGTTGGGGAGAAGCCTTTACTTTCAATTTTATACACTTGTACAATTAAATTGGCTTTACAGTGAGCCATCACTACTTTTTACCCTATTTTTATTATTAGAAATTACTAGATGAATACATTTCAGAAACTAATACCGGGTGAAAGGAAAAATGGAAAAGAACAGAAAGCCAGGGAAGGGCAGGGGAGACAGGAGGAATTTGAGAGATGGCAAAACCAAATCAGGCAACGGAATGACCAGAGATGTGGATTGGGAGGTCAGCCTTACACACTGGGACTCACGGTGACCACGTGATAGAGGGCTGTGGGAGCCCCACGGTTTCTGGGTCTGTGGCCATACTTCCTAACCTTTGCTTCGCATTAGAATCTCCCGGGGACATTTAAAAATTCCTCAGGCCCAGGTGGCGGCCAGCCCAACGAAATTAAAACATCTGAGGGTGGGAGGCAGGTGTCAGTGTTTTAAAGCTCCCCAGGGGGCCCCAATGTGCAGCCAAGTTTGGGGACAGACATGTCTCCTCTGGGTTTGAACACAAGACACATCCGGGGATGCAGCGACCGTCCATTTGCCGGTGTCCCCGCTAGAGGGGGCTGGGATGCTGATGGAGGCTCCCCCCTCTCTCCCCCCCCCCCCCCCGTGGTGGGCTGGGGGAGGGGAGGGGGCGTGGCTCAGGGGAAGCGCACCTGTGGGAGAGATTTCAGGTTAACTGCGCTGGCTTGGTCCAGAGGCCGAATTCGGAGGTGGCAGAATAGGAATTTTCAAACTGTGTTCTGGGGAGCCTTAGGGACCTGGTGAGTGGGGTCAGCATCCCAGCTAGACGGGGTGGAGGTGGAGAAGCAAAAGGAGGCCCAGTAGGCTTCAACCAGGGCTGCGCTGAGTCCGCCTCATATCTGAGGATTCCAGAAAAGATGCTGCTTGAAAAAAGTGTTGGGAGGGGGTGCGAATTGAGGAGGGAGATATCATTGATTTTTTTCTATAGCAGTGATCAGCCAACCACGGCCCCCGGGAGGCTAAGAATAGTTTTTCCATTTTTAAATGGTTGGGGGAAAAAATGTCATGACACATGAAAATTTTGCAAGATTGAAACCCAGCCACACCCATTTGTCTCACTGTCTGTGGCTGCTTTGCAGCAGAGTGTAGTAATTGCAATAAAGCCCTTAGGTCCCTGGGGCCTCAATACATTATATGGCTCTTTACAGAGAATATTTGCCAACTTCTATGCCAAAGGAATGAACGGAAACAAATTTTTTGCTTTTTTGCAGTTTGGTAACGGTCACTTTACCATTTCTATCAGAGGGAAAATTGGGGGCTGGGCATAAATGTGTATCGCATTCGTAAGCAAATACCAGATGCACGTGTGGGGTAATCCAGTCGTTTCTAGACCTGCTTTCTTACTGTCCTGATTTCTTCCTTCTTGTCTGGTGAGATAAATATGTACCATTCCTTTTTATTTTCTTTTAATCAACCTTAAAATATTTTTTTAGAGCAGTGTTATATCCACAGCAAACGGGAGCAGGAAGTTTGGAGAATCCCATAGGCTCCCCTACCCCTCAGAGGTACTGCCTCCTCTCTGTCAGCATCCCACCATCCCACAAGCAGTGAGCTGGCATAGACACATCATTATCGCCCAAAGTCCACAGTTTATGTTAGGTTTCACTCTTGGTGTTGCAGGTCGAACTGTAATGACATGTGTCCATCCGCCCCCCCCCCCCACTGTAGTATCATACGAAGTATTTTCACTGCCCTAAAAATCCTCTGTGCTCTGCCTGTTCATTTCTCCCTCTCCTCTAACCTTTCTTTTTTTCTAATGTTTATTTTTTAGAGAGAGAGAGAGAGCTAGTGGGGGAAAGGCAGAGAGAAAGGGAGACTTCTGAAGCAGACTCCAGGCTCTGAACCTGACGCGGGGCATGAACTCACAAACTGCAAGATCATGACCTGAGCCGAAGTCAGATGCTTAACCAACTGAACCATCCAAGTGCCCCAACCTTTCTTCTTCTTCTTTTTTTTAATGTTTATTCGTTTTTTGAGAGACAGAGTGTGAGCAGGGGAGGGGCCGAGAGGGAGGGAGACACAGAATCTGAAGCAGGCGCCAGGCTCTGAGCTGTCAGCACAGAGCCCGACACGGGGCTCGAACCCACCAACTGTGAGATCCTGACCTGAGCCGAAGTCTGCCACTTAACCGACTGAGCCACCCAGGTGCCCCCCCATTTTTTTTTTCTTTTTATGCTCTCCATAGCTTTGCCTTTTCCAGAATCTCATATAGTTGCAATCATACAGTATGTAGACTTTTCAGATGCGCTTCTTTCACTTAGTAAATGTATTCTTTTGTGCCATTCTTTTCGATATTTGATTAAGGGTAGGGCCAGACCGGGGTGGGCCCTGGATACCAATTTCTAAGGGCTACTGACAAGATAGAGAACATTATCTTTTCCAGAATGTTGTGTAAGGAGTAGGAGATGAGGCTCCCAAGAGTCCAAGGATGCAAGATGGGCCAGTGGACTCCATTCTGCAGAGGGAGACAACAGAAACTCTAGAGTGGGAGTTCTGTTAATTAGGGCCTGTAAGTTTGCAACCAGAATGGAACTACTAGGGATTAAGATAACACAGCTCCCTCCTTTCTTCGTTTGCCACGTGACACTAGGCCCGTGCTATAAATAAATGGTGCCCCCCAATTTAAAGAATATTGGCTTAAAAGAGGTTGAATTGTTAGTCTGCTGGAGTGCCCACATGTCTTACAATAGTTCAAGATATATATCATCGGCATGATCTAAAAGGACTACCAACTTTAGGGGCGCCTGGGTGGCTCAGTCGGTTAAACGCCCAACTTCGGCTCAGGTCATGATCTCATGGTTCGAGCCTCCCGTTGAGTTCTGTGCTGACAGCTCAGAGCCTGGAGCCTGCTTCCGATTCTGTGTCTCTCTCTCTCTCTCTGCCCCTCCCACACTCATGCTCTGTCTCTCTCTCCCAAAAATAAATAAATATTTAAAAAAATGAAAAAACATAAAAGAACTACCAACTTTGAAGGATTGAATTCTTATTCCAGTCTTTATCTTGACTCTAATCACATGTTTGGGTGGCTTTTTATTTTGATTTCTATTTTTATTGCATAGCTGGTAGTGCATTGTTTGCAACATCCAGTGAGGCCACCAAATAACATCTATGAACATCTTTGTATCGTTTGAACAACATGATCTGCGAGAACTGTGTTGTTGTCAAGCCATCATTTGATTCTCAGATTCTTACCCTTGTCACATGTTAATTTAGGGAGTCTGAAAGAGAGAGAGATGTGTGGAGCTGAATACTGATATATCTCATAACTGGGGTGGACTTATTACTTCAAGTCAACTGGCTTTATCGCAAGTCTGCTGTGAGCACAGCATGGCGGAAGATGAACAGGACACGGTCTGCTCTTGGCACGTAGTTAATGGAAAACATCCGTTGAACTTGTTTCTTTTTCCCTTGTCCCTTAGGTCCAACCGACTCCAGGACTCAGTGTTAGGAATGGCGAACCGTCCTTTCTGAATGGCACTGTGGGAGCCAACACCCTTCCCCAGGGCTCCAGGCCGATCCCTGTCTCCACAAGGAAGGCACTAGAGCCTAGGTGCCAAAGAAGCCGGGCCAGGAGGTCCAAGGTGGGCTCTCCGGAGTGCCCAGCACCTGGTGAATGCCCAGCGTCAGACAGCTTTAGTGGAACTTTGTGGAAAAGCCCTGGTTGCTCTTCCCAGGACAGCAGCTCAGCCATGGGTGCCCGGATGCATCTACCTTCTCCCCACCACCAGCCTGGGGCCAGAGCAAAGGTCCTCAGCCCCGAAAACAGCTTTGAGAAGCTGGAGGCAGAAACGAATGTTGACACAGGGCGCACCACGGTCAGTTGTGAACCCAGGCAATCTTTTCCGAGCAGATTTCCTAGGGACCTCCGGGCCAGCCGGCCGCCAGCCTGCTTGCCAGACTCCTCCTTAGGGGCAACCCGGGCCTCCAAGAACAATAAACTCTCTAAGGAAAGGATCCATTGTTTGTCACTTGCTGGCCAAAGGGATCTTGGTGCAAGGAAGACAATGTCAAAATATCTCCACCTCCCAGTCCAGGGTGAAGAAAAAGAAGAAGAATTCTTTATATAGCACAAAACAAACATGGTTTCCTAAAACACAAGATCAGATACAGTGTTCTAGGAATGGAGCCCTCGGACCTCGAATCAGGCTTGTTTCTTGTTCGTGGGAGGGGACCTGAGTGCTAGCCATGCGCAGATCTGTTTTGAGCTTATTTCAAATGTTCGCAGTCTAACGGTGCTGTGAATGGTTATTTGCTATCCTGGTCACGAGGGAACACAGCCAATGCGTAGGGGAAAAGCCCTTGGAGACACACTAACCCGGCTGGGTGCGTGGAGTTCAGCACCTATCAGGAACAATAGCATTGTATGCAAATGAGTCAGATGTGTTCCGCAATGCTGATGAGTGTATGCAATTTGGTTTTAATTCTTACTTGGATTGCATAGCTCATCCCCATGGACAACAGGGAATATTTACTCTTTAGTGTTTTTTAATTTTTATGTGACCTCCTTTGGTAACTACGCTCTGTATGCCACACAGCCTCTAGTGATTTTGCCTTTCAAGTTGTTTGCATCTAGAATGAGTTAACATGCAAGTGTTTTGACAATTACAATTTATTTTTTTCCTGTTTAATGAGCAGAAACACTGGAAGCCAAGAAATCGGGTGAAAAATGACAGCTAGGCTCTGGGACTTCCCCGCTCCTCCATTTCTCATTTGTTTCTGCCCTACTCCAAAGGGGCCAGTGGCTCATGTTTCTAACCAGAGAGGAACATGACATGATTGGACGCTTCCAGATCTTGACTCAACATGGCAGGAAGATTGGATTTGGGTGGGTCGTTGGAGCAGAACTTACATTCTTCTGGCCATGTTCTAATTCCTAAATTTCTTTGCAATACTCATTCATTCATTTATACATTCAGTCATCAGCAAGTATTTATTGAGCACCTACGTTTGCATAAGACATTGACATATGGTCCTCATACATTCTGTCGCCATCCAACCCCAAAAGTATTTATGGTCTCACCAGCATAGATTCCTTCTATCAACACTTGAGAATATGTTGAAGTCTTAATTCTTCTGGAACCCTTTCCCACAACTGATTTTCACACTTGCCGCACAAGGCTGTCATAACCATTCGCCACCTGCAGGTGGAGACTGCGCATATTATAAATTGTAATTATAACCAAATGGACACATTCTCAGTTGCTCATAGACTGTATTTTTTTGTTGTTGTCGGGACTACACACGCGTTTTTAAAACACCTGAGGTCTGTGTGTTGTGGTTAATTTATAACGTTATTTGACTCCATGAACTTTATTCTCCAGAACAGATGTTAAACAACACTATGAATGCTGATTTGGCTGGATCTTTGTGGCAACGCGGACACTTAGTGTACTCACCTGGAGAGAAGAATGAGCGGATGAGCTCAGGTTCAAGTACAAGTCTCAGGGAAGGGACACCTGGCTGACACCTGGGTGCTTTGCTGACCTTGAAGAATAGAAATGAAGAGTTGCAAATAGACAAAGATAAGACTTCTGGGTTGATTTTATATTTCTAAGCACGTGACATCAACATATTCTCATTCTCATTTTCCTTCTCTACCCCAGACTAAAGTTAGATTTTAGGATATGGAATGAAGAACTTAATTTTGGTACGATTTTCTATAATAAGAGTTTAAAATAATGAAAGTCGTATTTAAATTGAGCTCTTGAGCTGCCTTAAAAAGCACAGCAGGCGGGCAGTTCTGAAATTTCTTTCCTGCTTCTTTTGAGGTTACCTGAATTCTTTAACATAATACCTGGGCAAGAATATAAGTACATGGAAATTATGAAGAATACTGATAAACGTGAAGGAATACTTTACAAAATTGATTTGTAAAATAACACACTCTTACAATGACACTGACTAGATCCTTCTCAACACAGGAATCCAATTTACAACATGATGGGAGGGAAATTCCAGGGGGCCAGGGTGCCAAAGACCCTGCTTTGGGCCCCAGCTTTTAAATGTACTATTTACGGGACCTTGAACCATCAGCCCCTTTGACCCTCCGTTGCTTTACCTACTGTAACAAAAGGTTGTTAAGAGGATCAGGATTATGCACGTGAAAGTATTTGGATATCGTTAAGCACAATAAATACGTAAGATAGTATTTTATTACAAATAGTCCTTCAGACTCTTGTTTTTTTTAAATGTCATGGCAACAAAAGATTTTTTTGAAACAACTTTTAGTAAAATCAATGATTCAATAAAAAAAAAAATCAAACCCAGGGGCGCCTGGGTGGCTCAGTTGGTTAAGCGTCCAACTCTTGATTTTGGCTCAAGTCATGATGTCACGGTTCCTGGGTTCGAGCCCCAAATCCGCTGACAGCGTGGAGCCTGCTTGGGATTTTCTCTCTCTCCCTCTTTCTCTCTCTCTCTCTCCATATCTCTCTGCCCTTCCCCTGCTTGGAGTGCCCAGTCTCTCTCTCTCCAAAATAAATAAACACTAAAACAAAACAAAACAAAACAAAAACACAGCTCTATAAGATTTTTGCTCTGTGTGCCATTCGTTTACATTCATGTATCCAGGAGGGAAATTATGGATGGAAAGAATCAAACATATCTTTTGTAAAAATTTTTATTATTTAAAAAAAATGTGTATGTTTTTATTTATTATTGAGACAGAGAGGAACAGACCCTGAGTAGGGGAGGGGCACAGAGAGAGGGAGACACAGAATCTGAAGCAGGCTTCAGGCTCTGAGCTGTCAGCACAGAGCCTGACGCGAGGCTTGAACCCACGAACCGTGAGATCATGACCTGAGCCGAAGTCGGCCGCTTAACCAACTGAGCCACCCAGGCACCGCAAGAATCAAACATATCTTAACATTCAAAATTGTATGAGATTTTATATAACAGGAATAAACTATCAAGTAGTTTAATCCAACTTATCACATTAACCAGACTCTTTACTTGCTTATGCTATATTTTTTTAAATGTATCACTTTTATCTTAATTCATTTATTTTTATTTATTTTTTTAGTGTTTATTTTTGAGAGAGAGAGTGGGGGAGGGGCAGAGAGAGAGAGGGGAGAGAGAGAATCTGAAGGGGGCTCCGCGCTGAGAGTGGAGAGCCCAACACGGGGCTCAAACTCAGGAGCCAGGAGATCATGACCTGAAGTTGGACGCTTAACTGACTGTGCCACCCAGGTGCCCCCTTTCACTTTTTAAATCTGAGGGACTCCTGAGAATCAGCTTACTTTTTTTTCTTTATAGGTACATTAAAAATCAGTCACATTGCACTTGTTTAGCTATTTTCAACCTGATTAATAGTATATCGTACGTTTTTGCAACTGTTATTGGGACATTGCTAAACATTACTAGAAATGGTAGCCTTCGGAAGCTTTCGAATGTGTTTGTCCATTAAGGGAAGTAGAGTGGGGGGTAGAGAGGGGGAAGGGCGGGACACCCCTCGATTTCCAAAAGGAGGTGAGGCAGGACCCCCAGCTGCTTACCAATCCACCCTCAGCTCTGATGGGATTTGTAGTGGCGGCCCCAACACTGCTTACCCTTTTCCAGAGAAAGTCAGGGAAAGGGGAAGGGAAGCCAAAGAGAAAAGAATGGAGCCCATTTCCTCTTGATTAGAAACTCTTAAATTTCATCTCCATGTTATAAAACCTATTCAGAAAGTCCTGAGATAACTTAATACCGTCTGCCTTTCTTGAATCTTCTCTAAGCCCTTATGCTTGGTCTTCTTTCTCCCTTTTCCTTTCCTTTCCTTGTTGTCTCTTCCCTCCTTCTGGTCCTCCCCCCTTCCCCCCCCCATCCCGTGCCCCCATGCATGGATTTAATACTCTCTTCATTCTTTGCTCTGTTTTAAAATACTCTGCCTTGGGTGAGGGGGGTGCCTGGGTGACTCAGTCAGTTAAGCGTTCGACTTCGGCTCAGGTCATGATCTCACGGTTCATGGGTTCGAGCCCCGCGTCGGTTTTGGTGCCCCTTGTGGAGCTCTGTGCTGACAGCTAGGAGTCTGCTTGGGATTCTTTCTCTCCCTCTCTCTCTCTGCCCCTTTCCCGCTCACTGTCTCTCTTTCTCAGTATAAATAAACATTCATGGGAAAGAAGAGGCCGCTCTTGCTCCCGGGAAATGCTCCCCACTTTCCAGCTCGTGCTCAGGCCCCTGCCCTGGGACCGCTCGGCCCACGCCACTGAGGAGAATGGTGGTCTCTCCTCCTCTCACACCCACTGGACCTTTCTTGGAGGTCTGAGATGTTTCTGGAGCATTTCTTACAATTAACAGTATATGGTAGCCAACGAGCAGGTGCCGATGGCCCCAGAGAGCACATCATTAGGATTTATGTTATCAAGAACTCAGTCCTTGTAAACTTTTATTTTCAAATATATCATTTCAAAGTCGAGTTATTCCAGAGAATCCGTCTGGGCTCCTGGAGACACGACAAGGTCTCTGCGGAGCATGAGAAGAAATGTGTTGTTTTTACAAGTCCCATGTCTGCCAGAGATGTTTCTTTCAAGGACAAAAATTCTCAAGAGGGCCAATGACATTGAATCTGATGACGAGGGCTGACCTGTGCAGCCCGTCCTACATGCGAGGTGCCCTCCTAAGTACTTCAGTGCAATCTTGGAGGTAATTATCCCCATTTTACAGATGAGTAAACCCAGGCACAGGGAGGCCAAGAGCCTCATCCAGAATTGCACAATGAGTTAGTGGCATGGCTGGGATTAGCTGTCTGGCTGGTGTCTGTGCCCAGAGTCCAGCATCCTGCCCCTCACGGGGGGGGGTGCGGAAGGGCAGACCTCAGCTCCTGCACGGCGCCCACTCTCTCTCCACACCATGTGCCTGGACAATGGCATGCCGCCTCGGTTTCCTTTCTGCTCCTCAGGAACACCCTACTTGTGCTGTCTGCCCCAGACCCATCCTGGGGGGGGGAGGGGCTCCTTCTCATCATTTAGGGTTCAGGTTAAGATAGCAAGTTCAACCAGATAGCACCCTGTTGAAGCAATTCTGGGACCCAGCCGCTAGGCCAGTGCCCGGACCGGAGCAGACGCCTTTACGACTATTTAGTTCAATGAGTGCATGGCGAGGGGGAGGGACACAGACGAGGCCTTCATTCTCTAGAGGCCAGCGGTAAGAGATTGTTCTAGTCAGCTAGAACTCCTATAACAAAATACCACACACTGGGTGGCTTCAGCCACGGACATTTATATCTCACTGCTCTGGAGGCTGGGAAGGCCAAGACCAAGATGCTAACACAGTTGCATTGTGAGAGGTCTCCTGCGGGGGGGGGGGGGGGAGAGCTCCTGTGTCTCTTAAATTTTTTTTAATGTTTTTATTTATTGTTGAGAGAGAGAGAGAGAGAGAGAGAGAGACTCCGAAGCAGACTCCAGGCTCTGAGCTGTCAGCACAGAGCCCAATGTGGGGCTTGAACTCAGGGACCGTGAGATCAAGAATGACCTAACCCTAAGTCAGACACCCAACCGGCTCAGCCACCCGGGTGCCCCAGTTATGATCCCTTTTATCTCTTCTTACAGGATAGCGTTTGCATCTCGGAATTGTCTCTTGCTTTGCACAGGGGTGTGACTCACAGAACCAGAACGCGGTTGAATTTCAGCAGGACATTTTAATGAGGTGTGTGAAGATTCACCAGGTTTCCACCCTATCACGAGTCTGTCACTAGAGGGCGCTCTTGTAACAATCTAATCTCTGTGGGGGCCCCTCCAACCTCTTTTTTTCCCCCCTCTGCTTCACCCCAAGAGAGGACAAATAGATATTTTTAAATTAACTTATGTTCAGGAAATTTCCCCATAGGAGTCTCAGGAGGAGGCAAACTCACCAGAAGCACGACCCAGGTTTCCTGGGTTATTTGTTTGCTTTCGTTAATTTGTCGGCTTTTGTTGAAGGAAATAAACTTGAACTGCATAGTTGCACCTCAGAGCATAACAAGGTGGCCACATGCGGCCAGGAGCCCTATCACAGCAGGACCAATACCACAAAGCTAGCACGTGGTGGCAAACATCCCCAACACCCAGTCGAAGCATTTCCATACGTAGAGCGCTTGCCCGTGCATTGTAAAAAACGGGGACCCTTCACACCAGGCAGAGGGAGGGCACATGCCACATAGATCTGGCCTGGGGAGAAGTGATTGGCTGAGCCCTTACCCCAGACTGGTTCTGGGGCCTGATTTTGGTTGTGCTTCTGTCTGTTCATCTTCCTATTGTTCTTATGCTTTTTCTGAGCCCAGTTCTCCAGCCTTCTGACAAATTAATTCTCGGCTTCAATCAGCCAGAATCGGTTCTGTTTATGCTCCAAATAGCTGAGATTGATAACAGAGTGAAACGCTAATAGGGGTTAAGGCCGAGTACAAAATTGGGGCACTGTATTAGGGAATTGAATTTTCAAAAGGATGAACAAAGATGTTTGAAACTATTCATTGGGGGGTTCGGTGTCTCTTTGAAGTTTTCTTAGCTTTGATTCTTTTGACTCTTTTTCTCTTCGGTTGCTTCTTTCTTCTCCCTTGTGGCCGTGGCAGTGAGAAGACCAGCCCCCGCCCCTTTCCCACGCTAGGAGGGAAGCACGATGGGATCCACAGAAGGGGGGCAGGGCCCCTTTTGAGACGTACCTCTGCCTCTAGACTTGTCCAGGCTAGACAAAAAGAATCCTATGGGCTACATGTGGTCTGACATAGGGCACCAGGATGGGGCCTTGAATTAGAACCCTTTCATTCACAAGCAAGAGAGACTGAGAACTAATTTAAACAAAAAGGGGTGGGGGGAGGAAGGCTGTCGGGTCATGCAACTAAAAGACGCTGTCAGGGAACCACAGCCTCAGGGTCCCATCCCCTCACCTAGCTCCCTGGAGAAGAGAAGGTCTTTCCTCAGCGCTCCAGAAGAAAATTCCCGGAAGGGCCTCTGATTGGCCTGACCTGAGTCACGTGCTCATCCCTGAGCCAATCACAGTAGGCGGATGATGGCGTTCACTGATTGGTGAGGCCACGGTTCTGAGTCCATTTGTGTGAATGAGATTTGGGAGGGACAACAGGAAGGGGAGGTCGCCCCACCTGAACAACATGGAAAGGGTCCCACAGGAGAGACTTGCTACTAGAGGAAGTGAGAAGACATGTCAGCCGGCAACGGAAACAGGTGTCCACTCCTGGCCCGAACCACAGCTGCTAGTAAAGGAAGAGCGCCCTCCACGTGGTCCCCATCAGGAGGACCCTGGACTCGGCTCCGGGTCACCTCTTTCTTACAAAGAAAACGCCTTTCGACAACGTGGGACTTAAGAGCCTCCAGCCTCCATCAGTTTTGTTTTCTTTAGAGCCTGCGTTAGTTTCCTAGTGCTGTTGTACAAACGACCACAAACGTCGTCGTGACTCAAAACAACAGAAAGGTGTACTGTCCCAGGTCTGGAGGCCACAAGTCTGAAATCGATCAAGGTGTTGAAGGGGTCACCCCACCTCTGGAGGCCCGTGGGGAGAATCCTTAATAAAGGATGTTCCATGTTCCATGGCTTGTGGCTGCCAAATGCCAATCGTTGCCTCCCCCTTCACGTGGCCACCTCCTCCTCTTTAGGTCTCTCTCTCTCTTATCATCACACCTGTCCTTGGATTTAGGGCTCCCCAGAATGATCCAGGATGATCTCAAGATTCTTAATTTTATTACATTTGCAAAGATCCTTTTACCAAATAAGGTCACGTTTGTTATTCGCATTGTCTGTCACCCCTCCTTAGCCCACCCTACTTCCCTCTCTCTCTCCCTTTCTTACACACACACACACCCTCCATCAGAATTAGGACCTGCCTGTCATCTTCATATCTGCATCCAAAAAGCCTAAAACAGTGCCTGAACCAGAGTAGACACTCCGTGAATGTTGGCTGATTGAATAAAAGAATGAAAGAGTTGATCTCCTTGGAGTGTGTCTCTTAGTACTCCATCCGCACATTTTGTACTGCTGTAGACCTGTTCTTTAGTGTTGACTATGTCTGTATCTCTGTTCCGCATTAAAATACATGCTCCCTGAGCCCTCGTTTTCCTAATTCTGGGTGATCCTCTGTGCCCTTTAATTCAAAGCAATGAAATTTATGTGCTAAATATTGTGCCAAATGCACCATAGGAATTTAGGAATTAATAGTAGATGAAGACAGACACAAACACATATTGTATAGCGTTGGTTTTACTTTCATTGCCTGTCCAGCCGTAAATCATTTTGGTTTTTCTCCCTCCTCCTGCTATGTTTCTTTACAGTGAACGGGTGAAGCCAGCAATCACTGGATCCCGTGTACCAGACCCTTTAACTATCTTTCCCACCCACCTCTCCTTTTTCAAGCCGGTCACCTTCCTCAATTTTTATTTCCTTAACTCGGCCTCGAACATGGACAACTGAGGCATGAAAAGGAAGCTTCAGATGGACCCTAAACAGATTCCAAGAGGCTGAAGAGCAGGAGGCTGACACGATGTTGACTGCCTTAAATTAAAAAAAATCATAATTAACACACTCCGCTTCCTGAGCACCTGCCTTATCGGTCTGAAACACCTACTGGCACAGAAGTATTAGTGCAGTAATTTCTACTGAGACACTTTGCAGCCACAAAGATAATTAAATGACAGCAGTGGTGCCCCGGAGCTTTGAGGGCTGGTGTGTGCCCGCCCATGTGTGTGGAAACTCCCCAACCTTTCTTGACGTGACTTTCTCGGACCCCTACCACCAAGCAGCGCTGGGCTAGACACTTAGGAGACGTGTGTCCGGTTTGCAGCCAGAGAGGTCTCAATTGATTCTGGCCTCTTTCTCATGAGAGAGAATTTCTCGCATTCTTACAGGAAGTAATCCGCACACACCAGAGAACTAGGTTTCAATTACTTTGCACATTGCTGTGCTAAATGAGCAAGCATTAAAGGGGCCCTGCAGACACCACAAAAGTATTCCCCAAGTGCAAAAGCATAAAAACATAATGGTCTTGCTGTAGCTGCTGCCCTACAAAATCTAACCCAGAGCTCCTAAGGAATGAAAACCAGACTGGGAGCAGATCCACGAGATACATAATTAGCGAGGAAATCACCTCCTTAAATGGTTCCTCACTGGTTTTGACCACACCAATGCGGTCCACGGTTGGCTTTCAGTCATACTCGTGAAAGGCTCCGCGAGGCTAAGTCAACACAGAATTTGACTTTGGGAATATTTGCAGTTTGCATATAAAAAGGAGAGACGCCAATGAAGTGATTGGAGGCGACCTCATGAGACAATGAGACAATCTTTTCCCTTTTGTTGTGCACGTAACTTAGGAAAGAGGCAAACAAGTAGAACTGTGTCCTTGGTAGTCTTTATGAAGCCGGAAATGTGTCCTCGTAAATTTAGTATGTTAAATTTAATATGTTGGGCACCATTCAGTTACACTACAGTCATATTTCTGTTCTATGTTGTGCTAAAATTAAGACGGTAATTTCTGTGCCTCTGTTAGGTTTTGTAAGGTTACTTCTGCAGGAAGCCTACAGAGCTGGATGGAAATAGTGACATAAATGAACATTGTCTTGGCTGTCACATGAGGCTGTGACCACTTCCCTCGCTCCAAGTGGAGCAAAGAGGAGGGGGGGCCATGAATGGATAAAAATGAGAGGTATTTTTAAATTCATTAAGAAAGAGGTGCCAGGATCTGTTTTTACACCAAGGTGAAGTCTTTGCCTCTCGAAGTCAATGGCTCCGTAGTTTCTGCCTAATTATCTCTGGGTCACAATCTCACAAAGATCCAGTGAGGTCAGCTACCACAGGGTGAGGGAGCACCTCGGGGAGCCGGGAGAGACTGTGGGTGCAGTTCTGTCCCATGAGGAAGAATGAGGGAAGAAAGGAGGGCGTGTCTCTGGTCACGAACAGGCCAGGGGGAAGCAAGGGGTGAGTCTGTTGGGATGGAGGCCAGCCACAGGAGCACAAGCAAGGCAGGAACCAGTCCAGTACCTTGCTCTCAGTTACTGGTGGCCATGGAAACATGACCTTTTAGTTAGTGTGACAAGAGCCGAACCAAGTTCCCTGGTGCCCCGTGGATGACTTGCCGTGAGAAGTGTGGGACCCTGAACATCTTAGATATGAGGCCTTAGCCAACAGTGCCATAGCCCATTGGCTTTGGGCCTGGAATGCCGGTAAGGCCCTTGGAAAAAAGAGAAAGAGTAAGACTGAGGGGTGTGTGTGTGTGTGTGTGTGTGTGTGTGCACCTGCAGGACCTTCAGGTCTTTAGAAGGATTAATAATCATCACCATGAGTGCAAAATTCTCAGGCACTGTTCTCAGTTTTCTGTTCTAAGTGTACAATTCAAGTTCTAAGATTTTTACATATATTAACTCATTTAATCCTCACAACGACCCTGTGAGGGAGGTACGATTATGATCTCCATTTAACAAATCAGGAAATGGAAGCAAACAGAGCATAAGTAACAGGTACTGCTCCTGTTGGGCTCCAGTTGGTGGAGCCCAGGCTGGTTGACTCCAATGTCCCAACCCCTCATTCCCTCACTGGCTGTGGTCTGCCCCACAGATGTCCAGTCCCCAGTCCCTGGAGTCTATGAATGTTCCTGCATGTGGTGAAAGGGTCAGTACAGCTGTAATTAAGTTGGGATCCTGAGAGGGGGAGATTATTCTGGATTGTCTGGGGTGGACCCTATATGTAACCGCAAGTGTCTTTGCAAGAGGGAGGCACAGGAGACTTGACCACGGGGGAGGCAGAAGGTGACGTGATGATGGAGGCCAGGTGAGGTACTGTGAGGAAGGAGTCGGGAGTCAAGGAGTGCAGGCACCTTCTGGAAGGTACAAAGGCAAAGAAATGGACTCTTCCCTCGTGCCCCCAGGAGGAGACAGCTTTTCCAGCGCCTTGGCTCTAGCCCTGTTTAGAACCATTTTGGACTCTGGCCATCAGAATTGTAAGGTACTAAATTCGTGTTGTTTTAAGTCACTAAGTTTGTGGAAATTTGTTAAAGTAGCCATAGGAAACTAATACACTATAGTCCTCAACTCTTTTCATGGAAACACATAGAGATGATGTCCTTTGGGGAGACGTGTGTTTATAGGCATGCTCACATTTTGACCCCATCAACTCCCACCAAATTAAGTAGTGTGTGTGTGTGTGTGTGTGTGTGTGTGTGTGTGTGTATGGTGAGGTCAAGGCATAATAAACATGTATAGGTCTGTGATTCAGTAACAGATCAATATAGGTAAAGTTGATTAGATAAAAAATAGATATAGAATAAAATTTATTGTTAAACAAAATGTTAATATTATAAATCTTATGCACTATTTTATTTAAAAAAATTTTTTATGTCTTTTTATTTTTTATTTTGAGAGACAGAGAGTGAGCAGGGGAGGGTCAGAGAGAGAGGGAGACACAGAATCAGAAGCAGTCTCCAGGCTCTGAGCTGTGAGCACAGAGCCCCAACGTGGGGCTGGAACCCACAGACTGTGAGATCATGACCTGAGCCGAAGTCGGATGCTTAACCAACTGAGCCACCCAGGCTCCCCTCTAATGCACTATTTTAACCTTATTACTCTGACTCCTCAAAGAATATTAACAAGTAGGTAATACTGAAGAATAAGCCTTATGGGATTCGTTGTAATGATATATATTATTCTTTGCCTCATTCATTTGGTTTGGCAATTGTTAACTTCCGCTGACAGCCGTAGAAATGTTCCAAGCATTATTCTGCACTCCAAAAATGTAGATGGAACTGCCCCTACTCATGCCCTTCCATCTTTCCTTGTCCCCTTCTTAATAAAAATGTAGCCACAGTTAGAAAGATACGGAAAGGGATTTAAAAACCAAATGACCTCTCAGCACACAAGTCCCCAACCAGCCACCAGCGGCTGACGTCTGGGGACGCATCTATCCTAGTAGCTGCAGGGTCGTCCTTTTTGATGTTTTCCAGAAAGTTGGTCAGGATGTAAGTGACAGGAAGTGAGGTTATGATCGGAATAATTGGGAATCTTATTTAATACAAAAAAATGCAAATCAGTCACAACCTTTGGTCCCATTATTAATTGCCAAAGACTAGCGAGTTTGTGGAACACTCATGGATACAGACACTTAGTGTTAATGGAGGAAGGAAGGTACGTTTCTCCTTCACGAACATAAGCAGGGTCGTATCGTATGGGGCACAGGTGTTGCGTGCTTTTAGGACAGATCCCCAGAGGCGGCTCTGCGAGTTGAGGGTGAAGGTGCCGTTGGTCTCATTCACTGGGGTCACCAGGTGGGTTAGCAGGGACCTCAGGAGCATTTGCATGGGCGCAGAAGGAAGGGTCAATGGATGGAGAGTGGTGTCCTGTCAGGGTAATTTTGACCTCAAACAGGTGAAGACATCACCTGGGGAAAGGCAGGAGGAACACTTGACATTGGGAGTGAGCCTCAAGAAGAAGTCTGTGGGCCACCTAGACATCCTCTTCTGGAAATCTCCGTGGTCATGGTAAGTGAGATGTAAGATGGCTTCCCAACATCATAGGGACATGCAGATGCTTGATTGATACAAATGTTACATGAATGCTCACATCAGTGTACTATTTTATTCACCATAAAAGTCACCCTTAAGTGAAAAGAGAGATAATCTAAGAAAGCAAATGATACAACGGAAAGTTAAAAACATTTTTTTTCTAAATGCTTCTGCTAATTTTCATTGCTTGGTAAACTTTCTGCTGAATGGATACATAATCTACGAGGTCATCACTGGGCCTGGTGAGTTGGTAACCAAAGACAAGTTGCTCACATATATAATTGAGTTTTCCACTTATAAACAAGTTCCGACACTTCATTTCTGTCTTCGGAGAAATTGTATGCAGTAAAGATTCATAATCTGCTTTGTAGCAACATAAAAATCTTGTCAGGTAATCTTGGTTCACTTGATTTAATCAAGAACATGCTAGTCTTTTTTTTTTTTTAATTTGAATTCAGGTTAGTTAACATACAATGTAGTATTGGTTTCAAGGGTAGAGTTTAGTGATTCATTATTTCCATACAACACCCAGTGCTCATCCCAACAAGTGCCCTCCTTAATGCCCATCCCCCATTTAGCTCAGCCACCCCACCCATCGCCCCTCCAGCAACCCTCAACTTGTTCTCTGTATTTAAGAGTCTCTTATGCTTTGCCTCCCTCTCTGTTTGGATCTTATTTTTCCTTCCCTTTCCCTATGTTCATCTGTTTGGTTCTTAAATTGAGTGAGTCTTTTTTAAAGAGTGGTTTTTAAGTCTACCCACGTCCACGTCAACATTGAAAAGGCTTTGTTATATGGAATAAAGAAATGTGAGAAATAAGAGGAAATAAAAATTTTGGATTCCATCAACAATGCAATCTCATCCTAGAATAAATCTCCACTGTTACTGCCCTCTCATGATTTCCTTGTGCCTCTGTAATGGCAGTGACTGTGGTGTGTCCTGTGATTTCTGTCATTTATGTTATACACGTATCTGATTCCACTAAGTGGTGGTAAAGTCAGCAAAAGACTGTCTGTCTGAAATTATTGTATTCCCCAAATCACACAGTAGGGTGTTTACCTCACGACAGATATTAAATAATAATTCTATGCATTTTATTGACAATTCTGTCTGTAGGTAGAATTTTATTCTAACAACATTGAAAATCATCACTATTTCAAGGCTGCCTTGAACCTTGTTAAATATATTTTTTTAAGTTTATTTGCTTATTCTGAGAGAGAGAAAGATGGGGGGGGGGGCAGAGAGAGAGGGAGAGAGAGAGAGAGAATCCCAAGGGCTGGAACTCACAAACCGAGAGATCATGACCTGAGCCAAAACCAAGAGTCAGACGCTTAACCGACGGAACCACCCAGGCGCCCCTATAATGGTATGTTACGTATAGGTTTTATTATCATTAGGAGATGCCTGTCACTGAACAGATAGTTTGTTACTCACAGTCCCCAAGAGGAGGGGACATGCCAGGCAATGTAAGGTCGCGAGGGGACGCACCAGAGTTGGTCAGGAGGCAGAAAGGGACAGGGGAAAAGGTGAGCAAGAAGAGCCTTTACTGTTGTCTGGGAAGGACTGGGCAAGGCAGGGCATGAAGATTTAGGATTGGCAAGCTCGGATGATTTCCGCAGGCTGTATCCAGCTGTCTGGTACCAGTCTCAGGGTAAATAGGGCGGCGGCTGGGGGCGGGGTAGAGGAAGTGGGGGGGAACAGAACCCTAGGCAAGTCAGCAAGGAGGTAGTTGAGATGTGGGCTTTGGATTCGTTGGTTTGCATGTGAAAGGCATGCTCTTGGGGGAGACTTTAACTACCTCTAGGAGTTGGCCAGCCCTGAGAGGCGCAGTCCCCCCAGGGTCAGCAAGGCCCCAGAAGTCAAGGCATCAGGATAAAAAGACATGCTTACTAAGTGTGGAGGAACTACTGCCAGCATTATCAACGGTACGAACATGAACGGTGACAGCTGTCTTGTGCTGGGCCCGTGCCACATGCTTCAGAGTCTTCAGACCCGGTGCCGTTTTAGCTGGGTTAGGGCACTTGCGTGAGAACGTTCTGCTGGTAAATTTCTAAGGTAGGATTATCAATGAGTCTGGCTCCTGAGAACCACAAAAGGGACTGGTACTTTTTTAGGGAGGCGGCGTGAAGCAGTTAAAAGAACACAGAAGTGCTAGAGAGAATGAGCTTGGGGAGAAGGGGGGTGTAGAGTGATTTATATATTCTTCTCATTGGAGGGAATAATGAAAGACTGTACTGAATGAATGAAAATTACCTACACACAAAATTTCATTGAGCTAAAAGACATATATACTCTTTTTTTATTTTGAATTTTTTAAATGTTTATTTTTGAGAGAGAGAGAAAGGCAGAATGCTAGTGGGGGAGGGGCAGAGAGAGAGGGGGAGACACAAGGATCCAAAGCAGGCTCCAGGCTCTGAGGTGTCAGCACAGAGCCCGACGCGGGGCTCGAACTCATGAACCACAAGATCATGACCTGAGCTGAAGTCAGGCACTCACCTTACTCAGCCACCCCATGCCCCAAGAAATATATACTCCTAAAGTTTATTTATTTAGTTTGAGAGAGAGAGAGAGTGCATGAGCAGGGGAGAGACAAAGGGAAAGGGAGAGAGAATCCCAAGCAGGTTCCGCACTGTCAACCCAGAGCCCAGCACAGGGCTCGAACTCCCGAACTGTGAGATCATGACCTGAGCAGAAAGCAGGAAACACTTAACTGACTGAGCCTCCCAGGCGCCCCTACTCTTAATGATACTCTATTCTGGTATTTGTTCAAAATGGCCCAAGTTAATTGCCTTACGTTGAAATGCACTTTTTAAAGAAAAATGGAATTAAGGCTTGGCTTCAGCAAGCGGGTGGGCTTCCAGTGGGTGGGCCATCCCAGCATCCCCATCCAATGAGCGGGCCAGGAGCAGAGAGAGACAGCCCATGAATGATGTTAAGGGAAGTGGGTAAGGAGCTATCACCCAGAGGGAACTGGGCTGCCAGTCCCAAACCATTTCTCAAAGTATGACAGCTACTTACAAGTCAGGGAGGATATCGAGTGAGGGGCCAAAGTCGGGACCACATGGGGGCAGTGTGATTGGGGGGAGGTGGGGTTCTGAGGCCAGGCTGGAGTTCTGTCAGCATCTGCAACAAGAGAGAATGAGGCTGGCTTGAAAGAAATCCTGTCTTTCTGGTAATTTGCCACCAAGAGCCAATTTTAGATTATTCTTATCTGGGAAGCTTCCAAAACCACGCCTGATTGGAGCTCTCCAAGCCAGTACAACCCCGGGCGATGCCAGGGACTCAAGCTTCCGTCTTGCTCTGGAAGCCTAGACTGTGTGTTGAGGTAATCCTGGAAGGTCAACATGGAAGCCAAGAATCCTCAGGCTTCCTTTAGAGTAACATGCAGTGAGTATTCATCCAGTTAATTCCATTGAAAAAGTCTTGACCTGAACTGGGAAAAGGTGCCCTGCACCTGCGACATACACCATCACCTTTTTAAGGAGTGCACATTCCTTGAGCATTGGAGGCATCTGTATTAAATGAGTAGGGTACTCCTGCCACCTTGTGGGCAGACATAGAAGTGTTTTTTATTCTCACAGTTGATTAGGTAACACCTCATTTAAATATGGATTCGCTTCCCTCATCTGCCTTTGATCAATCTTTCATTTCCTTTTGTTGCTTTACATGGATTTACAAAAACTTGCACTAAAAAGTTTTAAAAATCTGCATTAACCTAAAGTGGGCAAAAAAACTGAAACAAAAACAAAAACAAAAAACGCAGCCCAAACCCTTAGAAGCAAAGAAGGGGTCAGTGTCTCTAGTCACGCCAATTCTTCTCAGATAAACTGAATCTGGCAGCTTCAGGGCCAGGTACCGAAAACATCAGGACACCTGTTAGGGACTCCAAATTGTCCTAGAGATCCCTTCAAGGGAAATATTAAAAAGTGCGCTGAGTTTAGTTGTCAAAGATGATTGGAGCTTCCTCCTGGTTTGATGTGACACATTTTATTATTATTATTTTTTTGGATGAGAGGATTATTATGAAATCAGGCTAGGGGCGCGTGGGTGGCTCAGTCGGGTAATCGTCCAACTTCAGCTCAGGTCATGATCTCTCACGGTCCATGAGATCGAGCCCCGTATGTGCTGTGCTGACAGCTGGAAGCCTGGAGCCTGCTTCAGATTCTGAGTCTCCCTCTCTCTCTGTCCCCCTGCCCCCCTGCTTGCACTCTGTCTCTCTCTCTCTCTCTCTGTCAAAATTAAATAAACATTGAGGCACCTGGGTGGCTCAGTTGGTTAGGTGTCTGACTTTGGCTCAGATCATGATCTCACAGTTTGTGGGTTCAAGCCCCCTGTCAGGCTCTGTGCTGACAGCTCAGAGCCTGGAGCTACTTCAGATTCTGTGTTTCCCTCTCTCTGCCCCTCCCCCACTCACACTGTCTCTCTCTCTCTCTCTCTCTCTCTCTCTTTCTCTCAAGAATAAATAAACATTAAAAATTTTTTAAATAAAATATAAACATTAAAAAAGAAAATAAAATCAGGCCAACTATTTTGTAAATCTTGTCTGGAGAGAACATTCCCAACCATTAGAAATTCAAGTAAGCAAAATATTACTGGCAGGAAAAACTTCATATCGGTTCTAAACGAACATGAACCATTTCTTACACTTCAGAAACCAGCTCCCCCAACCCCCCACGATAGGAAGATCATGGATTTAAATGCTATTTACCTCCTGTGCAATTTTCACTCATTTCGTTCTTGTCAGTTGCCCCTGTAATTTGTCTACTCCTTTAATTTTTTTAATGTTTATTTATTTGAGAGAGAGGGAGACAGAGAGAGAAGAAGAGAGAGAGTAGGGGAGGGGCAGACAGAGAGGGAGACAGAGGATCTGAAGTGGGCTCCATGCTAACATCAAAGAGCCTGATGCAGGGATTAAACTCATGAACCATGAGATTATGACCTGAGCCAAAGTCGGATGCTTAACCGACTGAGGCACCCAGGCGTTCTTAATTTATCTACTTCTTGAAAGCTGTCCCTGGGTGTCTTCATGAAAGGCTGTTGTCCTTATAATAGTTTTCCTGGTCTATTATTAGCTCTGATTTGAGCCCTGTCCTCACCCTCTGTCCTTCATCTCCAGCACCCATAGCTTTACATGCTGTTATCTAATTTTGAGCAGGATCGTTCTTTGCCAAGCATGGAAGGGGTGTGTATTTGTAGCAGGCAAATCCAGCTCCTTTTGTTTTTGTTGGTTAGAAAGAAGAATCTAGGTCTCATTCAGATATTCTCAGCAATAACTGAGAGAAGTAAAGAATAAACCAGGAACCTAAAATATATAAGCCCCCTGGCATTTAAAAGAAAGAGCTGCCTAATCACCGGAAGCCATTTCAACTGTTAGTTTGAATCGCATCCTAAGCAACTGCCTACTAGCCCCCATCTTCTGGGGAAAAGCATTAGGGACTCAGTCCAGAAATTACATCCAGAGACTCATGCTAAAACGACTACCTTCTGTTTTCATGTGACTCATCGGCACTTGTGTGGGAACAGGGCTGGGAATGACACCTTCCCATTGGTGTCATTGGGCTTGGATGACACCTTCATTAGCGCTTTCTGGAGATGTGGCATCCATGTTGCCATTCATCCAGCATATCCCTCCCTCATAGCACGGTTGATTTCTTGGGGATAGTTATTTATCTCTGGGTTAGTGCCAGGAGGGCACGTCTAAGGCTCTCCCTGAAATCATACTCTCTTATTCCATATAATTACGGCTCTGAAAAATTCCTTCAGCTCTGAAAAAACGCTGGCCATTGAGTGGTCAAGAGGGAAGGATCCTTATGTCACTAAAAGCTCAGTGACCACCTTGACCTTTGAGCCTTCCCAATGACATTTCAACTTCCCTGAAGCCCTGGGCTCAGTTCCACCTCGTTAGGAGATGGACAACTTTCTCCATCACTTGTCCAAGGAGGCTTTAAATGCCCAAAGACTTAGGTGTCCCTCAGGGTTTCTACCCAACTTTCACTTGACGCTCAGCATGTGCGTACTCGTTGCCTTACAACTTTTCATGGGGTTTCTATTCTTCCAACTAAATAGGAAGATCTTTCAGAAGCAGGGAATCTTCAACTGTCTGTAGCTTTCAGGGAAGCCCTGGAAATTTCGATGGACGCAGCATGTGTGTGTGATTGACAATCAGATAGATAATGGAGAGTAGCAGGAGAAGGAGAAGTCAGTGAGAGACAGATATCAATAGAACCAACGGAATCTGAAAGTGACACAAAGACCAAAGGTTCGGGAGCCCTGGATTCAAGCAGAACATGGCACCTATTGTAATCCTGGGCCAATGATGCCTTTGTTTGTATCTTGTGATTCTATATTTGGAGTCTTGGGATATCCACCAGGAGGCAACAGAAAGTGAGGCAAGGTTGTTCAGAGGCTACAAAAGAAGCCAAGGAAACTGTTCAGTGGAAGGCGGCAGAGGAGTTTCTCTTCATCCCCCTCCCTGAGCCTGGCTCACACCCTCCAGGGCTCCCACAGCCTGTGGAAACACAGACGGAGTCTCCTCTAGGCAGAACCAGGAGAGGCCACTCTCAGGCAGATGTGGCCCTTGCTGATGTCAAGTTCCAGATTTTGTTTCCCACATTTGGCCCTTTTTACTAGAACATCCCAAAGTCATGGTGGGAGTGGGGTGGTCAGAGGCAACTTGAACTGCTGCTATCAAGAAGGCCCAGGGGCCAGGGACAAAGTGCTGATGCCTGGGGGACCTGCATCCAAGTGGTCAGGGGTCATTGTGGGGGGGAGTAGCAACGGGGTCAGCCCTGTTCCAGGGGAATGGGGGACAACCAGGACCAAACTCCTGGCGGTCTGCTGCCGTTGGTGCTGCTTCTCTTCTGTTCTCCCTCCCAGAGCTTTGGCCCCCCACATGGATACGTCTGCTCCACCATCCGCTGAGAAGGATGAAAATGGCCAATGGTTCCAGCAAGAGCTTGACCATTTTGGCAATGGTGTAGCGGGCAAGTCAGGTGACAGGTAAAAAGCAATGAGCAAGGCAGGGAGTGAGAGGTGGCAATAAGTGAGGGATGACGTATGCCTGAGGTCTCATGGAAGGTGCCACAGAGATCCAGGAGGAATAGAACCATGGATGGAGAAAGGAACCAAAGTTTTCTGCATGGCTCCTCTAGGCCAAGTTCTGAGCTCGCCATTTTGCATTGTTATCACACTGATTTATTTTGACTCTTAATTATGAAATATTTCAAATATGCAGAAAGGTACCAAAAATCACATCGTGGCTACTCAAGTAAGCACACCTGGCTAGAAGAGGTATCAACATGTTGTCGCGTTTCTTCCCATTCCTCCCGGGCTCTTTCTCAGCATCGGGACCTTCAATACTCGAAGGGGTTGCTTGGAGGCCTGTGGTAGAAGACCAGCTACTACAATTTTAAAAACAAATAAGCAAGCAAGTCAAAACAGATATATGGCTTCCAACAAGGCCGATTGTGATGTGATTCTTGTTTTTATTTTTTAATGTATTTTTTTAAGTTTTAATTTTTTAAGGAATCGCTATGCCCACCATGGGGCTTGAACTTGTGACCCTGAGATCAAGAGTCACATGGTCTTCCTACTGAGCCAGCCAGGTGCCCCTGATTCTTGCTTTTAATATCTATTTGTATACTGAGTTAGATCTTATTTTCAAAAATATTTTAATGATTTTTTTATTATAGGAAATTTCACTCTTCATCCCCCTTCTGCATGACTGTTTGTTTCCTCATGCGTTTTCCTCCTTTTTATGAAGTTGCAATCATAGTTTCTATGTAATTCTGAGTTCTATGTCCCCTCTGTCATGGCCACAAAATATTATTTCATAAACCTCCATTTTACTCCACGGTTAGCATTGGTAAATAGTAGTGCTTGCTGGCCATTCCGCTGAGCTTCTGTGCCCAGATTTCCTTTGGGGGAAATCTTATTTCCATTGGCTTTCAGTTTGCTCCCCTTTCAATTCCACATTATGGTCATGAAGATCTATTAGATGCGTAAAATGGAGCCGATCGTGCTCCTAATTTCATGGCACGGAATCATCATCACTCTCTGCTGAAGTCCCTCTTTTCTTATTTTATTTTATTTTCATGTCTTTTCACTCCTGGTCCCCAGTCTCATTCCCTTCCTTGCCTCTGGTGGATTAACTATACGCTTTTCCCAAATGACTTTCAGTGTTTCTCTGTATGTGTGTCCATGACAAACATCTAATATTGCTTTCTGTTTTAGAAAATGTACTGAAAAGGTATTGTGCCCCAAATCAATTCTGTTTCTTGCTTTCTTTTTCCAGCTAACCCATGGATTTGAGATCTGTCCTTGCTGCCATCTGTACAGCCAACTCCTTCCTTCCCCTGGGCTTCTTTCTGTGATCTAGTATGTGTGTGTGTGGGGGGGGGCACATTTTACTTATCTTTACTTTCACATTTTCTTAATGTTTATTCCTTTTTGAGAGACAGAGAGAGACAAAGCATGGGCAGGGGAGGGGCAGAGAGAGAGGGAGACACAGAATCCGAAGCAGACTCCAGGCTCTGAGCTGTCAGCACAGAGCCTGATGCAGGGCTCGAACCCCCAAACTGTGAGATCATTACCTGAGCTGAAGTCGAAAGCTTAATCAAAAGAGCCACCCAGGCGCCCCTTTACTTTCACATTTTCTGATGGACATATTCATGGTTTCTAACTTCTAGAACCCCCAACGCTGTACTCAATCCACTAGTATATTGTCTCTTGGGCATCTGAGAGAGAATATTTGGGGGATGTAGACTCAGGAGTAGAAAAACTGTGTCTGAGGGCAATGGTGTGCTCAGTTTTACAAAATCCTGCCAAATTCCTCTCCAAATGAACTCACAAGTTACGTTTCCATTAGCAGTGCCCAAGAGTTCGTGTTTTTCTACATCCTCACCAACAAATGATTTTATCAAAATTCTGAAACTTTTGACAATCTGATGGGTTAAAATAGTATTTCAGGGTTGTTTATATTTGCTTTTCTCTGATGCTAGTGAGGAATCAGTTTTCCTCTGTGAATCGCATAGAATTCAAGTCCATTTTCCATTTGTTAATTTGTCCATTTGTCCCTGTGTCCATTTCCTTCTTGTCTATTTTCCTACTGGGTGTCCTGTCTCTTTGATCCTTTCAATTGTAGGAGTTCTGCTGACATGCTGAAAGTGCTAAACTTGCCTGATTCTTTTCTAGTCACATTAAAAATGAACTATGAACAATTTACCTATGTCCAGAAAAACTGACCCATAAGGTCAAATATTTGCTGCTGTAACACCACCTGTCAGTTTCAAAGCTGGGAGAAGAGAAAAGGTCACAAGACGGGAGATGCTCTGAGCTGCAAACACTTGAGCTTTTATTTGCAAGTGAGAAAAACTGAACTCATTAGTTTAAGCATAAAGAAGAATTGTATTGACTCACAAAAATTCGGGGCAGCCAGACTTCGGGCGATGGTGGGATACAGAGGTTTAAAGAGATCATCCTTTCATCTCTTGGTTCTGCCTTCTGCATAGACTGACCTTGCTCCTGGACAGACTTCCTCTGTAGTAGCAAATGGCCCCGGGGCCCTTCAGGCTGGTGGATATTTGGTACTTGTGATCTCCAGGGCAGAGGGAGTGTTTTGATCCCATTAAGGGGGGAGGGGGAGTTTGTACTCAAACAAGATTACTCAGAGACCAATCAGCATAAACAAAATCAAAATGTGACTTTAGTAAAATTCATAACTCTAATAAATTATAAATTCCTTTCTAGTCACATTAGTGACTGTGGTAAGTTATAAATTCTATATTCTATGAAGCCCAATTCTCCTTTATGCTTTACAAATTAAATTACAAATCTTATCATCTATTTATAAACCTAGCAAATTTCAACAGTCACTTTTAAGAGTGCTTGTATAATCTAATAAAATTCCCTCAAACATTTAAACTGCATTTATAAATTTAATAGACTTAATTTTCTTTGAAGTCCTTCAAATGTCTGATTAACAAACCTTCTCAAGTTCTTAGATACTGTTCTGATAAATTACGTACATTAAAACTGTACATTTGGGGAATCGTAAATTCTCCTAAATGTTCTTTGACTGTTTACAACGTGAGTCAACTTCTCTTGTTCCTTTCATCCTAAAAATGCAAATCTAAGTCAATTACCCAAATGCCTTTTTACTTTGGAACGACTAGATTCATCTGTTCAGTACTCAGATTCTCTTATGCACTACCAATGCTTCCGATATCCAACGTGTACAGATTGTTTTTCTTTCCATATTTGATGAGGTTGATTACCACCTGAAGTCTTGGTCAGGACGTAAGATCTGGCATAGCATGCTGAAAGGGTATGTTTCTCACCATCCAGACAGACAAACAGAGCCCTCTGATGACTGTTAAACCAAGAGAGACTTCAAGTCCATGCGTGCCAAATGGGGTGGCAAAATAGCCCTCTTCAAATTATACATTATTTAATTCTGAAATCAGATTAGATATACAAACCCCTGCCCAGATGCTTTCACCATTTGACTGGATTCAGTGAACTATTAACTTTGATTCTATTCTGAATTCTTTTCATATCCTTCCAATTTAGCAGGACCAAAACTCTAACAATTCTTTGTAAATACATCCCATTGGATTCTTCACACCTCTAGCGTTTTGGTCGGGCTCTGCAGTCACAAATCTAAGGTCACACTAATGACATTTCACAGCAGAGAAAGCCTCTTTCCAAGTATAACCTACAATTCTAGGTGAAAGCACTTTCTCGGGTTTGTTTGAGTCATGTGCCCACTTCTAAAATAATTTCTGTATCCTAGGCTCTGAGATATTTGGAGTAGCCTATCTTGGGAAAGAGGCTTTCTTTTCCTTATGTTCCCGTTAGGAGAAAAACATATATTTAATACAAATATTAATAATTAACTGAACATAACTATATATAGATGTAGTATATCTTGTAAGGAGTTTTATGGTACATAAAATCACAATATGAAAATATCTACATATTCTTTTTTTTAAAGGACAGATGTTGAATTTTTTCTCAGATTTTGAATTTTGACAGTTGCCTTTCAGAAATCATAAAGATGATCATATTATTTTTCTATGATTTATTAGAGTGTTAAGTTAGATTTCAAAATGATAAATTATATTAGATTCTCTAATATTGAAATTTTCATCACTAAGTATGAATCCCACCTGGAATCGTGCGTTATTGCTTTAAAGTACTGACAGAATCTTCTGGGTAATATTTTCTTCTATTACATTAAAAATTATCACTAAGATTCCCCTATAATTTTCTTGTCCATGCATTTTCTTTGTCAGGTTTTGGTATTATTTGTTAACTCTGATTTTCAAAAAAAAGGAGGATTTTCTCCTTACTCTATGCTCTGGAACAATTTAAATGAAATGGGAGCCATCTCTGCCTTAAAATGTTGCTAGAATTATTTCCCTCTCATTCTCTCACTGTCTTTTCTTGCAACATTCTTTATTTCTTCCGTGATAATTTGCTTAGAAGCTCTGTTCTCTACAGTTTCTTTTGGTAATTCATATTTTCTGAGAAAATCATTAATTCCATACAGATTCTCACAATGATTGGCTCAGCTCTGAGTAGAGTGCTCTGTAATTTTTCAAGTGTCTTTGAGTCAGATTATTTCTGCATCCTCCTTCTTATTTCTATGTAATTCTTATCCTTTTTATTGATTAGATCAGACCAGGGTTGATGAACCTTGGCACCACTGAGGTTTTGGGCCAAACAGGCCTCTGTTGTGGGGCCTGCCCTGGTATTGTAGGGAAGGCCAAGGCGAGCTTTGGACCTCCTCCTCCTCCTCCTCCTCCTCCTCCTCCTCCTTTCCTCCATCTTTACTCCTCCCTGTCCTAACACTGGAGTCTGGTTTGCAACATCCCCACCTCTACCCGCCAGATACCATTAGCACAAGCTGTTACCCTGTTGTGACAACCAAAAATATCTCCAGACATGGTCAAATGTCCCCCAGGGAAGGGGGTGGGCAAAATCACCCACACTGAGAACTACCAGTTTAGACCATGGTTTTTCTAAATTTTTAAAATTTCATTTTGTGGGGCGCCTGGGTGGCTCAGTTGGTTAAGCATGCAACTTCAGCTCTGGTCATGATCTCAGTTTGTGAGTTCGAGCCTGTGTCGGGCTCTGTGCTGACAGCTCAGAGCCTGGAGTCTGCTTTGGATTCTGTGTCTTCCTCTCTGCCCCTCCCTTGCTCGTGCTCTGTCTCTTTCTGTATCAAAAATAAATAAACTTAAAAAAAATTTTTTTAATTTCATTTTGTACTTAAAGAAGCAACCATTGGATGCCTTAAACTTATGAGTAGGGAAATATAATGATTCCGGGTGATGCCTGAATCCTCATCGCTAATGTGAGATGAACTTTTGAGTGGGTAAAGGTTGCCTCTAGGGTGACCGGCCTGCTTTGCGGGGTGCCTTTGAGTTGCAATTTGCCCGTCAGTCTTTAACCCTGATAGAGAGACTGGTATGAAGGTAATACATGGGGTGGAGAAGGGGAAAAAAGAAACCCTTGGATTCATTCTTTTAATTCTATCAGTCTTCAGTCTCCCGATGTATTAATTTCTGCTTTTATGTTTATTATTTTTGTTGGGCTTTCTTTGGATCTGTTCTGTTTATTTTTCTAAATACCTGGGTTGGCCGCTTCATCTATTTATTACCATTCTTGCTGTTCCACTCCGCGGAGTCAAGTGGGATGCAAGGGGGGGGGTCTGTATCCCCTAGCCCAGCCCAGCCCTGCACATACATCTTTTTGTTCCACACTAGCAGTCATTGGCTTGTTCCATGGATGTTTCATCGCCATGCAGAATCTGTGTTTTGCTGGCTCTTCCCAAAGTTCCCAGCTCTCTCTACAATTTGGATTTTTAGTGTTTTCTATTTTCCTTGCAGACTGAGTTGCCATTATCATTTCTTTTCCTTTGTACGTTGGGTTCATTTCAGAGTGGAAAAAAGGGCAGAGTCACCTGTGATCCACCATTTAATCCCAAATCCAATGTACTAATTATGTAGGGTTTGATTTGGACAAACTATATATATTGTGGGCTGCTAATTTTCAACAACTACGCACAATCGGAGGAAACACTACTTGCCACGTCACTTGCTCAGACCAGTCCTCAGCACCATGAAACAAATATTTATTTTGAAAACTAAATTGCCCTACCACTCTGCCATTTGAAATGGCAACAGACAAATCCCAGTTTGGTGCATTAATGATTTAAAAGAATGCTTTTCTGTCCACAGAGGCATTTTCATGAGTGATGGGTTCTATATACCTGCTGGCTCAGTGTTTCTCATGATTGGAAGTGAGAGTGCCACCAGCAAAGCGTGGATGTCAAGGAGCATTGCCTGGATGGGAAACCGTGAGAAATGAGAGCTCTCTGTTTCTCTGTGGAAGCAGAGATGTTATGGACAAGGCCAGCCAACCTCACACACTTACAAGTTGTTCATACACTTTTGTAAATAAAATCATACTCTTCGTGTCCTTCAACTACAATGTCACGTTCAGAATGTAAACTTGCAACGATATGTACCCTGTCAGTCTCAAAATTCTCTCCTGTTAGGCTGAGAGGACTTGAAATTAATGAAATTTAAACTCTGAAAATGACCCGCCACTTGGAGGCAGTAGCGACCATTTTATTAAAAACAGTTTGTCATTGTTAAGTGAAAAGTCACATTTTAGCTTGCGGTGGCAATACAGGGACAGGGTAAAGAGATCTAGCTGTTCTCCACAATCTTATTCTTCCCACTTAGTATTGTGTTTTGTGCAGTGGAAAAAGGTGATTTTTTTTTTACCTACTTATAATTACTATATGTACAATCAGACCAAATGAATTATAAGGTGCTCTAAAAGTTTTAAATGTACCAAATATTTGGTGCCGAGAGTGTGATTTCTCTTTTTAAAGGGAACACGCATTGCCTTTTTTCAGCCCAGAGCATTCCATTAATGTCAGTGAAATGATACCTTTATTATATGAGTCATAATTCTTGGTACCGTTTAACAGTAGAAGACTATTAATAACTTTAGGTTAATAGCATAGGTCTCCTCCCCTTCAAAAAAAGTGATTTTGGAATTCGAAGTTACTGACTATTTTATGATGTGGTGACAGTCCAGTAATTTCACAAGCTCTTCTGCTCTTCCTTAGAAACTATGATTTGAGTGTGGGTGTTGTCAGAATTCTGTTATTCCATAAAAAAAGTTTCAAGACTAGGTTTTCTGTATCATCCTGAGACATTTTTTCAAAAATGGAAGTACTTGCCTTGATCAAATTCACAGCTTGTATGGATAAAGTCAGGAACAATGGTCGACTAACACTCTCCATGTAATTAATCTGTAACCCATCAAAAGGATCCTATCACTTGTCTGGGGTGTGGAGTTGCTTGTTACTTGCTGGGGCAAAACTCATTCACCCTAAATGTTTACAGTACCCCTCGTTCCCTATTTGCTCCAGAAAATCCTTTATTAGCCACATCCCTTTCTCCTTCCGTGCCCACTCTACCTTCTAATCACAAAGGAGGAGAACATCTTGTTGGCTGTGAAGGAGATTAGATATCGCCACACAAGGAAAAAATTCTGGCAAGAGGGAAACAATGATGCTTGGGATGGTGTTAAGAAGAGAGGAAGGGTTTGGTGCATGAGAGTTTCCTCAACAGAATTAGAAGCAGAAGGGACTGAGGGTGGTTATGACCTTTAACCATTTTGATGTGCTTTGAGGTGCACCTGCTGAGAATGAACTTCCTTTTTCATTACGATTGGTTGTTGGATTGTGCTTCTTTATTTTTATTTCTTTATTTCTTTATTTCTTAAACATTTATTTATTTTGAGAGAGAGGGAGAGAGAGAGAGAGAGGAGAGAGCGCACAAGCGGTGGGGTGGGGGGTGCAGAGAGAGAGGGAGATAGTCCCACGCAGGCTCCCCGCTATCAGAGCAGAGACGACATAAACCCTCAAACACGCTGAGATCATGACCTGAGCTGAAATCAAGAATTGGAAGCTTAACTGACTGAACCACCCAGGTGCCCCTGGACTGTGCTTCTTTACCCATGGCGTCATAGAGTGGACCCTAAGCAACGTAAAACCCCTCCTCATCATTTATTCAGGGTATCTCCCTATCTATCTGGAATGTAAATTTTAAGCTGATAGTGATTAAGAAATCACTATTAACTTCGAAACAACAATTTTTAAAATAAACATTTAAAAAGCAAAATTCTTAGCATGCATTACTTTGTCCTGGACTTCTATTTGTCATGTTGTTATGGTATATGACTATCATGTAATATGATACGGGCTCTTACTGTATTCACACTTGTTAATGGCTTAGTTGTTAAAAGACACAGGAGTCATATAAGCTTCTGTTTTAAGTTTATTTGTTTATTTTGAGAGAGAGTGTGTGCATGTGCACACACAATCAGGGGAGGGGCAGAGAGAGGGAGAGAGAATCCCAGGCAGGCTCCTTGCTGTCAGCATAGAGACCCATGTGCGACTCAATCTAGCAACCCATGAGATCCTGACCTCAGCCGAAATCAAGAGTCAGACACTTTACCTACTGAGCCACCCAGGTGCCCCAAACCTCTGCTTTTTAGTGGTATTTTTTGATAACTCTTTTTTCTAGTTTTAAAATTGGTATTTTCAGGGATAGAAGATTGTAAAGAAAGAAATGTTATTCATAATCTGACCTATTAAATTGTTGCTAAAATCTTGGCTTTCAAAACAAGATGTATGTAAGGTTCTATATCTTAGTTTCTTTCTCTAATAGCATTGTTGTGGCTGGGAAATGTAGTTTTCATTCTATGAGCCTAGCTGAATTTTTTTCTAAGAGAAGAAAGGGAGAATGGATATTTGGGGACAGGTAGCATTCTCTGTCACAGGCTCCTGGTAGTAAAATATTGGGTCAAAACTCCTTTGCCTTCCAGAAGATCCTGATATAGGCCCAATGTGCTTCCCAGAAATGTTCTACTTTATTCTCTGCAGTAGTGCACTGGAGTTTCTGCTCTTGGCAACACTTAGAATTATCATTGACACAGGTGTTTGACAGTTTGATAGGTGAAAAAACCAAATCATTACCATATCTGCATTTTTATTATTAGTAGGACTAACTTTTTTTTTCATGTGTACATTGGCCATGTGTATTTCTTCTGGGTGAAGTGTCTTTTTACATCTTTAGCCCCTATTTGATGTCTACATGCAGCTACTTGGGGTATTATTCTGCTTGAAATTAGGAGCTCCAGCAAGGAGAGAAAGGACAATTCTTTTTGGTTTTTGTTCTTTGGTGTTGAAGACTAAAAACAACCTTAACACAAACAACAGACTTCCTTAGGCTTACAGAAAACCCTACTGAAAAATGACGAAACGGTAAAGTGTTATTTGACTCCCTTATAACTTAGGAAATCCAAGCTCATATTGGCTTTATCTGGAGGCAGCAGGCACACCAAAAAAGACTAGAAAATACCCTCTACATGATTAACCATGGTTCCTCTAAATTCTCAGAAAAGTAGTGAAGCAATGCCGACTTATATCTTTCCAATAAGAGGGACGTTTGGAGTCATGCCCATAGTTTATTGTGTGGTGTGACCAGCGCCCGAGGGAAGGCCGTCCTGATGCAGGGGTGTCTGGAGCTCCCATCAGGTGCCCAGGTAGGGAAGGACAAATGCAAATGAGACTTGAGAAATGGAAACTCCTCCTCCTCCTGCTGCCTGCCTTTATGTGTCACTAATCACCAGAATGTCCTTCTGCCCATTTTCATTCAAATGTTCCAAGTGGAATGGGGGTAAAAATCTCAACGTGCTTTCAACATTTGCATTTTGGCCTCTTGGTTAAGCACGTATTAAGTGCCATGTCATTCTGCTCTAACGGTTTTCATAAGGAAGTGTGATTTCGTTTTAATTATAGAGACCTAAGCACGTACAGCTTCCACTATCTCCACAGCAGACAAGCCCTGCCAACTTCCAAAGCATCATGGCGGAGTAAATGGGGCTTGCTAACAATACATGGGTCTCGTTTGGTGGTTCTCAGGTGGGGGTCCCTTGCAGTATGGTTGAGAATAAGTACCCCAAGCTGTTTGCTGCAGTGGTGGGCAACAGTGGAATGATCCAAGCAAAAGCCGACCTTTCTGGTGAGTATACATTTGTTATAGAAAGATATTTCTGTAAGTGGGTGAACCACTTCCTATCAACTGGTCACTTACGGGGTCATCCAATTTGAGCTGTGTCTACCCCAACCCCACCGTTGGCCACAACTCCACGAAAGACACCCAGGCTACACACAGTCGACAGTTGTTTTATCCATTTCTAAAGGCAGCTGAGCGGGTTGGCTTTCACTGGGTGACCTCAATTGTGACTTGAACAGTGAAATAAATCATCATCTAGAATTTCTGAAGATGTAAAAGAAAAGCTCTTATTTTAAATATGATGGTATAACTTTCAAATTTCCGAGTCACCTTTTAATTCTTCTCTTTTCGATAACCTGCATGAATTAACTATTTAATGGCAAATTATATATAATTACTGTCTGGGGATTTGGGGCTGTATGTGACCAAACACCCATCATTCACACGAAACTGAGAAAGGCATTAGACTTCTAATCAGATAAATATTTCAGAAGCAAATAATCTCAGATTGCACTTTAGGTGGGATTTGCTGTAATGTTTAAATGTTAAATGTTCAATGGTGAACAAGTATTGAATTTCCAGCTTCTAGAGCCTTACCACATGCTTATTCTCCTCTAAGCCTATAATGCCCCCAAACTGTATCCGTATTCTCCTGTCTCTTGTAGACAGCAGGGCTGGGTCCCAGTTGATTACTAGATCAAGGCTTGCAGAATATGGCTGCACTTCTCGGCTCTAATTGACTTTTTGTTCCATCCTGACAAAAGTAATTTAATTTTTCAAGTTCTAGATCTCTATGTAAAAAGGAGATCACAGCACTTACAAGAATTGCATGGTTCTGGTGTTCTGGTGCTTGAGTTATCAAAGTTAAATCCTATTAAATGACCTTGAGTAATTTTTTTTCTATATCCTAGAATACTTTGAAGCCATTCAAAGTCTCTGACTGCACATAATAGGGAACCCCAAGAAATGGTGACACAGGCTTCCAAGGCCATGTTGGAGATTCCAGAAAGCCCAGAAGATGATGGCGAACTGATTAAAGTTTTCAAGTAAGCCAAGGTTTGTGCATGAAAACACAGAGTTTTGGTCCTGAAAACTTGCTGTGAACTTGAATTTTCTACTATTACAAACATTTCCCTTAGCTAAGGCCTATTGCTTCGAGGCAACTTACTGAGGTATAGCACTACTAAATAATTTGGATAGTTTATCACCATCATATAAGGTCCCAGCCTTAATAGATACTTTTCAGCTGGGTGGGGGTGAAGATTGGAGAGAGAAATGTTGGATTCCACAGCAGAAAGCTCAAAGAGGGCAGGTGAGAGTAAGTACAAAGGAGGGGCACCCAAAAGTTCCCTAGAGAAGGAGCAAGGACCATGAGGGAAGGGGACATCCTTGGTCACCAGCCACACAGTATTTCTATTGTATTAAATGTGAGGAGTTGGGGCTATTGAGTTCGGGGCTGAGCACAAGTATTTTTTCCACTAGAGATGGTGTTTCCTCTTGCACAGTAAAGTCTTGTGTATGATATCTTGCTTTGAGTGTGGCTTTAAACGAAAGTAAAAGAGGTTCTCCTCAGAAAATAAGAGAATTCTATTGAAGAGAAGAATGTGGAAGAAGAAAATAAGATAGAATCACAGGATCGAAAGTAGAGATTCTCAACGTGTACTTGAAGAGTGATCACATGTCTGTCCTGTGAGGTAACTCCTCAAAGGCTACATGTAGTTGTATACTTTAATGGGTTGTAGGATTAAGAAAAAAAGAGGGAGGCAGTTCCTTATTTCAAATGCTAAGGAGAGTCAAGAGGCAGTTCGGAAACTGTCTGAGGACCTATTTTGGAAAATGAGAATTTTGCTAGCTAGGGAGGGGCCTGAGATATAGAAACCTTGTGTTCAGACTTTATCAACTGTCACTCGCAGTTTGGTCCCTCCCTTGGTTTCTCAAGGATTACTTTTCATAATCAAATCCACTAGTGTGGAAGGCGACAGATTGGAGTCAGGGGAGGTCATTTCCTTAAATATTGCTTTCTAGGTAGCAAAGGTCACCTGACAATTAACTAAGGGCCAAATCGAAGGTTCTAATACTTAAGCAGAACAAACAGTGGGAAGTGGATTGATATATTTTGGGGGAGGCTCATGAAATCACCGGGCTGCTGTGATCAGCTGGATTTGATTGGATAAGTTAGGGGTAACTTAAAAACTCACAAAATTTAGGTAAGAAAGTCTACAGCAAGGGAGGGAGGTCCCCAGTGCATTGGAAGATCATTCTCAAGGCTCTCCACAGCTGTTCTAAACCAATCACTCCAGTATTGAAGTGGCAGAATTGTGATGGACAGCATTTTCTTTTAATTAGATGAAACTCCTTGCTATTTTGTTTTTAAATTTCTATAAACTTTAAAATAGTATCATGACCAATTAAAATTCCCTAGGTGGAAGCAATTTTTAACTTCTACTGGTATTTATTTATTTATTTTTAATTTTTTAATGTTTTTATTTATTTTTGAGAGAGAGAGAGAGACAGTGTGAGCAGGGGAGGGTCAGAGAGAGAGAGAGGGAGACACAAAATCTGAGGCAGGCTCCAGGCTCTGAGCTGTCAGCACAGAGCCTGACACGGGGCTCAAACCCACGAACCGTGAGATCATGACCTGAGCCGAAGCTGGATGGTTAACCGACTGAGCCACCCAGGTGTCCCACTTCTACTGGTATTTAAACTGTAGTTTCTAGTTACCTTTTTTTTGGAATTCCTTAACACTTGACGTGATGTATTGGAAACCCGGGTCCTATGGAACCTGTAAGAGGCTCATCCTAATGAGATTTGGAGCATGAGAGGTGCTCTGCTTTGTGCCCCAAAAGAACTTCTAGCCCCATCAACTATGAATTCAATGGTGTCAATCTAGCACCTCTAATGAGAAGTTGGCTTAAAGTATGCAGCCTGCCAATGGTGAATCAGTGGCAGCAGAGAAACATATGAGAAGAACAGTGTGGGGGGCGGTGGGGGAATGAAGACTTTTGGTAGAAGCTGCACCAAGTCTTTCAGGTGTGGGGGAACCATCTTGAGTCTGACAGTTGCTTCCTGAAGGTCATAATCACCCCTGGGCCTCTTCTGTCCCACCCCATGGTTAATGCCCCACAGAATCCTAGAAGTCAGACCTGGCCATGATCTTAGAGAATGTTTTGTCTGGTTCGGAACTAAGGAAACTGAAGCCCAGAGATGTTTGACTGTAAAGTTCCAATATGGCCAATTGGAGGGAAGAGTTTAATTGGAGGCCAAGGGACAGTATGTTCCTATATATGAAGGACATGACATCAAAGCCGTAACTAGGTCATGTTCAGCACAACCAAACCTGCATTTTAAAATGTTTATTTATTTTTGAGAAAGAGAGCACAAACTGGGGAGGGGCAGAGAGGGGGGGGGGACAGAGGATCTGAAGCAGGCTCCACATTGACAGAAGAGAGCTTGACGCAGGTCTCCAGCTCACAACCGTGAGATCACGACCTGAGCTGGAGTCGGAGACACTTAACCGACTGAGCCACCCAGGGGTCCCGAACCTGCATTTAGCATGGCAAATCCACAACGAATAGAGAAACCCATGACAGTAAACACAGCTTCTAAAAGATAATTGTTAGAGGTGCCCCGGTGGCTCAGTCAGTAAAGCGTCCCACTTCAACTCAGGTCATGATCTTGTGGTTCGTGAGTGAATCCCTGCTTGGGCCTCTCTACCTCTCTCTCTGCACCCCCCACCCCCCTCTGTCACTTGCACTGTCTCTGTCTCTCTCAAAATAAATAAATAAAATTCAAAGACCCTTATCCCATAATTCTGACTTCCTTTTGTTTGTTTCATTTCGGTAAAAGTTGTTTCTCCACAACATTCAGAGATTTGTTAAACAGTGTTTGCCACTTTATTCTTCATTCGAAGGGTTAGGCCTCTTGCACTCTGATGTCCCCAATCTACAGCTTGAAGGTATCCTGACATAGAATGCTTTCACTTCATATTCCAAGGGGACCTTCAGAAAGGATCCTATGCTTAGGAGCCGAAGCAATGTTCTATCATTGAAAAACAGATTTTCTACCAAACTGTTGTAGAAAGAAATTGTAACTGCAGTGATTATCTGATTATCAGACTCCTAGTTTCAGACAATAGATTTTGGTACTTTGGAAGATGGTTTATATCCCCAAAGCACCTACGATATTAATCAGCAGATTTATATTTGGGATAGAAGCATGCTTTTTTTTTTTTCTATAAAAAACTGACTGGGCAAAACAAAGGGATTAACAGAGAGTCAATCCTTGCAATTAAAAACAAAATCTGAAAAAAAATGAGAATTTTGTCTTTGGTTTCACATCTTTGTAGCACTCCCAATACCATTACTGACATATTTATCTAGTACAGTTGACATACAGGAGCTCTCCTTATTTGCTCTGCGTTGGGTATCAGATGAGTTTACTGTAGCCACCATAACAACTTAGCACACAATGGGTGACTTAAGCAACAGAAATGGACTTTCTCACAGTTCTGGAAGCTGGAAGTCCTAGATCAAGGTGCAGACAAGGCTGGCTTCCTCTGAGAGCCTCTCTCCTTGGCTTGCCAATGGCTGCCTCTTGTGACTTCATCCTCACACACTTGTCCTTCTTGCAAGAGCACCCTGGTGTCTCTTCTGCTGATAAGGATACCAGTCAGTGTGGATTGCGGTCCCACCCCAACAGCCTCATTTACCTTAATCACCTCTTTAACTGTTATCTCTAAATACAATAACACCCTGAGGTACTGGGAGTCAAGATTTCAACATCTGAATTTTGGGGGCAGGGACAATTCAGCCTATAACAGGTGCCAACTCCATTTTACAGAGGAGGAAACTGAGGTCCAGGCAAATTACTCATCAAATTCTTACTAACTTACGCCAATTCTACCTAAATATGTAAGAGATGTAGAAACTTGTGTGACCATGAAAAATGATGTTAGACTCAGTCTCCTATTTCAAATCACATAGAACCTTTTTTTTTTTTGAGAGAGAGAGAGAAAGAGAGGGAGAGAGAACGACTAGAGGAGAGGTAAGGGGAAGGAAAGAAAGAATCTTAAGTAGGCTCCATGCCCAACTAGAAACGAGGCTCGATCTCATGACTGTGAAATCATGACCTCATCTGAGATCAAGAGTCTGACATTTAACCGACTGAACCACCCAGGCATTCCACATAGGATCTACTTTTAAACCAATACTGGAATTTAGCTATAACCTTATCTTCCATAGTTATTGAGTTTATAGGTTTTTAAATTATTTAGCATAAAAGAATCTGAGGCTTAACTCATCAAAGATAACTTACTGTCAAACTATAGAATTCACTTAAGGTATAAAATAAAGCATTTAAAGTTTTAGCATTTCTAATATTATATGTCCTAAAATTCTAGGATTTTATATATATATATATATGTATATTTTATATACTATATATATATATATATGTAGTTTCTTTTTTCTATGCTTATAAAGCCATAATGATTCTTGTTCTGCCACTTACTAGCTGTGTGACCTGGGGCAAGTTATTTAATAACTTGGTGTGTCAGCTTCTTCATTCATAGAACAGCGATATTAATAATTTCTGCATTTGAGGGTTATTATAAAAAGCAAATGAGTTGGGACCCCTGGGTGGCTCAGTCAGTTGACCGTCTGACTTTGGCTCAGGTCATGGCCTTGCAGTTTGTGAGTTCAAGCCCTGCATTGGGCTTGCTGCTGTCAGCCTGTCAGTGTGGAGCCCACTTTGGATCCTCGGTCCCCCTCTCCCTCTGCCCCTCCCCAACTTGTACTCTTTCTTTCAAAAAATAAATAAAACATGAAAAAAAAAAGCAAATGAATTGATACATGCAAAATACTTAGAGTACTTCTTGGCGTGCAGAATAAATATGTAAATGTGAACAAATAATATCTATGCACATAAATCACGTATACCATTTTGTTTACAAAAGCAGGATCGGTGCATCCTACCAGTGTCAATCAATGTATTCCCCTTCGGGTGCAAATCCACACTTTCTCCTGCTTAGTGATACTGTAGCTGTGCCCTGTAACAATATCTTCTTTGCCCTGTGCCATAACTTTAGGCTTTGCTAATAGAGAGGACTGGAGATAGGCATTGTAGAGGAAGGGCTTTCCCTTTCATTGAAAAGCGCATCAAAAGCAAATAACCCGTTAAAAAATGAGCAGAAGACACGAATAGACATTTTTCCAAAGAAGACATAGAGATGGCCAACAGACACATGAAAAGATGCTCAACATCACTCATCATCAGGGCAATACAAATCAAAACTACAATGAGATATCACCTCACACCGGTCAGAATGGCTAAAAATTAACAAGACAGGAAACAACAAGTGTTAGCGTGGATGCAGAGAAGGGGGAACCCTTTTGCACTGCTGGTGGGAATGCAAACTGGTGCAGCCACTCTGGAAAACAGCGTGGAGGTTTCTCAAAAAGCTAAAAGCAGAACCACCCTACGATCCAGCAATGGCACTACTAGGCATTTACCCGAAGGAGACAAAAGTACTGATTAGAATGGACACACACACCCCGATGTTTATAGCAGCATTACCAACAATAGTCAAATTATGAAGAGCCCAAATGTCCATCGACTGATGAATGGGTAAAGAAAATGTGGTACATATACACAATGGAATATTATTCAGCCATAAAAATACTGAAATCTTGCCATTTGCAACGACATGGATGGAGCCAGAGTATCATGCTAAGCACAATAAGTCAGTCAGAGAAAGACAAATACCATATGATTTCACTCTATGTGGTATTTAAGAAACAAAACAAATGAACATAGGGGGGAAAAAGAGGCCAACCAAGAAACAAACTCTTTTTTTAAGCTTATTTATTTAATTTTTGAGAGAGAGAGAGAGAGAGAGAGAGAGAGCGCGCGCTCGTGCACCTGCACAAGCGGGAGAGAAGCAGAGAGAGGAGACACAGAATCTGAAGCAGGCTCCAGGCTTTGCACTGTTAGGGCAGAGTCCCAACGCAGGGCTCAAACCCACACACCTTGAGATTATGGCCTGAGCTGAAGTCGGACGCTTGACCGACTGAGCCACCCAGACTCTTAGCTATAAAGAACAAACTGATGGTTATTGGAGGGGAGCTGGGAGTTGGGCTAGATGGGTGATGGGCATTAAGGAGGGCACTTGTGAGGAGTATTGTAGGTAAGTGATGAATCACTACATTCTACACCAGAAACTATATTACACTTGATGTTAACTAACTGGAATTTAAATACAAACTTGAAAAAGAAAAAGAAAGAAAGGCACAGCTGCCAGGGGCTTGCAGAAGGCTGGTGCTTACTCTCCAGGGAATTTTGTGGGCACCCAGTGGCAGCCTCCTACTCAGCAGCCCCACTTGCTGCCTGCAGACAACCCCCCCACCAGGATACCCCAGTGAACTCCCCCACTTCCAGTGGGAACAGCCACATCTTCTTCAGCCAGTTCTGATTCCCAGCCTTGGTGTGGTGGTGGGGAGAGGAACCTCACATTTGTTCCTGCCTTGGGTACTAATAAATATTTTTGTTATGAACTTACATTACTTTCCTATCGCTCCTGTAACTAAGTACCACGGACTTAGCGACTGAATAGCACACGAATTTCTTATCTTACAGTTCTGGAGGTGAGATGACCAGAATTCACGTCACTGGGCTGAAATCAAGATATCGGTGGGCCTCCCCTCCTTTGTGGAGGCTCTGGGGAAAATAGGATTGCTTGCTTTGTCCAGTGGCCAGGGGCTGCCCCGTTCCTCGTGGCCCCGCCCCAGGGGCCGCCCTGTCCCCCGTGGCCCCGCCCCAGGGGGCGCCCCGTCCCCCGTGGCCCCGCCCCTTGGGCTGCCCGTTCCTTGTAGCCCCGCCCCCAGGGGCCGCCCCATTTCCCGTGGCCCCGCCCCAGGGGCCACCCTGCTCCCCGTGGCCCCGCCCCTTAGGCTGCCCGTTCCTTGTAGCCCCGCCCCCAGGGGCCGCCCCTTTTCCCGTGGCCCCGCCCATCTTCCAATCCAGCAACACCAGGCTGATCTCTTTCTCCTTGTTATCGCCCGGGTTGTTTCTCTCACGTCTAAGGACGGTTGTGGTTACATTGGGCCCACCAGGATAATCCAGGGCACGCTCCTCACCTCAGAGTGACAGCAGCCTCCCTTCCAAGGCCACCCTCATGGCCTTTTGCCAGGGACCCTAACGTACTGTGTTTCTGGGGATTAGGACATGGACATCTTTGGAAGCTGACTATTCTGCTACCACGGCTTTTCAGTTTACTTCATCTGCTCTGTTCCCTGTTTGTGTGTGTCTGCCGTTTCCCCGTTGCAGTCTCCTTGGAGCGGTAGTCTTCAGTTGGTTTCTAATCCTGGCTATGTTTAGGGGTCTGTGGGAACATGGCTTTTATGGAAGTTGATATTTCATTAAATATTTAAGTGGACCATGCTGCCATTTTTCCAGAAATTAAGCATATACCAGATGGAAATTCAACTAAAGACATTTGTTTTGACATGAGAAAAGCTCGTAATGTATTTTTAAATGGAAAAAAAAGATTGCAAGACAGAAACATAACTGAGAAAAGTGAAATTATTTATTACTTTGGCTTAAAGACAGGGATCTTAACTCATCACCTCTGTGACATTTGTTAAATGTCTACCTCCAGCTGAACTTGAATATTGATGATTTTTTTAAACTGTTGCCAAACAAATATTATTCCATTATGGTTACCCAGGAAAAGCTGTCCCAACAAGCTGAAATAGCTCAGTTGGGAGAGCGTTAGACTGAAGATCTAAAGGTCCCTGGTTCAATCCCGGGTTTCAGCAGTGTTTTTGATGTTTATGCTAAGTGTGCTTTCTAAAGGCAGTCTTAACCAAAATATAAGCTGTAAGAGGAATATGAGGTTCTCATGCCTTGGGTGGATCATTGGCTTTTCAGGGAGGGGTGATGTCAGATGTCTTGGGGGGCCCTTTTGTATAAACCCACCAGCAACATTGTACTTCCTGACTGTAATAATAATAGCTGATTTATCTAAGGTACTTACTGTATGTCAAGGTTTCTTTTAAGCTCTATGTATTAACTTATTTAAAATGGCCACTAAAATTCTTGGTAAGTACTTGTTAAATCAGTGACGCTTGTGCTGGAGGCCTGGAATCCAGTAGGTACACAGTTAATGATTTTTACTTTGACCATCATTATGATTCATATTGGCTAGGAACTTCCCAAGCTAGAGCTATGAGATGTGAGTTATTTCTAAGGACCTTTCACCCTGCTGTCTGACAAGGGAGTATTCAAGGTTATCATTTCCCTCCTGATTAATTCTAAATTCTGCATTAACAGTTCCTTGCTTTTATATGGTCACCATTAAAGGATATTTTCCCACTAGGCTTTAACTTTGCAGAATGGGATTTAGCCTATATTCCCAAGGCCTTACCTGAATTCATAGACAGTGGGGGAGGGGATGTCTTTGAAGTCTCTGAAACTGAATGCAAACTTGAGTGTTTATGTGCCCATTTCCCTGGGAAGAATGTCAACGGGCATCAGATTCTAGGTTTGTGATCTAGGAAAGATTTAGAAAATTTAGAAGTAGAAGATTTCCTCTTCACAAATACTTGTTCGTCATTTATGACCTGACCTTTGGATTTTGCCGAGGTGCTGAGCTATAGGACTTTTCTTTATTGTGTTTGTCCTTTGTTCAACGTTGTATCTACTGTGAGGTGGATTTCAGGAGGGAACTCAGTTGTCAGCAAACTTTCCTTTGTCCGGGTGGTGGTCTTGAAGGCAAATTTTCCATAGGGAAACAGACGTGACCATTTGTGGAGGCCCCCCTGTTACTTTGGGGCATCTTCCATGACCCAGCCCCAACACCATGTTTACTTGGCAGAGGTGGGACCCACTCCACCTAATTGTCTCTTTTCTGGGAAGATTAAGGATGAAGTTGCCTCATTACCTTTATTATTCTACTTTTTTAAAAATCTCTAATTCCTGTTGATGGCATTTGTAGACAATCTAGATGTCCAAAAGATATACCAGGCAATGACTCCCTGTTCTTCTATCTTCATATTATTTCATGTCTATCACCTGAATGATATCATCATGACTTGGCTGTGCTTTGGTCAAGAAGTACCCTTTCCAGTTAAAGCCAGGTGTTCTTCAGGCTTCCAGCATTTACAGAAAGCATAAATGCTGAAGATTATCCAGTTTTGATTCCTCATTTCCCCAAGAATTTAATTACACTTCCAGAAAATCTGCCCCCTGAAGAATGAATTGGTTCAGGAATGGAGTTCTCATGATGAGGCTGGAGCTGGGGAGGTGTTCCCAGAGAAATCTGACAGCTAAAGGAGTGAGTCAAGTGCATGGAGAAACATCTAAGGTCCAACATCACAGTCCACTTCCAAATGCAAGGTCCACTGAGATAGAGGCAGGATCTGGGTCAAAATGATGAGACCAAGTGGTGTAGGCCAGGCCAGGGAGGTGTCTCAGGGAGGCAGATGGGGAGCATCTGTTAATGGACAACACTAACAGATGCTCCCCATCTGTTAGTGGACAACAAGGTTAGGGTGGTGTGAAGGGCTCTGGACAAGATGGAAAGCACTTTTAATTCTTTTCAATAATCTCTGCACTGTTATTACATAGGATTGGGCTCTTTACTATTTATACATATGTGTGTGTACACACATGTACACACACACACACACACACACAGTAGTGTTGGTGCCTAAAGGGAATATGAATTATATTGAACACTATAATTGGAAAGAGAATCAAGTATTCTTAAAAATCTTTTTATGATTATAAAAAAGTATAAATTCCTGAAACATTAGCATTTTTATAGAACTATATTGCTTAAAAAGCAAAGATGGGTCTATTCTAATCCCAGCCCTGGAGATAACCATTGTTAACAATCTGGAATCTATACTTTTTCCAGATTTTTTTCTACACACTGTTAATATAAAATTAACGTAAATACACATAAATGCACTTATATTTTATATGGAATTAGACCATTAGGTCATAATATTTCTCCATAATTTCCAAACAGTGGGACTGAATGCCTAAAATAACGGAAGTTTATTTTCTTCGGTATGTTTTCTTTTCACGTTTCTTTTACTGGAAATAAAATATTAAAAGAGAGTCACGAAAACTCAAGCCTTCACTATAGCATAATCCAAATTTTAAAAAATCACACTTCTGCAAAATTTTTATTTTAATATTTAGTTTTGAGAGAGAGAGAGAGAGCATGAACGAGGGAGGAGCAGAGAGAGAAGGACACAGAGCATCCAAAGCCAGCTCTGTGTCAACAGTATAGAGCCCAACAATGGGGCTCGAACTGCAGCTGTGAGATCATGACCTGAGCCGAAGTCAGACACTTAGCCAACTGAGCCACTAAGCCTCTCTGTACTTCTATAAAATTTTAAGCGAGGGAGGCAAAAGAGTCTCATTAGTAGCAATGATGATAAAAGTAAGAGGAAATATTTATTGAATGTTTACTCTGGGTCAAGCCCCATTTTGAGCAATTTACAAGAATTAGTTCGTTTAATCATTGATGAAGAAATCTAAAAAGCAAGCAGCAAATAGACATTTGTAGCAATTTGAGAGTATTGCAAAGAGAGTGGCCTCCATTCTGTGGCATTTTATGGAGGAGTAGGAAGTTCACAATGTCACAAAGTCAAAGCAAGAGCTGATAGGGACTGGCTGGGTGCAGAGCATTTAGAGAAAATGCTGCCATTATCTTTGTAAGGCCAGAGGTCATACATTGTCTGTATGAGTACAATCTGTTCAGTAATATATATATAACTAAGTGGTGATAGCTTATATATCTGTCATTTAACTCATAGTGATCATAAAAATACCAAATTTGGTCCTTAACTTTTTCATTCTTAGTGTGGTGTCCAATTCACAATGACACAAACCACTTTTACAATCTTTATTATTAATGATTACAATTTGCATGAAATCCCTTTAAAAACGCCACTGACACATAGAGTAAGCTGGAATTACAGTTACCACTCATTCTCTTTGAAAACGTAAAATGTTGGCTAGAACCGATAACGTGGCCAATATAAACCTGTTGGAAATTGTATAGACTGTTTAAAATCTAGCATTTCTTCCAGCACGAGTTCATTGTGCTTCCACATTTGGGGTCTGTAATCAGTGGAATGGAAATTAAAATTGTGTTCATGCTTTTCTTTCCCCCAGAGTCTGTGAAGCTCTCCAAATTAACTCCCAAATGGATTCAACCTATTTCCTGAAAAGTCTGGTGGGTAATTTAATGGAGGTCGTTCAGTGTAATAGAGACAACAGAGCTTTTCAGGTAAGCTAATGGGGAAAGAGAAGGACTGGGAAATGGAGAAAGGACAGGAAAGAAAAGGCGGATATCTTCTTATGAAAGGGTTCAGAAATTAGGAGTAGATTAGAAAAATTAGGCTAGGGGTGCCTGGGTGGCCCGATCACTTAAATGTGCAACCTCAGCTCAGATCATGATTTCATGGTTCTTGGGTTTGAGCTCCATGCTCGTACCTTGGAGCCTGCTTGGGATTCTCTCTTCCTCTCTCTCTCCCCCTCCTTTGCTCTCTGTCTCTCTCAAAATAACTAAATAAACATTTAAGAAAAAAAAAAAGAAAAATTAAGCAGAAGAGTCTACTTTTCCTACTTTTCCAGGTACACAGGGTGTGGGCTTCTCCTTAGAAAACTAAGGAACATGGATCTCCTGTCTTGAGAACCTCTAATGGTTTAATGTAAAATTGGCAAAAGTTCAAGGATGAGCACATCTTTTCCCACATTATTTTAAAATTCTGCATTTCCACATTTCATCATCTTTTATATTAACATCTGTAAAACCTAGGGCGCCCAGCTGGCTCAGTCAGTAGAGCATGCAATCCTTGATATCAAGGTTGTGAGTTCGAGCCCCATGTTGGGTATAAAGATTAATTAAAAAATAAAATCTTTTAAGAAAGGAAAAAATTTAAATCTATAAAAGCTATTTCAAAATATACAACAATGATTGCTTTATGCCAAAATGCAGCCACTTCTTGGATTAAAAAACTTTAGAAAGTGGTCCTGACTGAATGTGAAGCCACAGATGTAACTCTGTATTTGTTTTTTTTTTTTTTTTTATCTTCACAAGGTTGTCTCTTATTCTATCTTTTAAATAATTTCCATGTTTGGGTTCCTTTCAGAAGAAAGCTCATAGGAACAATCATATATAGACAATGGAAAACAATTGTATAGAGACTGGTGATATCTACCCAACCGTCTCAAGAACCTCACTCCAAAAATACAGTTTGGGACACCTGGGTGGCTCAGTAGGTTAAGTGTCTGACTCTTGATTTTAGGTCAGGTCATGATCTCACGGTTCGTGGGATCGAGCCCCACATCGGGCTTTGCACCAGGCTTGGAACCTGCTTAAGATTCTCTCTCTCCCTCTTTCTCTCTCTCCCTCTCAAAATAAAATAAATAAACTAAAAAAATACAGTTTCAAAAGCTCTAAAATGTGTGAAACATCTATGCCTACTTTCATTCCAAATGAAATACACCTGAATAATTTTGTGTAACTGATGAAGATCACAATTATTCTCTTTTTTTCTTTTAGAAATAGCCTTGATATTTTTCTCCTAGGAGAATTAAGGGAAGATTTGACAATGCTATATAATTTGTATATTTTTCATGTAGTTCGCATGGTTGGCTGGAGTTTTCCTATCAGTTTAAAAAAGTGAGTTGACTAAATACGCCTTTTTATGTCTTTATGAAGATGTAAGATCGATACCTACCATCAATGCCTTTCCCTGTCAGTTACACAGAGGAGGATTCTTAGCTTCTTTTACCCACATTTGATGCCCATCAATCTTGCCTTCTGTTGAAGAGGAAGGGAGGGTCCCTTACTTTATCTCTGGGACATCACATTTCCCATTCATCTGGAAGGAATTCTCTGCAGAGATGACAATCAATCCCAGACTTACTGGCTAGCCTACAGTGATCTGGAAAACTTTTCAGAGGTTATTTTGCAGAGCTGATAAAATTGTTCTACCAGAAGACCAAGAATATGCTCCTTGATCTTTTGCCAATTTATCAAACTCATAAAAAAATAAATTTGCCGAGAAATGAACATTTACGCTCCCTGCATATTTTTGTGTAGCTAAAGAATGACACCTTCCATAAACCAGGGCTTAGCTGGCCTCAGTCCTATCCTAAGTTGTTTCTGTTCTTTCATGTAATCCTCATAATATCCCCATGTTAGCCCCATTTTACAGAAGAGGAACCCAGATGTAAAGGAGTTTCAGTGGCCTGCCCAACATCACCTGGGCAAAAGATCAGCATTTAAATTTGTCTGACCTCCAAATCCTGGCTTATTTGTGCTGCTTTGTCCCTTGCTGGATGAGTGGTCTGTTGATCAATTCCACATGTCATCGGATTAGATTAAAGAGTCCATATTAACTGCATAATTTCATCCTTACCTTCTTTTTCTAAATTAAATGTTCACACTGTCATGGAGACAGCATTGATTTACTGGTACTGATTATGTGCCAGGCATTCAGCTGGACAGTTCCACATACTTCCATTTACTGTTAATGACAGCCCTGGAGGTAAGCGTTATTACCACCTCAGCCCTAGGGTGAGGACATTGATGTGCAGAGAGGTGATCTATCCATGGTCATACAGCGAACTAGGGACAGAGCCAGGATTCAGTCTACCCCTGCTGATGTCACAATAAAGTCTTCCAGGAGCTGATGGAAGCTTCCAGGAGCTTCCGTCATTTGATGACAACCAATGTTCTAATTCACACTTACACTTTGCCCTTGACTGACCAACCAGATTCTTTAATTTGGCACATATTAGCATGTTTTGTTTTGTTTTGTTTTTGTTTTTTGTTTTTTTAACAAACCACACCCCATGGTTCTGGGTGAAATCTTATGGAAAGTAACTAAAAGTGATATTTTGGAGGACTAGATTTTTCTCTTTGATCCTTCTTCTTCTTCTCCTTCTCCTTCTTCCTCTTTCTTCTTTCTTTTTTTCCTTCTTCTTCTTTCTTAAGGATCTTTATCTTTTGCTTTAAGACACAGATCTCAGAACAGTCTTGAACATGTATGGGTCAGTAATGGCAAATTTCAAACCTTCACTTAAAAAAATAAAAATTTGGGGTGCTTACGTGGCTTAGTGGATTAAGCATCCGACTCTTGATTTTAGCTCAGGTCATGATCTCACGGTTCTGAGTTTGAGCCCTTTTTGGGCTCTGTGCTGATGGTGCAGACTCTGCTTGGAATTCTCTCTGTCTCTTTCTCTTTCTCTGTCCCTCCCCTGCTCACACATCTCTCCCTCTCAAAAATAAAATAAACATCTAAAAAAATAAAAATAAAAACTAATCTTTCATCTGACAACACACTAGAGTTAAATATGAAAGTTCCTCTTGCACTAAAGGGTAGAAAGGAGTTTGAATATCTTATGGTTTTCTTTATCTTGACCTGAATGTGTATTTCTGCTGTGAAAATTGACTTTTGTGTTTGGAGAGCCTCAGAGAACCTAGGGAACGTCACTTATCCCCGGACACCTCACAGAGTGCCATGACACATTATGCACTGGACAGATAATGTTATCGAAGCCTTCTTCCCCCTGTTCAATCAAACACATCTAACCTGTGCCTTGTCATAACAGGGCATCAGTCATACTTTGTCAACCAACTCTGTGGAGCCCCCTGGCTATGTAAGCTCTGGGGCGGGGGTGGGGGGGGTGGGGGGGGCTGTGAACTTGGCTGCCATTTGGATTGGCAGCTGAACCCTCCTGACTATAGGCAAGCCAAGCTTCAGGCTTCAGGGTGTGCCAGACCCATTAAACCCCAGATTTACCCCTTGGCTGTACAGACCCTACCTTATTTCTCAGATGAAAGGCAACTTCGGCACCAGGTATTTTCTTCCCTTCCCCCATCTTGACTGTGTTTAGACTCTGATCATTCCTGCTGCCAGAAATGCACTCTTTCGTGGTCTCTGCACAAACCTTGAGATTCATCTCTGTTCCTGGCTCCCGCGGAAAGCTCCGAGTATTCACCCCCACGTTGATCTCCGAGCAGCAAAGTCCTGTCACCAGCTAATTTTCATGTGTTCATTGTTATTTCATGGCCTGTCATTTCATCTAGACAGGCTTTCCTGGGGACACACACGATGCCTGGTATGTGCCACTGTCTTGAGGAAACAGCAAATGACAGTCCAGGCCTTAGAACTTTAGAATCTCTTGCAGATACACTATTTACTCACAGGCCAAAATGCCCAGGGATCTTGTGCTGTTGCCAAAGCAAATTAGCAGTTGGAAGAAATGTCTCACACAAGGGGATTTTCAACTTTTTTTTTTTTTTTAAGTAGGCTTCATGCCCAGCGTGGAGCCCATTACAGGACTTGAACTCTAACTGCGAGATCGAGACCTGAGCTCAGATCAAGGGTCGGATGCCTAACGGACTGAGCCACTCAAGCGCCTCTCAACTTGTTTTTTAATACCCCCTGCAATCTGCTTGGATGAGTTGAGAACTTTTTGGGTCATCTTTTACAAGGGAAAGACCAAATAAGTGATAGTCTCACAGTCATTTTCCAGGCCACGTGACCGGGAATCTCATCCTATAGGATTTGTGTTTTTTAAATTTGTACCTTCCTTGAACAACAGAAATTCCTTTAGACATCTGCAAGTAAGTTTCAAATTTAAATTTGGTTTGGGCTTGAGACCAGTCCCATGTATATTCTTGAAGTTTATTTATTTATTTTTGAGAGAGAGAGAGAGAGAGAGAGAGCATGAGCTGAGGAGGGGCAGACAGGGAGAGGGAGACACAGAATCCAAAGTAGGCTCCAGGCTCTGAGCTGTCAACACAGAGCCTGATGCAGGGCTTGAACCCACAAATCGTGAGATCATGACCTGAGCCTAAGTCGGACGCTCAAACGACTGAGCCATCCAAGTGCCCCAGTCCCTTGTGTGTTCTTTAAAAAAATGTTCTAAAGTTGAGGTATAATTTACATACAGTAAACTCACTGTTTTTAGCGTACAGTTTTGAGTTTGACCCATAAGCAGTCAGGTAACCGCAACCACAACTGAGATACAGAACCCTTCCGTCACCACCCACCAAATTCTCCCAGTCCTTTAGAGTTAACCCCTTCAGCCATGTCCAGGCAACCACTAATCAGTTTTCTGTCCCTATAGTTTTGGCTTTTCCAAAACTACAGTAGAATCATGCAGTATGTAGCCTTTTGAATTTGTCTTCTTTCACTTAGCATAATGCATTTGAGATTCATTCACGTCATTGTGTGTATGAATAGTTTACACCCCTCTATTGCCGAGCATGCATATTCTTTTATGTGATTTTGTAATGTTGGTTACAAGATGGCAGACAAGACTGACAGGGAAATCCCACCCTGCTCGACATGAGCCAAATTACTACTAATGAGGAATGCGAAAGTAACAGACGATAAACTGTTCCCTCTGCTTATGCTCAGGGCTCACGCCTCTGGGGAGTGATCTCCTCTGAGCCCACCGGTGTAAAATAAACTTTCTGCCTTCCAAGATCTCCAAGTGCTCCTTGCTTCTTGGGCCGGGTGATCCATACCAGATTCCATAACACAGCGAGTGCGGGGATCTGAGATCACTATTGATGACCCATGTACAACCATGACCAATGCTTCCTTTGGTTCTCTGTCTGTATGATAGATAGGCAGTGGGTGCATGTCTAATATTTAACAAGTACAGCCTTCCATGCCACGACCCATGTTATAAGAAATACGTGGATAGACTAGCTGATTCTTCTTGGGAAGGCTGAGATGCAAGAGGAGAGGTAAATACAGTGTTGCCTGCTGACATTAGGATTTTACATTTGGGGGTTGGGAAATGTAAGCCCATTTCACCATGCTGTGCATTAATCAGTTCCTGTATGCCTGTGAAGTGAGAACAGTCTTTTTTTTTTTAAAAAAAAAACCTTCATTACTGTAGTTTGACTGCACATCCCTGTCAAATTGTACAAATATAGGTATAAAAAGATAAAATTATGGAGAAGGAAGTTGACAGGAAAATAAGAGATGCTTTAGTGTGCCTAATATACTTGCCACACATCAGAGTTTCCAAATATCTAAGTTAGAGCTAGAAAATTTCTCAAGGCAGTGTTCCAAGGACGTATGTGCTTGGAAAATCCCAAATCGGTTTCCGAGACTGTTTTTAATCTTTCTGGAGCCATGATTTCCCAGACTCCTGATCTTCTCTGCTCAGCCTCTGTGGCTGCACCTGCTCTCAGGTGTGTTATTAGAACAACCTCCTCCCCTACCTCTGAGCCTTGGTCCCTGGCCCCTACATTTATTCGAACCCAGCAGCTGCAGTGATTCCTAGTGAACAAAGCAGATCTCTTGTTCTCCTGCTCAAAACTGTTCCATGATTGCCATTTCCCTTAGATGATAGCAAGCAGGGTCCCCCCCCCACCCCGCCTGGCATCACTCTCACTATATTCACCCCACTTGCCCTGGGGCAGGCACCCTGGTGCTGAGATATTTCAGGACATGCTTTTCCCTACTGCCTCCATCTCCTCCAAATCTCTGCTCAAGCTACCTTCTCAATGATGCCCATTCCATCCTGCCCCATTAAAACTGTAATCTGTCCCTGATCCCATTCCAGCCCTCTGGATCACTTTTAATGTATTTTCCCCCTACTTCCTATGAGCTATAAACTCATATGATGATGCTTAGGTTCTTTTTTTTTAATTTTTAAAAAATTTTTATTTATTTTTGAGACAGAGAGAGACAGAGTGTGAGCAGGGGAGGGTCAGAGAGAGAGGGAGACACAGAATCCGAACCCACGAACTGTGAGATCATGACCTGAGCTGAAGTCGGCCACTTAACCGACAGAGCCACTCAGGCGCCCCAGATGATGCCTAGATTCTTGATATAGCTGCTAGACTTCAGAACAGTCCCATTTCTAAACTGTTAACCACAATTCCGATTTGTTGGTGTAGTTTCCAGCCAGGCACTGTGGTGGGGGCTGGGGAATGAGTGCCTTAATAGGAACATGTGCAAGGATGGGGTGAGGGGAAGCATCTGAAAATGAAGCAGGAAGACAATACGGAAAGATTAGGGGGGAAATTCAGAAGAAGCAATCTCTGAGTTGAGCCAGAAGGGTGAGCAGGAGTTTGCAAATCAGATGAGGAGAGGCTGTTGTTCTCTGTAGATTAGGACAGAAGTGGAGAGCCTGGAGCTGTGCAGTCACCCTGAGGCTGGACCACTGCTTGAGCCGTTGACGGAGTAGGTGTGGTATCCCTGTGGCCTGAGACAAGGCGGGACCAGGAGGCAGGACCAGATCGTTAAAGGATTAACATCCTATCAAGGAGTCTGCCTATCAAGAAGTCTGCGCTTGACCACACAGGTCACGAATGCAACTTCATTTAGAAAGTTTAGCATTTCTCAAATGCAGACTAACTTGTTGCGTATTAGGAATTTACCTTAGCTGGACTGTGACTTCTTGGGCTAAGAAATGTTTAATTTTCTCTGCTTAGTCTGTGACATCTCTGTCCTGATGTACACAGGACGCTGAGGACCCAGGGAACAAGGTCTCAGTGCATGCTTTCAGCTGGGGAAGAAAGAATATTATGTATATATACATTCTTGTGTAAATATACGCACAGGTCAAGTGAAAAGCTATTTTCCTGTATCATACTATCTTTAGGCGTGTGGCCAAGAAATCAGACGTTAGCGTATTGAAGAGATTTCTCCAGTAGAACCATACTGAAGTCATTGGGTTTTCAATAATGTCTTTCTTAAATTGCAGAAGTTCCTTTCGCCATTTCAATAAATCAAAATTCTCAGAAGAAAACAAAGCAAAAAAAAAAATCAATCCCTACAATCTTTCCCGTTATACTTCCTCATTTCTGCTCCCCGGGATCTAAAATTCAATCTTTCCCCAGCACCCATACTTTTTTTTTTTTTTTTGCAGTTCTTAAGTTCAGCAATGTTCAGGTATTTTTGGCCCTGAGTTTCGGTAGCTCAGACTTCTCTGGACACAAATGAGTTCTGTGGTGTTAAGCAAAACCGTTTGCCCCATGATTCCATTGATCCTTGGACATATCAAAGGCGTCTGTGAAGATCTGCTAGCTCTTTACATTGAAGGTAACATAGTCATGAATATCCAAAGAGATAGAAAATGAACGATTTGGTTCACTATTGGGCTTAAAAGTTTCCTAGAAGTGCTTTCAGTAATCAAGTGACACAAAGTTACATTCTTTCAAGAATCTTATTACTTATTAAAATGAGCTGTTTTTTACAAATAAGTTTGGATGCTAAGCAAAAAGCAAATGGTGTGTCCAATGATCGATAGCCAATGACATGTCTGCTTAGTTCTTAGTACAATAAATTCATGGGGAATGAAGGATCCACTGACCAAAAATAAACTTTTGCTTGTTGGAAATTTCTGGTGAGCTTTATAATAACCTAAATAATCCATTTTTAATACTTGATGAGATGCTCAAGTTTTATCCACTATTAAAATCAAAATTTGCTGCTTATTATGTGATTGTGATATTTGCAAAGCTGTCAGGGTAATTTTAGGCTCAAAGATCCCTCCCCACTCTGCAATGCTTGCAAATCAACCAAAGAGCCATCAGGTATTCAATATTCATGAGGGAGTGTCCCCTATATCTCTAGATCACTGTCAAGTTAAGACAGGTAAGACATTAAGGCCTGATGAACTGGGATCTAACTTAGGCTTCATCAACAACTGTCTTTACAAGTCAATGAAAGTATCTGAGCCTTAGTTGTTTTCTGTAAAATAAAGGAACTAAACATATCTTATTTAAAACTATCAGGGCACGTGGATGACTCAGTCAGTTGGGCATCAGACTCTTGATTTCAGCTCAGGTCATGATCTCATGGTCCTAAGATTGAGCCCCTCATTGGGCTCTATGCTGGGCAAGAAGACTGTTTGGGATTCTCTCTCTTCCTTCTCTCTCTCTGTGCCCCTCGTTCATGCACATGCCCTTTCTCTCTCTCTCAAAACAAAATAAACTTAAAATATTAAATATCTTAAAATTCTACAAAACTATAAATCATTCTTCTCTTCCCATTCCCAGTAGTTGATAACTTTCTGCTTATAACTTCCAGGGAATAAACTCGTAGCCTGGGGTCTTAAATTATATTACACTCCTGAGTTAAAGAATGAGATTAATTAAAAAACATTAATCTTTAAATTGACAAGCTTAGGTATTTTCCTATATCTTTCATTTATTTGTCCCACTTAGAGATTAATAAAGAATAATAAGTATTCTTAATAAATATCAGACCACTAAATGAGAATTACTAGGGACTGGCCTAGGCATAAGTAATTTTGAAATATGTTAATATGGAGGCAGGGTTAAGAATATTTACTATATAGGTATCCTGATCGTTCCCTTTCACATTTTAGGTGAAGCTCACTGTGCAAAAATGTATCCAGGCCCAAATAATAATTCAGTTGAACTAACTCATGCACAAGAATAATCTTTGAGTTTCTGTAAAAGTAGGTAACGAACATGAGAGCTTTGAGAAAAGCTCCCCTCCATGCGCGATCTGCACTCCAATTTTCCACTAAAACAGAACTGCAAGGATGAAGTGAGAACAAATGGAAGGAAAATCATTTTAGATTTAGATAGAGTGTGTGCATATATTTTATATACATATACATTTTTTCAGTTTATGTGCTTTATATTTTAAAGAGATTTCATCAGTTCTTTGGGACGTTTACAAACACTAAATCATCCCAACACGAGAAAAATTCATTATCTTGGAGAATCAGGGCCGTGGCCTATTTGTTGGTTGCCATAGAAACAGATAGTATATAGACTAGATTTCCTGGGATGGTGTCAATTTCATGTAATTTTATTGTTTTTGATAAAGTCCCTTCTTGGAATGTACATGTTTGATTTGATAAACTCGTTTTGTTAGCTGTCTATGTGTGTGTGTGTGTGTTTGTATGTGTCTGGTTAGAAAAACAGTGTGGGTCCAGGAGAATGGTTGCCGTAGATGGATGTCCTGTGACCACATCAGCTGTATTTAAAATAGTGCATAAGGCACACTGGAATCTCTGAGGAACATGATCCCAGTCCTCTCGGAGCCTGGAGAAGGAATGGAATAGCATGTCCATCACACCCTCCCAATGATACCCTTCATTAAAATTCTGTTCAGATCAGCTTGTTTTCAGTTCTTCTGAAAATACACCCAGTTGGTCAAAATGCTATGAGTTTTTCAATTTGGAAAAGGTTGAATTTTTATTACACATGGTCTTCTACAAAGAGCAATACTTATTGTTAAGTAGCATGTATGCAAAATTCAAGATTTAAGAGCAATCCTTCCGAAACAACATGTTTGAACATGTTATTGGATTATTCTGCATTGTTCCTCGAAGATGCATTTTATCCAAGTTAATTTGTATCCTGAAAATAAATGATCTCTAACCTCCATTTGAGCTGAGTCATTCATTCTCCGGCTTACATTGTTTTCAGGATGAGGGTGGATTTTGCTCATCTGGTGTCTGCCCAGTCATCTCTCTATTGGCCTCTCCACCCCTGCTTTATACCAATTTCCCTTTATTTCTCCCTTTCAGCCACACTCTTCTTCAACCTCTCACACCCTCCAAGCTATTTGGACCTCAAATATGCTATTATTCCACCTGGATGATTTCTCCTGACTTCTGTGGTCTCATTAACTCCTATTTACCTTGAGATCTTAGCCCCAACATGTCTTTCTCAGGGAAGACTTACCTGACCAACCTCACTAGATGCAATCCCCACTCAGACGCTCCAGGCTCCTTAATTCCACCAACAACCATAACTCTCTTTTGGATATAACCTGATGTAGTCACAGGTTCTGGGAATTAGAATGTGGACATCTTTGGGATCCATTATTTTGCTTGCCTATCCCAGGTTCCTAGTATAAGCGGTGTCCTGCCCATTAGAGGCTCTCCTGGAGGTGTGCTATTTTCATTTCTATATCTGTATCTCTCAGTTTATTGCCAGGTTGGATAACAGGACTACTTACAAGCCTATCTGATTTATTATAGGCCAACATGTATTTCGAGAAGCCAATCTTAGATGGACAATGAAAGAGAAAGGTAAAGCTTTACCTAAGCAGTTGACTCTTAGGACCTCAATTTTATTATTTCTGAGTGTAAGTATGGAATAAGGTATTCTACAAAGTACACTGAGATCTGAATCCTAGGAATCTTCAAACATAGTGTAACCACATAAGGATGGTGAATTAGTCACCTTGAGAGTCTTCAATTGCATTGTTCCTGAGCACTGGGAACTTAAAAAATGCTAAATGTCTCTCTGACTTCTGATTTTGTCTGATCCCTTTTGCAAACCGATTCATGGAGAAATTTGGTAAAATAAATGAACATACTTGGAATCTAATTTTTAAAATATGTTTAGAGAAGCTTCTAAATTAAGGAGGAATTTAGAAAACTTATGATACACCAGATACTGAGTTTTAAAGATTTTTTTTTTTAGTCTGATATTAACTGGCTCTTTGACATACACAACTTCTTGATCAGCTCGCACAACTTCCCACCACTAAAACTTAAATAAAAGGGATTCTACCCCAGCTAGACTCACAAGTCAGACACTGATTTTGTATCTCTTGTATTATTCACCAAATTCTCAAGGTTAAGTGCTTTTTGCCCACTGTTGGATTTCAAAGAACCTGGAGGTTTTATTCCTCGATATTTCTCCTACAGACTTTGAACATAAGAGGTGCTTAAGCAAGATTTGTTGAATGAATACATTTATTCTAAATGGCATTTTAAGGAAAGCTGGAGGTAACAAAGAGGCACTGGATCTCAACTCTCGGTAGTTAATAGGGGTCACAGCCAGTGTCCAGCCGCCCCTCAGTGCTCCCCAGGGGGACAAAGTAATGAAAATACCCATCAGGGGTTGATGAAGCCTGTAACTTAGTAGATTAAATAGTTCCCACTTTAAGGTGAAAGAGGTGGAGCATTTCTTTAGATAAATATCATGGGTCATGGGCATTACTTTGTGATACTATTTCTGCACACACATCACTGTTACACCGCTGTTAGTTAAGCTTTTGCTCCTCTGTTAGCTTTGTTCCTTCTGCCTGCAATAAACACGCCCCCCCAAACCCCCCAGATCTTTCAGGCTGCCCTCAAATCAGATGCTGCTTTGCATTCCGATCAAATATCACTTTTTAAGAGACACTGACCTCACCACACCATGTAAAGCAGCCCCAGTACTAACCCGGTATGTGGCACACTGTAATTGCTTTTGGATGTTTTGTTTAATTAATGCATAGCCAGGGGTGGGAAGAGGAAAGGGCTTCCACACCCTGGATGCCAAAAGCAAGCTGTGAACTATTTCACACCTCTCCGTGCCCAGCTCTTTCTCCTGCTGCTGCTTCTCCATTTCCCTGACACTCCTGTCCTGTGCTTTCCTACCAGCTCTAAACAGAGCTAGACACACGTGACCGGCCCCCTGCAAAGTGGAATGTGGGGGTCCTGCTTCAAAGCTCGGAAAAAGAGCACTTTCCTTTCTCCTGTTGTCCCTCTCCACCGGTCATGGTGTTCTTTACTTGCTAGTTACTGTTGAGCTCCCTCAGTACCAGGATGCTTGAAGGGTGAGTGGCAACTTCCCAGGACCCCACGGTGCATGCCCAGCCTTGACCCGCTGGTGCCCGGTGTCATCCCAAGCTCAATGGAAAGGGCAGCAGGGAAACAGCCCCAACACCTGTTCCTGGGAGGGACAAGAGGTGGAACGTGCCTGAGTGGAGGCCCTAGGCCTGATGCACCCTCCTGTCCGACTCCACAGGAACTCAAAGATAAGGTTATTAAGCATCTCAAAGCAGTGACTGCAGACCCCAGGCTCAGAGGTCTACGTCTGAGCACGGAGCCCCGAGTCCGCCAAGCTGGCCCAGACTCTATACTTAACCCAGTTATGGAGGTTTCTTCCTACTCTCCCCTGCCCCCCACTCCCCTGCCCTACCCCTCTCTTTCCCTCTCCCCTCCCCTCTTTGAGCATAAGAGTACATTGGACTCAAGGCTAACAGTGAAGTGTTTGATTTGAAAATCACTCCCATGGTTTGCATTTCTCCTTCATCCAACTCACACCTCCTGACTCTGAGAAGCCTGCGGTCCAGCACATCCACCATCCTCACTCTGATGCTCACAGAGAAGGACTGCCCGGCACGGGGGGCTGTGGGGGGTCAGGTTTTCCTGGGCCAAGAGATGCAGCCATACCCATTCATGTCAACAAGAAAGAGGCTGTTTGAATTCCTGCGAACTCATGTCATGGCTGATTCAACTCTGCAGATCCAGCGGTAGCTATTGTCCATCTTATATTCTGTCAGAGAGTGTGCCTCTTATTTTCTCTTGCTTCCCGCAGGGGTCTATGAATGTCAGTCTTGTTTTTCCCTCTACCATGAAACTGTTACTGATGGGCATTGTTGATGGCGCATTGGGAGGTAAATTCTTCCTTCTCCTGGCTCTCCACTAGAGAGGGTGAAGTAAGAGGAGAGAAGCGTAGAGTGAAGTAGGTATTGTTTATTCCTGTTCCTGGGCCTCCTTTTCTCTCCTTTCTCCTGCACAGGGAACTAACCCCAAAAGAGAGGAAGTGGAGCCAAGGCACAGCCTACTTCCTGCTGCAAGAGTTGAAAATTCGAGATGCTTGTGTCTCCCTTTCTTGGCATGGAGGACTGGGGACACGTCCCAGACTTGATGGAACACAGCTTTCACTGGAAGAGTGAATCTGGAGCTAATGATGGGAGACTCTGCATCAGAGCAGCATTGTCCCTGAAGCTGGTCATAGTGGCCTGGGTGCCATCATCCCCAGTGCAGGGCAGAGAGGGAAGCGGGGGGGGGGGGG